>OZ038002.1:11054025-11144025 GCA_964035705.1 Porites rus
AGTGATGAATGTGCCAAAAAATAATAAGGGGCTCAATATAGCCCCCTCTTTTGAAGACGTTGCATTGGATCAAAATTAAATTTAACAACATCATGCAATCTTCTATTTAACGTGTCGCCTTATTATTATATCACTTGGTGCTGTACCTTGGATGTCCATATTAGACTATGCAGTATGTAGATTACCTTACCTTAGTTGTGATTTGGGGTGGTTCATTTGTTTACGCGGATTCTGATGATACGAAGCAAAGGACTTGTGCTTCCTAACAGCCCTGAATGAGAAATAATGAATCTGGAGCTCTCTTTCGACCCTCTCGGCAACCTTCTCATTTTCTAATATCAACAGATTTATTTCTGTTTACATATCAAGCTGACATTCATTGTTTATGCCGGGATGGAGAAAGATAAGCTTTATCTAACCTACGGGAAGTGCAAAAAGTTTATGAGGCTAACAGACAACGTTTTCCTTAAAATAATTTTTTTCAGGGAAGAACAAGTGTAGATAAAAATTACTGAGATCCTGTATTTTTGTACAAAATTTTAGTTGTGCTGTATTTGCGCTTAGCTTTTTCTGGTTACGAGTGCTTTACAACCTTCACGAAGCTTGGGAACGAAACCTGTCTTGAAAGAATTTTTTGGGGTCATGAAATGATTTGTAGACTCTAGTTTAGGACACGTATTCTCGGAATGACTTGATCTTTTATTTTTTTATTTTTTTTTACTCCGGCGATGAACGTTACATATCTGTTTTGATATTTTTGGTATTATTCTCTCGGAATGGTAACTAACATTTTCCCTGGTGCAATACAAAGAAAGAACCACGACGACAGCAGAACAAGCAGAGAGTCAACAGTTAGCTTTGCTATATTGAGTCAGAATTTTTTAACTTTAGTTAATTGGGAGATTTTCCAAATTTCCCCGGCAACTGTGAACAAAGCAATAAACAAAGCCAAAGGAAAAATTAAGAATTACAATAGAAACTGGTTGGGGGTGGGCGGGGGTGCATTTCTATAGGCCACGTGGCTAAATTATATTCGCTGCCGTGTTCAATAGTTGCATTTACTACGCCAGCTTGTGCCGGAATCAGGGAGTAATAAAGCAAAGCAAAGCTATCGCATCGAATTTGTTTCACTGCATTTATTTACCATTTCACTGCATTTAGTTAATTGGGAGATTTTCCAAATTTCCCCGGCAACTGTGAACAAAGCGATAAACAAAGCCAAAGGAAAAATTAAGAATTACAATAGAAACTGGTGGGGGGTGGGGGGGAGGTACATTTCTATTGTTTTTTCTACCCCTCCCCCTCGACTAGTGTGTACAACATTTGACGGTTCCAAATCGATTGATTTATAGATTCATTTCGGCCTCTTTTCGAGTGACACATCCCTGTCTGAAATGGAAAATCGAACACGCTAAACTAAAAAACAATGTAGGATCTATTAGAATCAAAACAATTCCCTCGAGGGTGCATGACTCCCGTATGAAAGCAACAGGAATGCTGGTTAGAAAATTAAAATTCTAACCCTGAAGGAGACCAGTCTAGTAAAACAGAATTATTTTTCTGTCCTGAACACCCTAATAAGTAACAAAGTCTCAATTTACGCAGGTCCTAAGCGAAGAGCATCTTTCATGTGAAAGTCTCTCCCAAGAACGCGCGCGCCTTTGCAAGGACTACCATCTTCAGTCATGAGGAAAATAGAGCTTATATCTTTCACACAGGAAAAAGTTTGACGCCAGTGTCAATTTCTTTCGACACTCTGTTCTCCTCCAAACCTCCACTGAACTTTGGCAACATCCTCTCTCAACAGATTTGATTTCTATTTAAAACTCTACAGACATTTTGTTGTTGAGTTTGGGTTTGGGGATTTCAGCCTCTCTATGAGCCTCAGAGACAGCAGATTTTTCAAAAGAATTTTGTTTAGGTTAAAACATGTGCTGATAAAAGCTATCACCTTTCCTTTCTTATAATATTTAAGTTTTATTTGCGCCTAGTTTATTTCAGTGTGTTTAGCCTGTGTACAGACGTCTCCTTCGCTAAAAAAATGTAGGGAGTTTCTAGAGGAGGGGGCGGCTGTACACGGGCTAATTTGGGTTACAAGTATGACAAGACCGTAGTCGAAAGAACTTTGTTTAGCGGAATGTTGCGGAGCAGATAGGGATACCACGCTTTAGAATTCTAACCAGGATTCTAATCTTTTTTTTTTTAACCATTACCGCCTCGCTTCGTCTGGTACTTTTGATAATAAGAATTGTGATGAGATAAATAAATTTACTTTGATTTTGTACCGAAAAACTCATCATACAATTCCACAGTAATAGACTACTAGGAGTATAGAAGCACTGGTTTTTCCATCTGTTTTATCTTTTCCCGCCAACAAATTTCCGCTATTATGATTCATTATATATGTTCAGAAAATGCCTCACAGACTTTCTTTAGAAACTTACTACTTTATTCATTTCTCTGAGATTTGTTTTACATTTAGTCATTACGTGTGCTTAAAACTGATCTACAAAACCTGATTAAATGAGATTCATGAATGTACTTGAAATCGCACCACCTGCGGGGGGGGGGGGGGGGGGGAGGGGTAAAAGTATGCCTTCTAGGTAATAAGTCCAAAATGGCATTTTTGGTTTGTTTATTTAAATTAAGCCTTGCTAAAGCTACGAACATGAAGCGTGAAGCAGTTTTTGTTTCGGTTTTGCAGATATAGTCTACTGGTGCATAGAGATACAATGGATATGCTGCTAAAAAAGGGCTACGTATATTTACATCAATGAGAGACTACCTTGCTACTGAGGAAGAGTCTTTTTTTAAGTTTAATGTTTCAAAGTCATTGTAACTTTACCACCGCCTTTATTAACACCCGCTATGTACTGCTCCCCCACCGGAAAAACCGCCCCCTTCCCCTCCAAGTACCATGGTAGCTACACCCCCACCAAAACAGCCAGGGGAAGCCGGACATGTTTTCCCCGAGCTCCCCCATTGGAAACTCAACGATCTTGTTACAATTGCACTATCGCTTTCCCATCTCTTCTTAATCCTGCTCCTCTAGGCTTACATCTTGCGGATCTTGGAACACGAGGAACCAGAGCTTATATCTGGCAAACATGTAGGAGAAATGTGAAGCCATCGTCAATTTTTTTGTTTAGGCAAACTATGAGTACTGAAATCCTGGGAATGAAATGCGTAACATAACGGACAGTAATAATACAGGCGTTAATGACCATAGAACTCATCGTATTGTGAAACATGATGCGCAAGTTGTTAGACTATATTTCACCAAAGGGTTGATAAAATTACAATTAATAGTTTTAGACGAAGAATAGGTTGAAAGTAATATATATTTTTCTTCATTAAAGTACAGGAAGATTAAGTGTCACTTATGAGAATTATTGAAGTTTTCCAACTCTAATTCCTGTCTTACCTTCCTAACATACCGTAAAATTCCGAAAATAAGCCCCGGGGCTTATGTTTTTCAAAGGCCCTTTTTGAGGGGCTTATTTTTGAGGGGTTTATATTCGGAGGGGCTTATCTATGGAGGGAAATTTGCGTTTCAAAATCGATTGGGCTAGCCTTGTGGTTGGAAGGAAATTTACCGTTTTTGCTATGTTTTACTTTGTACTTGAGGGCAATGAGGGTTTTTTGCGTTACCGGTTTGGGGGGCTTATATTTGGAGGAACTTATACATGGAGGGGCTTATTTTCGGAATTTGACGGTAAGTTCTTTGATCTACTTGAACAATAAGCTAGCCCCATTTTCTTTGGGTTGGAACTCTGACGAGGAACGTAAATAACATTAACGCCTCAAAGTTATCATAACTTTACCATCGCCTTTATTGACACCCGCTATGTTCTGCTGATTTGTACCAGCATTATATGATCCCCCTCCCCCAGCGGTACATTTAGTTGGAGTTCCCATCACTCCCCCACCGGAATAACCTCCCCCTCCCCCTCCATTAACCATAGCAAACCCACCTCCGCCAAAACCACCATTGGAAACTGGACATGTTCCCCCAGTTCCCCCTTTGGTAAAACTCAACGCCTTGGTTGCAATTGCACTTCCGCTTTTCCCATCCCCTCTTAGTCCTGCTCCTGATCCAGCCCTTAAACTAGAATCACTGTTCCCTGTGTCAGCACTGCAGAGTTGTCCCCCGCTGCCCCCTGTTCCTCCACACTGGGTCCCATTCGCTGTCGTCTGACCTGGGTCACCGTCGGTAAATTGGTGACGTGCTGTCCCTCCACCTCCTCCCCCACCGGCAATTATAAGTGGAGTGTCATCAGACAGGGTTACAAACGTTGCACCACCCCCTCCCCCTGGTCTATCAGGGAAGCTTATAGATGTACCACCCTCCTGTCCGACTAGGATTTTGATTTGAGTTCCTCGTGAAAGTTTGAAGGATCCTATTATCTTTGCGCCTAAGCCACCAAGCGTCAAAGGAAGCGGATTAGATTGTGTTCCGTCCGTACCGTTTCCCCCAGAGCCACCTGTTGTTTCAATAACGTAAGTTCCAGTCACGGGCACATTCCAAATTTGGATTCCGTTGTTTAAAGTAACTTTTCCTTCCAGGGATGTTCCTGCATATCCAGATATATCACTCGGTCCAGTTTCTTCTCTGGCACCCAGTGTCGTAAAGACATATTTATGGTCTGAAGTAATTAGAGAAAAGGTGAATAATCACTTAAACGCCTAAAACGTCTAGGACAAAGGAAGAGTTAAAAGAGGTCAATCTATTACTTCTAAACAACCGGGACCAGCCCCCTTCCCCCTTCCCCCCTACGTAACCGGGACCAAGTAAACCATCATCTGCCTGTCTGTTAACTCACCATTTCGTCCTCCGCCGGCTGAAATATCAGGCCCCTAAAATGCATAAGGTAGTTCAGGTCAATTTGTAGACTAAATGAAAATTTCCAGTGCTAGAAGTACACTGCTAAATCTGTAGTTGTTATTTTCTTCCTTGTATACTGCTCTATTCCTGTAAAAGTTTTCAGATAGCCTACGCGACGAGACAGAGTAGCATTTATATAGGATTTATGCTTTTAATTGATTTGTGAATTTACCTAAGCTAGGCCCTTGTATTTTATCATTTTTTGTACGTATTTGTCGGTGCCACTCTTTTAACTTTGCTCACACTGAAAATTGATACTCCTGAGAAATTTTTCTCCCTTGGTTTTTTGCGAATAAATCCCAGGGCTCCTAGCTCAAGCTCCACACCCTATCTGCTCGTGCCTCAGCTATGAATATAAATTTCTACTTGCTTGTGAAAGAATGTAGATATAGATAGGATGATATATTACAGTAATATCCTTTTGAAAAGGCAGGCTTGCAATGTACTATCTTTTCTTTACTTGCGTGGAAGAGCAATTTAGGTTTCCTTTTTTGAGAGGGGTGGGGAGGGGAGAGGGAGGATGGGGCATAAAATAAGCCCGAAGCGCAAAACGTTTGTAAGTTCAATAAAAGCGAGGCATTAAGATCATGTTTGTTATTCATTTCTTTTGTTAAACTTACACCATCAAGGTGTTGAGGCTAAGTTGTAAGGTAGGGCGATTTAGTTAATCGGGTGTGCCCATTTTAAGTTACATTGCTGACTAGCAAAGTGGCATATAAATGATATGCTGCACAGTCAGGTTTGACATATGAAAGATATGATGAACAGTTTGATGTGTTATTTAATAGAGTTCTTCATTTTATTTCCTTGTTTATACTACTACATGAGAAATTTCTGCAATTTGATTGGCTTAGAGCAGTGGTATTTCAGCTTAATTAGAATTATTATTCATTCAAAATATTTCTCCCTTTCTGATTGGCTAAAAGGACACGCATAATTCACCATAACCGCCTAATGATAACCAAATTTGGAAGAATTTTGCGATTAATCAAACGATGACGTTAAAAGTGCAGCTTCCTTGCAGGTTAATGCACCGTTAACCGAGAAGACCTGGGGACGAGGTTGAGTTGTTTTGGTTGTGAAAACAAAAATGGCAGACATTTCACTCTTGTCAAGAGTAAGAGCTAGGCGAAATAATAGATAAGAAGAAGGAAAGAACAGCAAGAAGACAACTCGAAGGGTGACAACTGCTTTTTGGAGAATATTTGCGGAGCTGAACAACCCTAAACGTGCACTATAGAAGATGAACTTAACATCGATGGAGGTAAGCGTGTTTTACCTATTTTTTTTAAATTAGGAATTATTTCGGAGGGTGTTATCCTACGGCCTCCTCGATTTCCATAATTCTTCATATGATGCAAAAGCCGAATTCATTAATTGTTAAATACCTACTGGTGAAAATAACAAACCTTTTGCGGGTAGTAGTATAAACAAATTAATAGCATGAATTGTACCTGATATTTAGCATAAATACCACGAGTGACATTTCAAAATTGTCTCAAATTTCACTCGCCTAACGGCTCGTATAACAATTTTGCAACATCACTCGTGGTACTTATGCCAAATATTACTACAAATCATGCTATTACGTATACTAATAAAACTTATTTTAACTGAGTCTGGCTGGCTAAGGCTATTCTCTCTTTTTTCTCTATTTAGCGTCGTCCGACCGACCCAAATTTTTGGCATTTTCAAGAAAAAAAAGTAACGACATAGTTAAACCATTTTTCTCTTGAAACAATTCTTTTAATCTGAAAAATGGGCATACTAACAGCACAGAGAACAACAGGAACAAAAACATGAACATTTCTTACAGTATATTGTGCATTTTGTTAATCCAAATATGTGAATGTTAAATTTTATTGACGTCATGGGTTACCAGGGCTTTCTATTCCGAGACTTCTTGGTTTTTTTTTTTTAGGCTTTTTTTTTTTCAATCCGACCGACCGACTCAATTTCAGAAAACACATTCGACGCTAAACGAAAAAAAGGGGGGATGGCCCAAAGAACGTTAAGTAAACAGTACAGTGAATGAATATATTTTACTCACACTTATGTCAACAAAGTGTCCAAAAGTATACCCCCTTTTAGAGGTGAGTGCCACTGCAATGCTTGCAGGTGAAACTTCTCTCTTCAACTCGCAAACTCCATTTTCGATTCTTTGGTAATTAAACGACGTGCAGCTTTGGTGTGCCAAACATAGCTGTGCGCATGAAAGAAAGTCATAAGTCTGTTGTTTGTGAATGGTGTGCCCTTTGAGCACGTGATCCTCTGTTGTGCTTACAGTAGATGAGCGACGCATGTCAGTCCTTATCAGCAGCAACCCAACAGGGGCGATGAAAGTCGTTAAAGCAAAGAGTAGCACACCGATCAAGAATTCCCTATAAAAAATATATTAAGTGTTGATTTCAAATTTCAAAAAAAAAGTAGGGAAAAAACTGAAAACAAAATAAAACCTCAAATCGGAGTAGTGCGCGCGCGTAAACTAGCGTCATTTTGTCTGGAAAACGCAATAGCCGTCGTTCTATTAAGGTCGGGTTTTAGCAAAAATGTCGAAAGTAACAGAAACAAGAAAAGAAATGTAAGACGTTTTATCAATTTGCAATCGGGAGAGGGCTTAACCTCCCACAATAAAAAAACTACGATAACCTTTTGGTGACAAAGTAAATTGAAACTTTCCGGGGTGTCTATTTTTTGAGAATAAGCGCGAAAATAACTTTAAGTCAAATCTTTTACTCATAGTCATGCTCGTCCTTGTACTCGAATCTAAAGGTTTCTTTCGAGACTGTCTATGCTATAAATCCCGTGGGACTTGTGTCTTGATCTAATAAGAAATAGTAAGTGCACGCATTTGGCTCATGCGAGGCGAATAATGACTACTGCTTTTTAATTTATACGAGCCGAGAAACATTTTTCTTATCAGATGTCAGTAAAAATAACTGATTGATATTGGGCTACTGCATTTAATATCCGTACCTCCTTCCCCTCCCCCCCCCCCCCCCCTCAACCCGGTTGAGGACTTGCCCTTTCTTCTTACCCCTGAAGATTGGCTAAAATTGCATCACCCGAAGCACCCCCGAAGACTTCATAAAATATGGGCTTACCCCTGAAGAATATGGCTTTAGCCCTGAAGAATTTCGAAAAAATTGAAGCCTCACCCCCAATGAATTTCATATTTTTTTTACTCTACCCCTGAAGAAATCCTCAATTTCTATAACTTACCCTTGGAGAATTCCGTGGTTCCTCAACCGGGGGAGGGGGGTGCGGATATTAAATGCAATAGCCCATTAACAAACGATTGCAAAAAATGTCAGTTAAATTTAAAACCTCATGTCTGTTATACAGTCAGCTAATTGCGTATTGTTGTATTTCAATAGCAGCAATAATGGCATCTCATATATGCTTTTACCAAGTTTTTCAACTTAAGGCGGACTATTATCAGTTGTTGTAATTACTAACGTTAACAAGGTTCAGTATATTTGTACATAGTCATCTGTTCATGAAAAAAGCAAAAAAATAAACGTGTTGCTTCGGAATTAAAACGTAGAAGTACTCTGTTGGATGTTAAAAAGCTGTCAAAATTGATCTGTACTGATCTGTACTCCTACTAAATATTTTTTTGGGCTGTCCCTCGGAAATGAATTCAATTTACCTTACGTTAAAGAAATAGAAAATCACCCCTTGATGAAATTAATCTGCTTGCATGTAACAACGCAAAAGTCTATACTCCAAAATTTAAAGAAGGAAGAAAGAAAGAAAGAAAGAAAACAAAACAGGACTAGACAGGTTCAGCTTGCCACTCACTCAAAAGGCCACGTGGCTAAATTATATTCGCTGCCGTGTTCAATAGTTGCATTTACTACGCCAGCTTGTGCCGGAATCAGGGAGTGATAAAGCAAAACAAAGCTATCGCATCGAATTTGTTTCACTGCATTTATTTACCATTTCACTGCATTTAGTTAATTGGGAGATTTTCCAAATTTCCCCGGCAACTGTGAACAAAGCGATAAACAAAGCCAAAGGAAAAATTAAGAATTACAATACAAACTGGTGGGGGGTGGGGGGGGGGGTACATTTCTATTGTTTTTTCTACCCCTCCCCCTCGGCTAGTGTGTACAACATTTGACGGTTCCAAATCGATTGATTTATAGATTCATTTCGGCCTCTTTTCGAGTGACACATCCCTGTCTGAAATGGAAAATTGAACACGCTAAACTAAAAAACAATGTGGGATGTATTAGAATCAAAACAATTCCCGCGAGGGTGCATGACTCCCGTATGAAAGCAACAGGAATGCTGGTTAGAAAATTAAAATTCTAACCCTGAAGGAGACCAGTCTAGTAAAACAGAATTATTTTTCTGTCCTGAACACCCTAATAAGTAACAAAGTCTGCAATTTACGCAGGTCCTAAGCGAAGAGCATCTTTCATGTGGAAGTCTCTGCAAGGAACGAGCGCGCCTTTGCAAGGACTACAATCTTCAGTCATGAGGGAAATAGAGCTTATATCTAGATCTTTCACAAAGGAAAAAATTTGACGCCAGCGTCAATTTCTTTCGACACTCTGTTCTCCTCCAAACCTCCACTGAACTTTGGCAGAATCCTTTCTCAACAGATTTGATTTCTATTTAAAACTCTACAGACATTTTATTGTTGAGTCTGGCAAGAGAACGGGTTTAGGGATTTCAACCTCTCTATGAGCCATAGAGACAGCAGATTTTTCAACAGAATTTTGTTTAGGTTAAAACATGTGCTGATAAAAGCTATCACCTTTCCTTTCTTATAATATTTAAGTGTTATTTGCGCCTAGTTTATTTCAGTGTGTTTAGCCTGTGCACAGACACCCCGGCCTTCGCTAAAAAAATGTCGGGAAGTTTTTAGAGGAGGGGGCGGCTGTACACGGACTAATTTGGGTTACAAGTATGACAAGACCGTATTCGAAAGAATTTTGTTTAGCGGAATATTGCGGAGCAGATAGGGATACCACGCTTTAGAATTCTAACCAGGATTCTAATCTTTTTTTTTTTTAACCATTACCGCCTCGCTTCGTCTGCTTCTTTTGATAATAAGAATTGTGATGAGATAAATAAATTTACTTTGATTTTGTACCGAAAACTCATCATACCATTCCACAGTAATAGACTACTAGGAGTAGAGAAGCACTGGTTTTTCCATCTATTTTATCTTCTGTCGTCGACAAATTTCCGCATGATTCATTATATATGTTCAGAAAATGCCTCACAGACTTTCTTTAGAAACTTACTACTTTATTCATTTCTCTTTGATTTGTTTTACATTTAGTCATTACGTGTGCTTAAAACTAATCTACAAAACCTGATTAAATGAGATTACTTTTAAGCTCATGAATGTACTTGAAATCGCACCACCTTGATTATCGTTAGGGGGGAGGGGTAAAAGTATGCCATCTAGGAAATGAGTCCAAAATGGCATTTTTGGTTTGATCATTTAAATTAAGCCTTGCTAAAGCTACGAACATGAAGCGTAAAGCAATTTTTGTTTCGGTTTTGCAGATACAGTCTACTGGTGAATAGAGATACAATGGATATGCTGCTAAAAAAGGGCTACGTATATTTACATCAATGAGAGACTACCTTGCTACTGAGGAAGAGTCTTTTTTAAGTGTAATGTTTCAAAGTTACTGTAACTTTACCATCGCCTTTATTAACACCCGCTATGTTCTGCTCCCCCACCGGAAAAACCGCCCCCTCCCCTCCAAGTACCATGGTAGCCACAACCCCGCCAAAACAGCCAGGGGAAGCCGGACATGTTTTCCCAGTCCCCCCGTTGGAAACTCAACGATCTTGTTACAATTCCACTATCGCTTTCCCATCTCCTCTTAATCCTGCTCCTCTAGGCTTACATCTTGCAGATCTTAGAACACGAGGAACCAGAGCTTATATCTGGTAAACAGGAGAAATGTGAAGCCATCGTCAATTTCTTTGTCTAGGCAAACTATGAGTACTGAAATCCTGGGAATAAAATGCGTAACATAACGGACAATAATAATACAGGCGTTAATGACCATAGAACTCGTCGTATTGTGAAACATGATGCGCACGTTTTTAGACTATATTTCACAAAAGGGTTGATAAAATTACAATTGTTTTAGACGAAGAATAGGTTGAAAGTAGCATGTATTTTTCTTCATTAAAGTACAGGAAGATTAAGTCATGTTAAGTGACACTTATGAGCATTATTGAACTTTTCCAACTCTAATTCCTGTCTTACCTTCCTAACATAAGTTCTTTGATCTACTTGAACATTAAGCTAGCCCCATTTTCTTTGGGTTGGAACTCTGACGAGGAACGTAAATAACATTAACGTATCAAAGTTATTATAACTTCACCATCGCCTTTGTTGACCCCCGCCATGTTCTTCTGATCTGTACCAGCATTATATGATCCCCCTCCCCCAGCGGTACCTTTAGTTGGAGTTGCCACTAATCCCCCACCGGAATAACCTCCCCCTCCCCCTCCATTAACCATAGCAAACCCACCTCCGCCAAAACCACCATTGGAAGCTGGACATGTTCCCCCAGTTCCCCCTTTGGTAAAACTCAACGCCTCAGTTGCAAATGCAACTCCGCGTTTCCCATCCCCTCTTAGTCCTGCTCCTGATCCAGACCTTAAACTAAAATCAATGCTCCCTGTGTCAGCATTGCAGACTTGTCCCCCACTGCCCCCTGTTCCTCCACATTGAGTCCCATTCGCTGTCGTCTGACCTGGGTCACCGTCGGTAAATTGGTTAAGTGCTGTCGCTCCACCTCCTCCCCCACCGGCAATTATAAGTGGAGTGTCATCAGACAGGGTTACAAACGTTCCACCACCCCCTCCCCCTGGTCTATCTACGAAGGTTGTAGATGTACCACCCTCCTGTCCGACTAAGATTTTGATTTGACTTCCTCGGGGAAGTTTGAAGGATCCTATTATCTTTGCGCCTAAGCCACCAAGCCTCCAAGGAAGCGGATTAGATTGTATTCCGTCGGTACCATTTCCTCCAGAACCACCTGATGCTTCAATAACGTAAGTTCCAGTCACGGGCACAGTCCAAATTTGGATTCCGTTGTTTAAAGTAACTTTGCCTTCCAGGGACGTTTCTGCATATCCAGATATATCACTCGGTCCAGTGTCTCCTCTGGCACCCAGTGTCGTAAAGACATATTTATGGTCTGAAGAAATTAGAGAAAAGGTGAATAATCACTAAAACGCCTAAAACGTCTAGGACAAAGGAAGAGTTAAAAGAGATCAATCTATTACTACTAAACAACCGGGACCAGCCCCCCCTCCCCTCCTCCCTAACCGGGACCAAGTAAACCATCGTCTGCCTGTCTGTTAACTCACCATTTCGTCCTCCGCCGGCTGAAATATCAGGCCCCTAAAATGAATAAGGTAGTTCAGGTCAATTTGTAGACTAAAGAAATGTACATGCAGCGCTAGAGGTACACTGCTAAATCTGTAGTTGTTATTTTCTTACTTGTATACTGCTCTATTCCTCGTTTTCAGATAGCCTACGCGACGAGACCTTGTAGCATTTATAGGACTTATGCTCTGATTTGTGAATTTGCCTAAGCTAGGCCCTTGTACTTTATCATTTTTTGTACGTATTTTTCGTTGCCACCCTTTTAACTTTTCTCACTAAAATTGATACTCCTGAGGAATTTTTCTCCCTTGGTTTTTTGGGAATAAATCCGAGGGCTCCTAGCTCAAGCTCCACACCCTATCTGCTTGTGCCTCAGCTATGAATATAAATTTCTACTTGCTTGTGAAAGAATGTAGATATAGATAGAATGATATATTACAGTAATATCCTTTTGAAAAGGCAGGCTTGCAATGTACTATCTTTCTTTACTTGCGTGGAAGAGCAATTTAGGTTTCCTTTTTTGAGAGGGGTGGGGAGGGGAGAGGGAGGATGGGGCATAAAATAAGCCCGAAGCGCAAAACGTTTGTAAGTTCAATAAAAGCGAGGCATTAAGATCATGTTCGTTATTCATTTCTTTTGTTAAACACCATCAAGGTGTTGAGGCTAAGTTGTAAGGTAGGACGATTTACTTAATTGGGCGTGCCCATTTTAAGTTACATTGTTGACTAGCAAAGTGGCGCATAAATGATGATGCTGCACAGTCAGGCTTGACATATGAAAGATATGATGAACAGTTTGATGTGTTATTTAATAGAGTTCTTCATTTATTTCTTTGTTTATACCACTACATGAGAAATTTCTGCAATTTGATTGGCTTAGAGCAGTGGTATGTCAGCTTAATTAGAATTATTATTCATTCAAAATATTTCTCCCTTTCTGATTGGCTAAAAGCACACGCATAATTCACCATAACCGCCTACTGATAACCAAATTTGGAAGAATTTTGCGATTAATCAAACGATGACGTTAAAAGTGCAGCTTCCTTGCAGGTTAATGCACCGTTAACAGAGAAGACCTGGGGACGAGGTTGAGTTGTTTTGGTTGTGAAAACAAAAATGGCAGACATTTCACTCGTGTCAAGAGTAAGAGCTAGGCGAAATAATAGATAAAAAGAAGGAAACAACAGCAAGAAGACAACTCGAAGGGTGACAACTGCTTTTTGGAGAATATTTGCGGAGCTGAACAACCCTAAACATGCATTATTGAAGATGAACTTAACATCGATGGAGGTAAGCATGTTTTAGCTATTTTTTTTTAAATTAGGAATTATTTCGGAGGGTGTTATCCTACGGCCTCCTCGATCTCCATAATTCTTCATATGATGCAAAAGCCGAATTCATTAATTGTTAAATACCTACTGGTGAAAATAACAAACCTTTTGCGGGTAGTAGTATAAACAAATTAATAGCATGATTTGTACCTGATATTTAGCATAAATACCACGAGTGACATTTCAAAATTGTCTCAAATTTCACACGCCTAACGGCTCGTATAACAATTTTGCAACATCAGTCGTGGTACTTATGCCAAATATTACTACAAATCATGCTATTACCTACACTAATAAAACTTATTTTAACCGAGTCTGGCTGACTAAGGCTATTCTCTCTTTTTTCTCCATTTAGCGTCGTCCGACCGACCCAAATTTTTGGCATTTTCAAGAAAAAAAAGTAACGACATAGTTAAACCATTTTTCTCTTGAAATAATTCTTTTAATCTGAAAAATGGGTATACTAACAGCACAGAGAACAACAGGAACAAAAACATGAACATTTCTTACAGTATATTGTGCATTTTGTTAATCCAAATATGTGAATGTTAAATTTTAATGACGTCCTGGGTTACCAGGGCTTTCTATTCCGAGACTTCTTGGTTTTTTTTTTAGGTTTTTTTTTTTCAATCCGACCGACCGACCCAGTATCAGAAAACACATTCGACGCTAAACGAAAAGAAAAGGGGGGATGGCCTAAAGAACGTTAAGTAAACAGTACAGTGAACGAATTTATTTTACTCACACTTATGTCAACAAAGTGTCCAAAAGTATACCCCCTTTTAGAGGTGAGTGCCACTGCAATGCTTGCAGGTGAAACTTCTCTGTTCAACTCGCAAACTCCATTTTCGATGCTTTGGTAATTAAACGACATGCAGCTTTGGTGTGCCAAACATAGCTGTGCGCATGAAAGAAAGTCATAAGTCTGTTGTTTGTGAATGGTGTGCCCTTTGAGCACGTGATCCTCCGTTGTTCTTACAGTAGACGAGCGACGCATGTCCGTCCTTATCAGTAGCAACCCAACAGGGGCGATGAAAGTTGTTAAAGCAAAGAGTAGCACTCCGATCAAGAATTCCCTGTAAAAATATATTAAGTGTTGATTTCAATTTTCAAAAAAAAGTAGGAAAAAACTGTTACTCGTAGTGGTGCTCGTCCGCGTCCTCGAATCTAAAGGTTTCTTTTGAGATTGTCGCATATCATTTGACCATGCTCATACGTTTCGCTTACTTCCTATCGCCCTACAGACCTATAGTTTCGGAAAATGAAAAAAAAAAAGATAAGAATTTCATCCTTTAAGAAATTCAAAAGAGGAGACAATATCCTATCATCGAACTGAGAAATAGAGCTAAGTTTGCTACGACGGTTTTCCCTTTCAATGAAGATTTACAGTATTTAATGTTAACTTTTCCCCAAAATAAACCTTGTACATTTTTTCGGATAAAACGGTTCTCACATAGGACTGAGCTCAGTGGTAAATAGGCTGCTTGCACCCCGCCTTTTCTCTTACATGTAAAATCCATCGAGTTTTCAACCCACTAGCCACTAGCGCGTTTGCAAAAATGACGTTTTACAAAGGGCCGGATAGGGACGAACTAGTTTAACAGTTTGAACAGCACGATCTCGGGCCTAGTTATGACCTTTTCTTCACTCTTTATTTTCAGTTCCCAGCCAACGACCGATCTTTTTATTGCTGGACGAAAGAGATGCTGGTAGGAAACGAAACACTGTCTTTACGGCACCCGCGTTGGGTGGAATATGTGTTCTTTCCACTTTTACAATCACTTCTTGTAAGACTTAACAATATAATTGTAACTGAAACTATATTTTGATAAAAAAAAGGGTTATATTATGACTTACCAGAGAGAAGACATTTAGAATGCTGATCTTCCTAAGATCCTCCGTTCAATACAAGCTGTCCTGATAGGAAAGCAAAACTGTTTCCGAAACGTCTAGCAGCTGCTGATAATTGCTGCCGTTTAAAACTGAAAGCGTTGCTTGCAAAGTAAATTAACTGTTAAGCAAAATTTGGCTGTGTGCATTATTTAACAATTTGTTCATGCGTCAGCGTGCGTATGTCGAGATATTGAGCACGCGGGAAGTTTGGAGAGCACGAAAGAGGCGTAAGAGTTGCTCAAGGCGCTGCCGAGAGCAACTCTAGCCTATTGAGTTCCCAAGTATATCGGACTCAAATTTTCAGAGATAACTGAAATTGTTATGCTCTTTCAATATTCAGAGTTTTTTTTATTAGCTCCATTAGATATTGAAAAGCATATGTTAATGAGGCAGAAAATGTAAACAAAGATTCACCTATTGACGTCATCAGCGTGCTCAATGGGAATATGAAGCATGCTCGCGCTACTGAATTTGATTAGGCAAATATTCTGGCTATGCTGTAATCCCGTGGGACTTGTGTCTTGATCTAATAAGAAATAGTAAGTGCACGCATTTGGCTCATGCGAGGCGAATAATGACTACTTCCTTTTAATTTTTACGAGCCGAGAAAACATTTTTCTTATCAGATGTCAGTGAAAATAACTGATTGATATTGGGCTATTGCATTTAATATCCGTACCTCCCCCCCGCAACCCGGTGGAGGACTTGCCCTTTCTTCTTACCCCTGAACATTGGCTAAAATTGCATCACCCGAAGCACCTCCGAAGACTTCATAAAATATGGGCTTACCCCTGAAGAATTTCGAAAAAATTGAAGCCTCACCCCCAATGAATTTCATATTTTTTTTACTCTACCCCTAAAGATATCCTCAATTTTCATAACTTACCCCTGGAGAATTCCGTGGTTCCTCAACCGGGGGGGGGGGGGTGCGGATATTAAATGCAATATCCCATTAACAAACGATTGCACAAAATGTCAGTTAAATTTAAAACCTCATGCCTGTTATACAGTCAGCTAATTACGTATTGTTGTATTTCAATAGCAGTAATAATGGCATCTCATATGCTTTTACCAAGTTTTTCAACTTAAGGCGGACTGTTATCAGTTGTTGTAATTACTAACAAGGTTCAGTATATTCGGTTCATAGTCATCTGTTCATGAAAAAAAGCAAAAAATAAACGTGTTGCTTAATTCGGAATTAAAACGTAGAAGTACTCTGTTGGATGCTAAAAAGCTGTCAAAATTGATCTGTACGGATCTGTACTCCTACTAAATATTTTTTTGGGCTGTTCCTCGGAGATGAATTCAATTTACCTTACGTTAAAGAAATAGAAAATCATTCCTTGATGAAATTAGTCTGCTTGTAATAACGCAAAAGTCTATACTCCAAAATTTAAAAAAGGAAGAAAGAAAGAAAGAAAGAAAACAAAACAGGACTAGACAGGTTCAGCTTGCCACTCACTCAAAAGGCCACGTGGCTAAATCATATTCGCTGCGGTGTTATATACTTTAGTTGCATTCACTATGCCAGCTTGTGCCGGAATCAGGGAGTGATAAAGCAAAGCAAAGCTATCCCATCGTATTTGTTTCACTGCACTTATTTATCGGTTAAGGTAAAATTTTAAAAATTTAAAACATAACTGAATGTATACATTATATAATTCCGATTACAGACCCAGCCCAACCCACTCGGTTATAAGACCCCCTTCCCCATCACATCCCCCTTCCCTCGCGCATCGTCTTCCCTTTAATTTCGTTCTCTGAAAATCAACAAATCGCAACACTTGTGCTCTTAGGATCAGTTTTTGAAGATGCGGTTTTTTAATGCTCTAGTTAAAATTGTAGTTTAATCTTTGACTTTGCGGTTGACTTATTTGTATGTTTTATGGCAGCTTATTCTTTAAATCCCAACAAGCATGGAATGTGTCTTCTGGTACAACTTGCCACCTAATGGTGCCTTCTTATTTCGTTTTTTTTTTTTTTTGAATTTTCAGTTTTTGCTCTCGCTCCAACTTTCGCGCAATAACTTGATTGGAAACGCTTGTTACGCAGGCTATCTCCCATTTTATCAGCTGTTGCCTGGAGAGCTCTCATCATGAATATATCAAGAAAGTGCAATTCTTCTATTTCGTATGGTAGTGTTCATCAACCTTCATCGCGATTACTTCAACTCACTTACATTCCCTTCTATTTATTATAAATTGCAGTAAACATTGTTGATTGGCATGCATATTCTCTCTTGCCTTGGCGTAAGCTTGTGACACGGAACAGTCCTACTTTCTTTAAAAATTAACTTCTTTATTCCTTCATCTAAAAGTAGATGCATTTTTTCAGCTTCGCTGTATTTGTTTATGAGGTACCTAAGATACGAAGACAGCGGCGACAACGACAATGTCAAGGCAATCGATTAAATTTGCAAAACAAAAACTTTGCGCGTGATGCACTCGGTTTTGTACATTTCTTTACCATAACTGCACGACTACCACGTGAAAATGCCTCGTTTCATGATTTATCAGGACGTAAACAACCTCGACGACGAAATTTTCTTTCTCATTCTGAACTTGGATATGGTTCTCAGGAATTCAATTCTGGGAGAGTTCCTCTACCCTTTTTACTGCCGTCGCCGTCGTGGGTTTTTAAGGTTCCTTATTTAATATCGAGGAAGAGGGAGTACAAGACACGAGCTACCAAACATAGTACATAAACCTGTGACTGAACTGGCGAAGTGTTCATAGCGAGTGTACTTTTTTTAAAAAAGGGCGGCCCACCTTGGTCGGTTTAGGTCTCGAAAGTTAAACCTTTCTGACCTGGACATTGGTAAAATTTTCCAATGACGACAATCGTCCTCAGTCATTTCTGCCCATACAAAAGCTCTTCTTATACCGGAATAGTCGCGCAGGTAGTATGTAATTTAATAAGTCGTCTTTACAAGTGAGTATATAAAGAGAGAGGGCCGTACAAATGACACATGATCCTGCAAGTCGCCCCCACGTATATAAAGGTGATGTTACACGAAACGATTCGCAACGACGGTTTTTAGCGCAACACAGCATTGCAGTATTGTTGTGACATTGTTTCGAATGGCTACAACATTGTTCCAACATTGCAACGCCGTTTTTGCGCTGAAAATCGTCATTGCGAATCTTCTGGTGTAACATCACCTTAAGGTAATCCGCTCGGAATCCGAAAAATTTTTTAATTATGGAATCGGCAATCCTGGACTTTAAAATCCTGAAATCCGGAATTTAGCTTAAGGAATCCGGAATCCACAACGTGGAATCAAGAATCCTTATATGCGGAGCGCTTGCCGTTTGTATGGAAAAGCCGGAAATTCCGGGGAGAATTCAAATGGAACGGTTCATACCTTTCTCGGTATTACCTTTTACCCGTTCTTACCGAGACGACCAAAATTTTCCTACCTTTTGTTTGGATTACCAGTGCCAGGCTTCATTTCGAAAGAAAGTGAAAAGTTTACCGGTATTTTGTAAATACAAATATATGGTAAGCGCTCACGGACTGTGGGGCGATGCAAAGCAACTGAGGGGACTATTAATCAGGTAATAGCTGTAACAACTTCCGGCTATAGTTTCAAGAAAAGATTCTTTACTTTAGTCTCTTTCAAATTCACCGCTTATTCAGTTTAGTCAAGAGAGATGGAATGAGCTATCATTCTCTCTTGGTTTAGTTAAACACTTTATACGTAAGGTTTCAACCTTATTATAACTTTACCATCACCTTTATTAACACCCGCCATGTTTTGCTGATTTGCACCGTTATTATATGACCCCCCTCCTCCAGCGGTACCCTTATTTTGGGTTCCCATAACTCCTCCACCGGAATATCCGCCCCCTCCCCCTCCAAGTGCCATAGCAAACCCACCCCCTCCAAAGCCACCATTTGACACTGGACAAACTCCCCCATTTCCCCCTTTTGCAAAACTCAAAGCTGCTGTTAAAATTGAAAAGTTTCCGGCTGCCCCATCTCCGTAAAGCCCTGCTCCCCCTCCAGACATTAGACTAGAATCACTGTTCCCTGTGTCAGCATTGCAGACTTGTCCCCCATTGCCCCCATTTCCCCCACATTGGGTCCCATTCCCTGTCGCCTGACCTGGGTCACCGTCTGTAATTTGGCCTTTTGCTGTCCCTCCTCCGCCTCCCCCACCGGCAATTATAAGTGGAGTGTTATCAGACAGGGTTACAAAAGTTCCACCACCCCCTCCCCCTGGCCTATCAGGAAAGCTTGAAGATCTACTACCCTCCTGTCCAACCAAGATTTTCAGTTGAGTTCCTCGTGAAAGTTTGAAGGATCCTACTATCTTTGCGCCTAAGCCACCAAGCGTCCAAGGAAGCGGATAAGATTGTATTCCGTCGGTACCATTTCCGCCAGAAGCACCTGATGCTTCAATAACGTAAGTTCCAGTGACGGGCACAGTCCAAATTTGGATTCCGTTGTTTACAGTAACTTTTTTTTCCAGTGACGTTCCTACATATTCAGATATATCACTCGGTCCAGTTTCTCCTCTGGCACCCAGTGTCGTAAAGACATATATATGGTCTGAAAAAAGTCAAAAAGAGATGAACAGAGTAAATAACCTATCAATTCGCCAAACAACAAAAATAGCCAGGAGCCCAAAACAGCTAATTACAGGCGGTAAACATAAATTCATCTTAAAGGTGTTAACTCAGTAACGTTTCACGTTCAGAGTGCTCTTATCTTACCATTTTGTCCTCCTTCAGCTGAAAAAACTGGTTCCTAAAATGAATTTGAAATAAAGTTCAATTTGCAGAACAATTAAGTTGCTATCTTTAGTGGTGGATCGCGGGTTAGCATATTCTCCGTACTATTCTCTTGTCTTAATTCTATGTAGCAAAAGAAGCTTTAGCAGCAATCGGCCTTGCAAATGACTGACAATTACTGACGACGAACTCAAGCAAAATTAACGAAAATAGATTATAGAGTGTTTTCACATGACGTCACGGAGGCCGTATTGGTGTCCCGAAACATTGAAACGGCGGCCATGTTGATGTCCCAAACCAGTCCTCTAGGAGTTGAACTCTTTTCTTATGAAAGCGCTTTCTTTTGTTCCAATAAATTTGCATAGATGCTGGCCACGTGAGTGAAAACACTCTATATTACGAGTGACAAGAGACTAAAATCCACCTTTCCCCTCCCCCTCACCCGTGTGGCTTGAATCTTATTTTTTATTATTATTGTTTTAATAGCTGGCGCCTTAATGACGACCTGAGGGGACAGAGCTGACTGTCTTAGAAAGGCAGGAAATAAAGTTTCCTCTCTCCGATACGAAATCGGAAAATTTGTCCAACCTGCTGTAGAAGCAAGAGCAAGACATAGCCTTGGATCTAGCTTGAAGTTTGACATCTCTTCATCACATTTTCTATTTACCGGTTAATTAATTTACTTGTATTATAACATTCTACCATACCTTCTAGGTCTTCCCTATTAACTGATAAAGCCTATACAACGCATCAACGTGAGTATAAAATAATTTAAAAATTTTAAATTTTATAAATAGGAAAGATTCACAAATATCAATATATATTCTTATTTAAATAAAATAATAACAATAGATATAGTACAAGTTAAAACCACTGTCCCATTTCAATAAGCTGTTTTATAAAGCGACCTTCAATTTAAAATTGTCTTCTATTTCAAAGATGTTCCCAGGGGAGCTCATTCCATCGTTTAATTGAATTGTCAAAGGGAAGAAGCCACTATCACGATGATTGCAATTTAAATGACATAATAAACGATCAATACTTACAGTTATGTTCAAAAACTGGCCAAAGGTATATCCTATTCGAGTAGTGAGAGCCACTAGAATGCTGCCATCCGTTGCATCTCTGTTCAACTCACAAACTCCATTTTCGATGTTTTCGTAATTAAAAGACATACAGTTTGGGTGTGCCAAACATGATTGTGCGCATGACAGGAAGTCATAAGTGCGCTGTTTGTAAATGGTTGATCCATTGAGTACGTGATCATCTGTGGAGCTTACAGTTGTTGAACGCTGCGTGTCTGTCCTAATCAGTAACATCCTGACGGGGGTGGGGCAAGTCGTAAAAACAACTAGCGCTCCGATCAGAATGATTCTAAACAAAATAAATTAAGCGCTAGTTTAGAAATTAAGCAAGGCTAAACAAACAAAGACAAAACTCCAAAACTTAAACTTTCCAACACTTAAGACAGCCGTTTTGGTTTTCATCCTCTCTTTGCTATCGACGGTGACGTTTCTTTGCAGTTTTTCGTTCGATAACCAGAGCAAATACAAATTATGTGATTGGGGATGGCTATGGAAAAAACTGCGATGAAAGCAAAACACACAAAAAATTGCTTTTGAGAACTAGCCCTTGAAACGCCTACATATATTGCTTCAATTGACCTTATAAAATCAGTGATCACGTAAAAATAGTTTTTGGCGCGGGTTGGTTTTGCCATGCCAGATCAAGAATTGCTAAGCTAGCAATGTTCTCGTGGCTTAAGAGTTTTGCAATATGATTTACATTATTTGATTTCCTTACCTCAGTTGTGAATCAGACTGGTCAAGATACATATTCATCTTCAGAACTTTAAGGGACAAGAAATTTCTTGCCTGAAGAAAGGATGACCAAAATATCAAGCGTAACTAACGTTTCTTAATGATTATCCACATTGAACCTTTTTAGAATTGATCTATTTTCTGTTTTCAATAAGATTGACCCCTGATCTGCTGATACCTCTTTTCAGTGAGACATACACAATGACCTTTATTCTTCTTGCTAATAAAAATACAGGCTTTAACAGCCTCTGATAGGTGCAAATAAGTTCTTTAGGCCCAAGCAACGACGCATCCCTTGAAATAATTTTGTTTGAATAAGGACGACAAGTGTTGATTTTTTGTCGTAACCCAGTTATTACTCGATCTGTGATTCCTATTTTACGTGCTTTGAAAGCTACGCTTCTTAAAAACATTTTCGCAGATGCTTTTTTTCTTTTAATATGTTTTGATTTACTATTGCTATTTACTGGACTTTTCCCCTGTAAACTGGAAAGGAGAGTCTTCAAAGCGTCGGCTAACCAGACGGGGCTATGAGAACGGAAGATGAGCTTTCCATTTTCTTCATAGTTTTTGACGGAAACTCTAGCCTCTTATTTGGACAAGGCGAGGAGATTACCGTCTTTGTCTTGCATATGTTATGTATGTAAGTTAATTAAACGGCACAACCCGGATTGCGATTCAGTTCCGGTTTATAACTTTTGGGGTAATCAATCATCAGCGAGAATTCTCTCGAATGATGTACATATAAAATGTCCACTTTCCGCCGAAATGAATTACAACTGAATGATGTATTACTATTTGATCTGTTCAAGTACGCAATATTTCTCGAAATTGAGCCGCAGATTTCTTTCCTCCCTTAACTGAATCCTTTGAAGTCTCCAGCATCCGGCGAAATCCTCCATGTATTGTTACTTCTTTATTAAACATTAAGGTCATCAGATTTGAGGAACTGATCACCAGTGAAAGTTGAGAATATTAGTGGTCCATGATAGACTGATAATCGGTAATGAGATTAGCAGGCAAGAAACTAGCCTGAGACCATGGCCTCTCCCTACTATACCTGACAACAACAATAACAAAAATCTGAAAAAAAATCGCCTGATGGTGGCCGTAGCAAGACACTGGCAAGACATTTTAAAGTACATGCATGCCGTGGAAGATGCGTCAGTAGTATTGACCAATTCGCTCATGGGAGTTGGTGAAAAACAGCGCCGTTTGGACCCAGTCGAGCGGTCCCAGGCTAATTTCCATGTGACTTTAATTTATGTAGACAGAATTACCAGTTTCGTTTAGGTGAGGATTAGGTCTAGGGCTACCCTGCGAGCAGAGGCCTTTCGATCTTATCTAGGAAGATCGAAGGGCCTCTGCTCGCAGGGTAGTCTAGGGCCGGGGACACTTCGTAAAAAGATGACTTGCAATCTTGCAAACACAATACACCTGGTTTTCTCTCCATTTTGGGGGAGGGCTGAGGGAATGGGAAGAGAAAGCTAAAGATTTAATGTGGGCTCCTGTGATTAAACATTGATTCGGGCACATAACTGTATTCTCTTTTACTATATGTAACCAACATTGTAATCGTCAATGACATCTATTATGGACGCCAATAAACTACATTGAAATTTGAATTGTGTGGGCCGGTCGTGATTTTACAATAGTATGTAACCATGGAAACATCCCAAACCGTGTTACCCAGTTCCCAGCGCTTTTGCCTTGGGTTGACTTTTGCACTGGCCTTCGCTTCGGTACACAAATTTGGGCAACATGAATTTGGGCACGATTTTGTTTGAAAAGACAGGGCAGGCTCCATCGCCCAGCAAAGACTTTCATCAGCTACTAGTCACTGAGACTCAAGTAATTTTACGAACATGGAAGATTACGGTTCGAAAAGATCAACGGTACATTCCGCCAAGCCAACGTAAAGTTCCTAACGAAGAATTCCATGAAGACACCATGATGCAAACGGAGATCAATCGAATATTTGGTGAAAACATATTGCGCATCGTGTATGGCATCGTATGTAAGGACTGGCTAGCTCGTCTGCCTAAGCCTGTCCTCATCCGCATAGCCACTTTCCTTGATCTTGTTGACATTGCAAGGCTCAGCTCGGTTTGCAGGTCGCTTCACAAAGTGTGCTCAAGCGATGAATTGTGGGAAAAGATTTTTACAACTCACTGTGATACGGTCTCGGACGAAACTCGAGCATTAGCCCAAGAAGTTGGTTGGAGAAAAGTATTTTTCACGAATAAGCTACAGCTGCAAGTTCAAATGAGACGACGTAAGGAGCGGCATAGCGCAGAACTGAGAAAGAAGAGTGTTCCAGAAGATGAAAAGATTCCTCAAACTTTTGTCACGCAACCAAACGGCCATGGTCAGCTGTAATTGCGCTCAATTGTTGCAGTGTTGGTTCTTGTGTCGATCACTTTTATGAGGATGTGGTGCTTGTACATGTGTTGAAGATAAAGGTCAGGGTCGGCCAGGGGGGTAGTGGTATACCAGTATACCCGAAAAAAATTCGCCAAAATACCCAAAATTCATCCAAATATACCCAAAATTATACCCAGGTATACTTTATACCTGAAATTCAAAGAAAGTGATATACCGAATACCCGTATTTAAGCTGCAATATACCGTATACCCGATTTAAAAAGCCCCTGTATACCGTATACCCAAAAACCCTGGCCGACCCTGAAAGGTGTTTCACAAAGATTTGTAACATTTCACAATAATAATCCTGCATGTGTGACTACTGATATGAATGGAAAGTAAACTGGAGGGGGGAATGGGGGGTGGGGGTTTCTTCTTCCCATGTACAGTCTAACCTCTCCTTGCGGACACCTCTATAATATGGACACCTCTCTATTACGGACAGTTCGTTGGTCCCAGGAAAGACAAAAATCATACATTCTCTACCTCTATAATATGGACACCTCTGTAAAGCAGACACTTGGTTCTGTCCCTTTGGTGTCCGTATTAAGGAGGTTTGACTGTAACTTCTTTTTGATTCGTGGGGTGTATTTCTTTAACTTCTATTCATTATTTCTGCCATTTCTGGCTGTATGCATCTTCTCACATTGATTTTTCATAATGGAATTTCTTTTGGCCCTCCCACTCGGCTTCACTTTTCTGATGATCTGTCCCTTCAACTGCCCAAGGGGATTTTCCTGGATATGAAAGAAATGGGGATGCTTGTCCAAAAATAACAATCAAATCTCCTAAGAAGACCAGTCAGAATATGTGCGAGTTGTTGCGGCGACAAAATTCTGTTGCAGAGAGAAAGATTTTCCCAAAATTTCTCCAGTACACAGGAAGTGATTTGTTGCTGCAACTTGTCGCCTAGTTTGTACTGCCCTTTTTTGTCAAAACTATTGCCTTTCCGCCCTAAACACCCTTAGTGAGACCAAAATCTGCTATTTCTACTCCTACGCGAGACAAGCATCCCTGTCACTAAACTCATTTAGTAGAGTAGCAGACTTCCACAGTAGCTTTTTCATTTTAAGCGGCAGTTAATTCTTGTTATATAAGTCTAATCAGTAATCTCTATATCATTAATAATGCTAATAAATTGTTATAGTCGTAATATAATATCATTGTTTGATAGCTTTTTTTATGTGTACACAAACTTCAGATTCTTAATAGATAAGCCACTCATTAGACCTAAACATTTAAAATCTTACTTACAGTGTGTACATGTTGCTATAGCATTATAATTTGACATCAAAACAGGGTACTAGCCATAAATACAAACGAAAAGAGTGGTTTTATCAGAGTAATGATATGTTACAATAAATAAATATTAGGATGGTTAATAATAGGTATGATTGATTGGGAAATCTGGATTTAGATTTTGAAATCAAGATGTTGGATTTGCAATGAAACATGAAATTCTGTGACTGATGCAAAGAAATCTGTCCTTGAATTTCCCTCTTTTGTGTTGCAATGTTAATGCTGTACATTTTAAGAGTGATCAAAGAGGTAGAAACTGTTAATATCTGGTTTTAAAGAAAAGTAGCGCTGTGAATGTTTCCTTTGTACAGGATGCTTGGAGATGGGAGATTTCTTGTCTAATAAAAGAACTTGATGCCCAGATCCAAAGACCTACACATTAACCATTAGAGCACTGTCTGTACAAGTCTGGAGAAGAAGCATTAAATATTCAAGATTGATTGTTATGGTGAATATATGCTAGCTGCTGTTTACCTGGACAGGACTAGAGGAGGGTTGATTTGACCATCAAATTCTTACATTCTTAGCAGGGCAGGGGTGGGGGTGGGGGGTTGCACTGTAAAATGTTACTGCCTTACAAAAAGAGTATTTAGGAGTATGTTAATAATTTTCCTCTCATTCTGAGCCAAATAAAGTCTCTTTTTATAGCATTTATTTCTGTCGGTTTGATTTACTCTTTTGGTGTTAATTACCTAAGTTTCAGACAAATCCTTACCAAATTTTAATGTAATGGATTTTTTTAACCCTGTGTATACAATGCAGTGAATGCTATATGTACGTGCACTTTGATTGGTCATTGCCCTTGAACTATTAGTCAAGAATACTAATAATTTCAAAAAGAGAAAGGACATGTAGCACACATTTTATTTTTCTTATCAAAAGATTACAAAACTGAGGAAAAAAACATTGTTCAGAGAGTTGGTTTTGTACACATCACACAAAGAAACAGAAGCAAAATGTCTTTTTATAAAAGGAAATTTTATTAAGTTACTAAAATTAATAAAACATTCATTTAAAATACAAACACCACAAAAAATAACCAGATGATAAATATATTAACTTGTAGTTACCATACATGTACAAATGGGGCAAAAATGCATTTTTAAAGGCACTACAGTCTTAAAATAACTCTTTAGTTTTTCCATAGTTTCTTTCAAATAAATAAATAATATGTTAATAATATATCAAATCACGTTTAACGTATCTAGACTGTCTTTTCCTTAAAACAAATAATGATAATATCTACTTTTATGAGAATGTAAATTAAAGAACCTCTTTAGTTTCAGAGGTTAAATTAATGAGTCAACACACCCACAATACACTAAAAAATGATTATTTTAAATTCTGTGATCCGTTCCCGAATGTTAATGTTTGGAATTCTGAGATGAAAATACAGTTATAATAAATAAAGATGGTGATGCTACGTTAGGTAACAGACATGTTGTTCCAGAGTTGCAAGGGAGTTGTGCCACTGCTCGACTGAGGTGGTGTGTGTGGCAGCTCTTTAATGTCAACTACTTCACAGGACATCATGCTGCAACTTATCTATAAAATGACACAAAAGGATTACTTGATTGTTATGAACAGTTTCTTTACTTATTATAATATGACAAAATATATTTTGGCAATGAAAATACTCAACACAACGTACTGCGTTATTTTAATTTATACCAATTAAGTGACAATGACTTTTCTGAGAAAGGTACAAACTAAGATAAAGCATGATTAAACATGTTAGCACTTAACTGTGTTTTCACTTTCGGCCAAAAGGGGAGGTGTTATTTAAAGGAGTATACTAGCGTGCCAGTGTAATCAAAATTAAAAATGTACAAATTGTAATATATAGTGTTGAAGTGAGAAAAAAAAAGTGTTCCTATTTAAGACAGTATGAGAGAAGGAGGGGCACTTGTCTGCTACATGTAGAACTTGTGGGATGGGCATATTTTCATAATTCATTCAGGAAAGTGTGTTTATCACAGCATTTAACTAATGTATAGATCTAAAAGTTACTTACCAAGTTCTTGGAACTATTTTTCCGTAATAACTGGGGGCCCTTGCCTTTGAAACCTTCTTCATCTTTTGATGTCTTAGCATTTGTAACCTCCTCTTCAACTGGCCTTAGAAACAAAATACAAAAAGTGCGATGAAAGAACGTACAAGTGCTAAAAACATATACATGTGAAATCAGAAGTACTTGTGGCCTTCTGGTAAAAAAAATAAAATAACATACTCACTGTCGAATGCAGAAAACTGTGAACACATAAATTTCAGGACTGTTTATTGTGGTATGTCAAAGACAGCAAAGATCAGTATAAGCAGGCAATCTAAAAATCTACAATCTTCTTGCTTGCAGTTACGTTTTCTCACACATAATTGGATTTTTTCTTGCAAGGCAATAACATTCCCGAAATACCTGTGGTGCTCACCGTTTTCTGGGTTTCATTGAAGGTAAAATGAACACAAATATATAAAAATTTGCATTTTTAACGGCTAGAGTATAACATAAATGAATAAACAATTAATTAATAATTATTAATCCAGTACCTTCCTGGTAAAGTGATTTGGACAGGTTGTGACTCACTGTATACAGTTGACGATTCTTCAGTCTTATCTGAAAAAGAAACAATGCATTTCAAGTGAAATTTTTTGTTATTATAAACAACAGCCAAAACTTTCATAATTATCCATGTTAACCTGAAGGACAATTTACTGCTACAACGAGTGGAATGAAGTGATAAAAATCAAACCTAAAATGCAAATTTTCGTCACCAATATACCTACATCTATCATGCAATCAACTACAATTTTTCTATGGAAGGAAATGAGCCACCTTGTGAGTGCACGAGGTACTGGATCTGCATGGCATTATTAACATTTTATTTTATTATTATAACTTTCAGTATGGCAAGTATTGTATATTAACCCATTCGCCCCTGAACCGCCTGTAACCGCCCGTGCGGATCCAGGTCCTTTCTACCCTTTGTGACGTCATCAGTTTTAACGGTCAAGGACAACTTTCTTCGCTAACTTGTGCAGAGTGAAGAGATCTTTCAAACCATACCAGAATGAGCACAATTCAGTCAAGGACACCGGAGAAAGAAGCAAAAAACCACGTGACAAGGACCTGAAAATCTCCATGAAAATCTTGTTCCATTACCCACCTACCTTTCCTTTCACCTAATCCTAAGATCCTAAAAGCTTTCCTAAAAACTCTTCCCACCAAAATGAAGCCTACTAAATGCCCAGCAAGAGAAAAAAAAATGAGGCAAGAAAAGCGAAAAAAGAAGGGAGGAGAGAAAGCGAAAAGTAAAAGTCAAGACTGCTGTGTCACTTTTAAACCCAAAAACTATGTCGAAATTTTGCTTTCTGCGCATGCCCGAACTTCGCAAGCTGATATTTTGCATCTGGATCAGAAGGCTGCCAAGTGTACGACCTGTAAACCGGTTTGTGGTAAGTTTTAGCTCTTTATAGCACGACAGTGACCAGAAAACCACTCGACTAGCTTCAAAACGCGTTTTTCGGCAAAATCTCCAGAAGCGAATGGGTTCACCACTGTCAACTCTTTCTTTTTAACAACAGACAAACTTTTCTAAAGCAGACACCTATAGGCATGGAATGAGCATTATTTTACTTACATAATTCAATTTCCTTTAGCAGTATGATATTATACTAAAAATTATTTGCACACTCTCAGTCGACTCTTTAAACAGAAACTTTTTACAAAGGTTTCAGACTCTTTCAGATGACTGAGATAGTTCCCACCGTCCATGCACTTCAGTGATGGACAGTGTAACTCAAAGCAAATAATGAGTACATTTTATTAATTTTTGTGCTTTTTATTTTTACCCCAATAGTTTGGGTCTTTTGGTGATTTGACTGATGAATGTAAACTTTAATAGTAATCGTTAGTTGCCCAACATAAAAGTGGGGACTCTCCTGTAAATCAATAGCTACTAAACATAGTCACCTTTTTTCCGCCCATTTTTTCTCCGCTGTCGTATAATTTTCTTTTTCTTTTCTTCATCACTCTGACATTTTGTCACTGTGCTTGCTTTGCCTCTCTGGAAACCAATAAATTGCTTGTGGACATCCACAGTGCTGAAAATAAAGGCACTAAATAAGCTGACAGTCAGGTCTCCTAAAACTTATACCCTAGTGACGTATTTACACTGTATTCCGACCTGCAGTAATTCTTAGTCTAATATTGATTTGCATTCATTTTTTTCATGCAGTAACCATTTACTTCTCAGACTTTGTTACTTGATTTTTTTTATAGTTACAAAGAAATGAAATTCATTTGAGTCTTGAGCTGAAGCCTTCCATTCATAAGAAACCTTTTTGGTAGCACACACTGGGGGAAGGAAGGGGGGGGGGGGGTACGCACCCCCTGCATACTCCCCCTAGATCCACCCTGCAGCAGCACATGAACAGCGGGCCAAGCACAATTGTGCTGGAAAGCTCATTTCACAGCTGTATCACTAGCCTGCTGGCAAGCTCTCACAGGTGCTATGGCAGCGGGGCGGGAAAAGGAAAGAGAGCTTGCATTTACTGCGTCTCTTGAATTTGAATACCGTAAAATTCCGAAAATGAGCCCCGGGGCTTATATTTTTCAAAGGACCTTTTTGAGGGGCTTATTTTTGGAGGGGCTTATTTACGGAGGAAATTTGCGTTTCTAAATTGATTGGGCTAGCCTTATAGCTGAAAGTAAATTTACCGTTTTTGCTTTGTTTTACTTTGTATTTGAGGGTAATTTTCCAAGTACAAGCCCCCGGGGGGCTTATATTTGGAGGGGTGATTTAACAGAGGATTTCTTGCGTTACCGGTTTGGGGGGCTTATACATGGAGGGGCTTATTTTCGGAATTTTACGGTACCTGCATCGAAAAAGTCTATTTGAAATGCTGATTGGAGGAGATGACATTAGTAATGATGTCATTACCCTTGGCACATGTTTTTCAATGTTCGTTTACATCCTTGCTCATTGGTTTCTGCTTTTTGCTGATTCGAGGAAATCTGACAGCTCAGTCGACAGGAAGCCACAGGGGAATTGGAGGTTGGTGGAATTTAAATTCCAGTCAAGTAGTGCAAGCTCTCCTTCCTTTTCCTGCCCTGCTGCCAGAGTACCTGGAGAGCTTGCTCTGAGGCCACTGTATTACTGTCTTTTCAGTGACACCCATCACAGGTATTGTGGGTAACAGGTTCAAAATATGAGAACACACTACAATTATTATTATCATTATTATTATTATTATTATTATTATTATTATTATTATTATTATTATTATTATTATTATTATTACTGACACCATACCTCATTTTAACCTCAATAGGTGGTGATAAGGTCTTACTGCTAGGTGATACATGCTGTACATTGATTTGTGACGAATGCCGTAAGTTATGGACAAGCCTTAATGTTGGACCCTAAGCAGAAAAAAAAGGTGATCCCTTAACATGTAGTAATTAATATGTACCAAATATTTGCTAACCAATTCAGAAATGAAAGATCAGTTGAAATGAATTTAAAGGACTCACTGTTTTTGGAAGTTCCAGAGAAACTCTTGGTTGTTCCTTTGGTTTATACACCTACAGTTGGTTACAGAGAAGACAAAAGGGTGAAATCATTGATGGTACCTGGTATTTGCTCAAATAACACCACCAAACATCAAGTTTTCCTGAACACACTCTGACAGACACTTTTGTATTCTATGCTTAGAAAACAATCTAGAACAGTTTTACTTTTATATACATGTGATACCACTACATAATCAAAATAAAGTTCAAGGTAGTGAGAATTAAAATTTTAGCCAAAGCAAAAACAAATTTATTGTTTTTAATCATGCACAGTCACTGTACAGTGGCACATAAAAATAATGATTAAGAAAAGTATGTAGAATGTTAAGGCTTTGATGGACAAAAATACAAACTAGAATATTGTTTACTATATTCTAATTTGTTCTAGCAGGGGTGGGGAAGGGAAGGGAAAGATGTTCTTGAAACGGTGTACTTATTATAAGAGAAGGGGAAGAGAAAATATCCTGTTTGGGTTCATAATAAATGTAAATTACTGTCTGAAAGGGGAAGCTAGTGAGGGTACCTGTGATTTTTGTGCACCAGCTTCTGGTAAATGATCCTTGTTAACTGTCCCTCCAGAAATTACAGTAGTTCTGCACAGAGAAGAGCTTTCTTGGTTTTTGCCACCCATGTTCCCTGTTGTTTGCAAGCTTGAATGACGTGTAGCTGCGAGGTTTAGGGGTCGCCTTGCCAGACTAATGTCTCCAGCTACCTTCTTACCTAAAAGTTAACATTATTTTTGTTTGAAAAATTCATAGTGTCTACAAAGAGTAGCCTGATTAAACAAATAAACAATAAACAGTGTTGATTAATTTATTAACGATAAGCAATTTTTCCTTAAGTGTTATGCTCAAAATGAAGCTGTTAAGCTATACACATGTATATTACAGAATGTGCCACATAATACAGCTTTGTAAAATACACAAAAACTATACATGCTAGGCAACCTCTTCATACAATTAATTATTATCCAAGCCAACACATCCAGTGCAAAATTAACAGTGTTCAAAATTAACCTGTTAGCAAGGTACACATGTATAAGTATGTGCTACATAGTATAAAGATTTATAAAATGCATGAAAACAATACAAGTAATGTAAGTAATAGTCTAATATTAGTGCTGTGAAAGAATGAAATTAATTGACAACTATTTAAATACTTTTAACAGTAGAACCTCCACTAACCACCACCTTTCTACAACGGCAACGACCACTAAAGCATTTCCCCAACTGCCAAAAAATTAACCTCTCGACATTGGCCAGTTTTTTCAGCAACCAATGAAAAAGTCCAGAGTGATCATGAAATTTGATCCGTAAGGCGTGTTGATGATTGATGGCGGGAATTGTATTTAAATGCTAAAGTAAGTATTCAATACTTGTTCATTTTGGTTCAAGACATCATTCAAGTTTTTTTGTGTATTATTATTTTTCTCCATATATTAAGTAGTTGTTGGGTGAGGTTTTTGTGATATATCCGGAATTATCAAGGTTGAGGTAAGTGTTATCAGCTGAGCCAAAGGCTGAGGCTGATAACACCTACCGAGACCTTGATTATTTAGGATATCACAAAAACCGTATCTAATAATTTTTGATTTATTGTACATTGTTTTGACGAAAATAACGTCAAACACACTGTCACAAGGAACCTGAATTGATATTGTTATTGGAAATCATACATTGTGCACGCAACCTATAAGAAGACAGTGAGTACAATGTATAATAATATTTATGATTAGATTATAAACATCAATTGAATGTGGGATACAGTAAGCGTAATAACTTAGCACAATAAAAATTGTTGTACTCGCTAACAAGAATTTGTCTATTTACACCCCAACCTCTCCATAATGGCTACCTCTCCACAACGGCCACTTTCTTCTGTCCCCAAGGTGGCCATTGTAGGGAGGCTTGACTTTAATAATTATTATTGATCACATAATAATGATTATTATTCATTCAAAATATTTCCGCGATTCTGATTGGCTAAAAGCACACGTTTAATTCACCATAACCAGTTACTGGTGACCAAATTTGGAAGAATTTTGACTTTAACGGGGAAATGATGTAAAAAAATGCAGCGTTTTCGCAGGTTAAGGCACCGTTAACCGAGAAGACCTGGGGACGAAGTTGAGTTGTTTTAGTGTGAACTTGAAAAAATGGCGGACATTTCACTCATTTCAAGAGTAAGAACTAGGCGAAAAAATAGCTAAAAACATGGCAAGAACAGCAAGAAGACAACTCGAAGGGCAACATCTGCTATTTGGAGAATATTTGCCGAGCTGGACAAACCTAAACGTATACTTTCGAAGATGAACTGAACATTGATGGATCGATGGAGGTAAGCATGTTTTAGCTATGTTTTTAAACTAGGAATTATTTTGAATGAATAATAAAACAGTTATTGAATTCGGCTTTCGTATCATATGAAGATTTATGGAGATCTCGGAGGGTGTTACCCTCCTTGATCTCCATAATTCTTCATAAAATACTCAGCCTCATTCATTAACTGTTAATTAAAACAAAGTACATACCAGCTTCCTTGAAAGCACCTTTTCCATTCTGAGATGGGAATGGCTCAGATACCTTGGCAGCAGCATTGTTATCTGATGACATGTCACTTGATGAACTTGTCAAGGCTAATAATTTCTGCCGAGTACCTGCTGTTGCTCCTGCAACCATGCTGCAAGTAAAGCAAATTGTCACAGGTGAAATTATTATTATTAACTATGGTATTTTAAATTATTATATCTCATTCAAGTTTCTGTAATGATAATTATACATATAAGTGTTGCAAACTTTTGGTTGTTACAAACAAACAAAAAAGCCGAAGATTTGATTAAAAGTACCTCATATTAATTATTCTGCCTCTGATCAGGTGTTCTATTTTTATAATTTTTTCTCTCTTCTGTTTATGCTCCCCCTTGAGAAAAATGTCTTATTCAAGTTACCAGGTGTGATATACTTATTCATGTTTTAAAGCTTGAAAGGCATCTCTAACAACACAAAATATTTGCCTTTGTAGTTAGCTTTTATGTCTTCCCTGAATAATCATATAAACAGGTTAAATTTGTATAGGAGACACAGTATCTAAGACCGTTGTAGCATGCTATCTAAATACACTCTAAGACTTACACAGCATTCAGTGAATAACAAAACAAACCTGGAGGTTTTAGTGATTACTCGAGAAAGTTTCTTTGGAACTGAAGGTGCATTCTTGGAGCTCTTAACAAATCTTTTGATCCAGTTTCTTACACCTTCCAAAGACGACAACTCACTAAGGGGAAGACGTGACCAAGGATTTGAATTGTTCATGTCTAGCACAGCAACTGCTAGCGCTCGTCCAACCTACATTTGCAAATCTTTCAGGTCAGTATTGTTTTAACAGTGAGGTGTGAGAGAATTACAGGTATAAAAAAATGCAATGTACTGATCAAGTTTACTGCAGTTCAGTTGCCCTTATTTACTGCTGTCATCAAGTTAAAGTATTTCAGCAGGGCTAAAGAAAAAAACTTGAATTCCAGCCTTTGGGCAAGCAACCCTCACAATTTGATTGCCTGGGGCCATGTCTTGTCTTAGTTTATGAATTAATGAAGGGATGACTTTCCTAGACCCTTGGCCATTGGGCAAGTGAGGTTTAAAAAATTTACTTGCCTCGCAAGAAAATCTACCAGTCCTGGACTACTGGACTTGACATTTTTAGCCCTGCCTCCTCCTCCTCCGACCCTTAGTTCTCTTGTTTAATTAGTCAACCTTAATGTTTTTAAGATTTTCGTATTTACATGACTGTACCTCTTCATAAATATCAGGTGTATACTTGGGTGGAAAGCCTGGAGATGGGGGTGGTGTGGCACGCCCACTATCACAAGTGGCTGGTGGTAAACAATTCACCGTCCTTCCACAGTTGTAATTACATTCCAATGTATAGCTAGAAGTATATAAATAAAAAATATACATATTATCTTTCTGATTGAGTTCAAAAACTCGTTATACTGAAGTTATGCAAGAGATTTCTGTTGTAACTAGGGACCTGGTCACGTTTTAAAAGTTTCAGCCAAGAGCCATAGGGATGGTGATCATGAGTTCAAAAAACAGTTTTTTGTTCAAAAAACTATAAAATTGATCTTCAGAAACTGCAAAATATGGGATTATGCACATAGAGTGTTATATAGAACTCAGACTTAGTGGAGGAGAATTGTTTTCCTAAAAATTGAAAGTGAGGATAGATTAAGCCACTGTCTATTTTCTTGTATTTCTTGAATGTGCAAACTAACATTAAGGGGAGGGACTTTTCTGGGAAAACACATGATATGGGAGCTTGAAGATCCCTATTAATATTAAAATAAAAATTAGGTAGTTAACTGGACTTAAACCCGTTGTCAATAGTTTTCTGTATGAGATGGGTGTGGGGAAGGTGCATGGACAAACTAAGGGAGCTGCAAGCAGGCGCAGAAGGTAACCATGACCGTTCTGTGAGTGGCAACCACCAGGTACCGTCACACTAAGAATCTCAGTGGAGAGTATGGAAGCTGTCAAGGTGTCAAAATTTCATTGCCTCAATATTTTTGTAAGTTGCCATACCTATGTACAATTCCAGTGGCCTTATAAATAGCCACCCTACCACTTCCTTCTTTGGACATGCCATCCCTCTTATCCTTGCTATACATATTCTTTTCTGTGAAATTGCAAGCTGCAAAGTCAAAGTTGGCTGAATTCAAGGAAATGAGTTTTGGAAACAAAATAGATCTCACATAGTCATCCTCATTGTCCAGGTAGTTGGCATAAACAAAGCATCCCCTCTTAGAAGCATGGCCATGAAGATCAACATAGTATGCGACACCACTGCTGCTTTCACCACAAGTCTTGGACAAACAGTTATTGCAACAGTTTTGCAACTCTTGTGTTTGCTCAACTTTTCTTTGAGCTAATTGTTTCGGAGGACCATTGTTTGACATATCACTTGACATGCTGCTGGTGCTTTCATTTGAAAGCTGATTGACAACTGAAGTCTCCTTTTGAGCATCAGTTTTCGATGAAATTTCCTTTTCTTGACTGGACAAAACACCATCCTCCAAAGCCAATGACTCTAAATTTTTAGATAGCAATGCAGTTTCCATGGTATCACTGTTGTTATTGACATCATCCTTGTCTAAAGTTACACTATGTAACTCCAACTTAACAGAATCAGAATCAGGTGAACCTGGCTTTAATGCGACCGGAATTGTTGTAACATCCAAAATGGCATTGTTGACTAAAGATTTGGAGGTATTCTGCAGGAGAACAGCCTCTTCCTCACATCCAGCATTGCAAGTGCAAACTTTCTCAACATCAGAGTTTTGATGCAAGTTGCCATTATTATGATGGTATACAATAACACTCTTGGCGGCAAATATTGAAGGATGAAGTAAAGGATCAGGATCAAGGTAAACACGGTTCAAATTTACACCTCGAGTGTCAGTACGGTAGTGACCACGCTTGACACCATCTGGATTTAACATTGGTATCATTTTAAAAACATATTGGTTTCGCAGCGCTGCAGCCCTTGGATCATCTCTACGTAAAATGAAATCCAGGAAACCATTAAACACAAAACTTGATGGTGTTTCACCAGGATGTACTCTTGCACTCAGGAAAAACACCTGCAAGAGTCACAAATGCAGCAGTTCTGGTTGGCAACTTAACATGTACAAATTAGAATAGTGGTTTAAAAAATCAAAGCAAATCTGTATAGGTAAACGTAATAAAGTGACATGACCCAGAAAAGTACAACTTCTACAGAATTTACACTAAAGTTTACAACAATAATAATTATTATTATTTGTAAGGCAAACTTAACTCTTTTGTTGCCTGTAGTTAACCATCAAACCTGATTAAATTCAAGAGTGAGCTTTCTAATACATTGCCCATTGGGCAAGTAAAGGATGAAAGATAACCTGTCCATCCTGAAAATCTAGTTGTCCCAGATGACTCAAGCCCTGCTAAATATTAATTATAGTTCTAGAAAAGACATTTTTCATGAATCTGACACTTTCATGATAATATTACCAAAAAATAATGCAGTTTGTGCAAAATAAAAGTAATTTATTGAGATGCACATACTCCATGTGTTAGCTGTTCATTGAAGTGCAAGAAACCTTCACATACTGACCTTTTTCCCTTGAAACCGGTGTGCTCTTGGAACTGTTTTTTCAGGAAAGAGGCTCGGCAGCCAATCCTCTCTGCTCTCCAAAATACCTTTAGCTGATGTTATTGTTAACAGATCAACCCTAAGGTGGTCCAGTGAGTAACAAAGAAGTTCCCGATGGTAGTAAATGTCATCCTTTGGAGATGATGATGACATTTGCTGACAGCTGCTGAAATTATGATCTAATTCTTCTAGCTTTGCCTGGCTCTCTGAGTAAGAGTATGGATAGCAAAAAGCAAAGTAACATACACCATTTCGCTGATCAGGAAAACGATATGTGAATGACAGTTTGAACTGACCATCCTCTGTCTAAAAAAAGACAAACAAAGATAAATTGCAGCCCGCGGTTTAAATATGTCCTTGCTTAAAGCATACTACTGGTACTCTGTCAAATACTGATCAGTAATATTGGTAACCAGTGATGTAGCAAAGGAAAAGCTGAGCAGGCTTTTCTAACAGTCAAGATGGCTTTTTCACTCAACTTTACCTTCCAAATTTTTCCTCTGTACTCCAGAAGAATTTGAGTCAATGGTATGGTCTTTTTCAGAGCATGTGAAATTAGCCAGCAACCTGCTGTTAGTGACATGCCTGGATGTGGGCATACAAAATGTCTCATGAAACCACAATCCTGATTGAAAGCCAAATTTTCTGCACCAGAATCAAAACTCCAAATCTTCAGCTAGTTGTTGCAGAAAATAGATTGTTTCCCATGTTATTTGCAGCAATTTGAAACTACTGTACTTACCACATGTACAGCTTAATACTATTGTCAAGACAGTCCATGCATAAAACGAGATAAAACACAACGACTTCAAAACTGCACGCTAACAACCGTGACAAACATTCTTTGTTTAACAGGTGACAGAATTGATTAAAGCCATTCAATGCAATTAAAACTAAGAGATTCTGCACAGTTTTAATTTTGGCTTAAAACTGACAAAACCGACGTTTATTTTTCATAACGCCTTTACAAAAAATAACCCTTACCTCATATTTTGGCTTATCCCGTATCCTTTCCCACTTATTCCTTGACGGGACCACTTTCACGAAAGGAGTCATTCCTTGACCATACAGCTTTCCTTGGCGGTTCAAGTTCATAATATTTATTCGCAAAAGTTTGCCTGGCTGGCCTCCTTTGACGCCAAAGTAAAACCAAGTTCTGTTACCATTTTCATAGTCTGTTCCTGCACAATCAGGAGCGGTCCAAACATTATAGTCATAATCAGGAACAATAGTGACCGTCCCGTCCGCATCTTCAGTACAAGAGCTGCCTTCCTCTTGCTTTACTTTTTCAACACGGGCCAGATTTCCCGCGTCGAAGTTCGAAATAAAAGTCAAAAGACCTTTTCTTTCCTCCATAACATGATCGTTCGTTTTGAATCAAAATATGTTGTTAATTTCATGCTGTTTTGTAAACTCACTAAACGACGCTGCCTTTTCCGCCATTTTGGCTTAAGTATTCCAACCGTCCGTTGCCTCGCAACCATGTGTGGAGCTCAGTCCCTTATCGTTCAGCCACAGGTTCCCCAAATAAAATCTATGGGATTGTGCAGCAAGGGGACAGCAAAATCGGTATAAGGTTAACAAAAAATTTTTCAAGTGCAATCAACAAAAGCACTAACTCCGCAACATGACACCTATGTACTAAATACTACCAATTTCAGCAAAGAAGTACATACTACCTGGGGCTATGCCATGCTGATGAGTCGTAATGAGGACTGAGGACGAAACAGTTGTCCATGTCTGCCATGCCACTGACTGGGTGAAATGGCTGTGCGTATGCGCAAGGTATAGCCCATACTAAATCGCGGAGTTGGTAGGGTGTGGTTGCTGAAATCGGTTTCACCTGTGCACTGCATGTTTTTTCTTGCAATGACTCCTACAATTGAAGGATCGTATAGCTAAGGGTTGGTAATTTACAAATTTATTTGCCCTTCGCCTCGACAAAAGTAGTCTTTATGGACAAATACATTTAAAATTGCCAACCATTATCTGTACGATCAGCCTTAATAGCTTGCCTTTAATTTTAAGTGTTATTTTATATTGCTGATCCTGATCTACAACAAGATCCTGCTTTCCCTAGTTGCTGTTTGTCCAAGTAGTCCTTAAAATAATGGTTCGCTTAATGGGTAGCCTGCAAATACAGCCCCACTCCTATCGCTTTCCGCGCGTGGGACCGGTTACGCGATGGGAATGGAGAGTGATAGACGTCCAGATTACAAGGCAAGCCCAGTACCATGACTCGGTCAAGGTGGTCTTGTAATTCTGGCTGATGAACTTCTAGTTTCAGTACAACTGAGTACCTTTGTACTTAAGGATGCCGTGGTTTTGGGAAAGAGAAGCTGGTTTTGAAGAAATTCTTCCCCATTAGGTAATAAGAAGAGATTTGGGTTTTAACTCATGAATCACCCATCTAATGTTACGATCTTAAAAGCTCTAATGGCGAGGAAAGCTCTGATTTATAAGAGAATGTTTTTATTCCTAGGAAATAGTAATAACTATTTACTCCTACAAGACCAAACGACTTTGCAAATAAAGAAGTTTTTATTCTAGAGAAAGGTCGTTCTCCTATAATACTAAATTCAAAGAAATTGTTTTGGTCCGATAGATGTCCTAATGCTAATGTATTAAAGTAGTGATTGTCCGAATTCATAGCTTTCATCTCTTGCGGGTTCGACTGCAAAGTTTCAAAGATAGAGATTTAACGAGGATTTTACAAACGAACGTGGAACGGAAAAGGGGAAATACAAAAATGAAAAATAGGAACAAAACAGAAAATTGGCAATGACGTTACTGAAAGGGCTGGGGTTCAACTTGGGTTTTGTTCCCATTATTTATTTGCCCGTTCCCCGTTTTCGTTTCAGTCGTTTTAGTTACATCGATTTAGCATTCCTCCGTAGTAACAACAGCTAGGGAACAAATAATACACAGGGAATCCGTAATGGCATGCCATTACTAAGTTGGATAAAGAAGTTGAAAAGAGCTTCAAGTTTTGTGACTTCTTGGAGGCATCCAAACAATCTTCTTCCTTTCTTCCACTTGAAACAATGAAATCATTCGAACTCGAGGCGAGGTCATTGACAACGAATGGAGCCGGAATGTACACAAGGTGCTAGCGTATAACGATGGCTGACCACAAAAATGAAAGTCCGTTGGTTGACGCCGGTAATGAGGATGGTGGATGCAAAAGACCCGTCAAATAACGTGATTGTGATCGCTTATCGCATCTGCTGAACCAAGAAGTGTAATGAGCGATTATTTGATCCTAAAAGCCAACAGAACTCTCTCCGAATCTTCCATGGTGACCGCTAGGCTTCCAAGACAGCTGTAGCTCTTAATAATGTCTTAACCGTGTGTCACTGGCAAGTTGCTTTTGTTTTTTCTATGGAAACAAAGAAATGATCACAAATACTATTAAACAAGTTAAGAGCCCCTCATAAGCAAAGTAAGAATGAGTTTCAACGTTCACAGTCACGAAATTACGAAACGAGAACCATAGTAACACTTATGAACTGTTGGCTGAACACTAGAACTTGCAAGTATATAATCTAAGTGTACTCGGAGAACCAACTTTGAGTGTAAAGAGGTAAAGTGCTCTTACTTCAACTTTAATTGGTGACCGTGGAAAGTGTGTTCAACACCACACTCAAGAATCGAACATAATTAACCAACAGTAAATGAAAGCCACGTAAAAGCGACGTGCTGCAGGGGTAGAGGTTCCAAGATTCTAATAAACGGACAGATAAATATTCTATAGTGGATGCCTCGGTTAGCTAAGAACAATCTAAACCAATTTTACGGACGAGGTTATTTGCCGAGAAGCGCGTTGTTGAGTCATTCTAGAGAAAGTCGATTGTTGTTGTTGATGTTTTTTTACGACGTTGCAAAGTACTCATAAAAAAACGAAGTACGTAAGCATTTCTTGTAGGGTAAAAACCCTTAAAGTGATTTTTTACCGCGAAAGATTTTTGACAGCTTGTACTTCAAGTAACAAACTTTGTCAACAAGTGTGAGGCAATGTTTTTTACAGAGCGACTAAAGATTTTCAAGTGCACTTGAATCAAATGCTTACTTGAAACTAACTTAGCTTCTAGTGTGAAGCCAACAAACATGTGGCCCATCACAACCTGGTTCCCGGGGCTTTTCCTTTAAAAAAAGCCATGGGGATGAGGTTGAACAAATCAGGGTGGCGAGCAACGGAAAAAACATGTGGACTGAATTTTTACACTTTTTTTTAGCTATTTGCGTTTTTGATAAATATATTATAGAACTGTGAAAGAGGCCTAGAGAAGCTCACCCAGTTTGTATTCTCCTCGCTGGTAATCAGATCGATGATGGCACGTAGAAGAGCACTTTCCTTGTCACCAGCCCCAGGCCCCGCGCTCAGCTTCATTTTGGGCTGGGCTATCTTTTGTCTCAGCAGTTTGTCAAGTTCAACTCTCAGCTCCTATGAAGAAAGTTCATTTCATACTGTTTATACACGTCCTTTCGGTCGCTAGACTATTCAGGCTCGGTTCGTTAGCCACCCATTTGTGCATTATGTATCGTAACCTGCGTAGTAGTCACTAAGAGACACGGGGTGTGAGATAAGCGATGCACGAGAGCAAGGAGGAAACGCGCGAGGAGAGAGGTAGTTCGGGTACTTACGCCGTCTTACCCCTCGCTGGCACACAATATTTGTGCCTGCCATTTCTCATTCGCGTCTTATGCAGGGTAAATGCATATTTTATACAAGGCTAATCACGATTGTGGAATATAACACCAGAAGCCGGAAATTCGGAAGCACCAAGTTGGTTAGAAGATCGAAGAGAAAAATTTCTCTTGACGGCCGTTAGTTCCAACGGGAAATACGGGATACACGAGCCCGGACACAAGAAGGGACCTCTTACAGAGAGGTGTAGCGGGGGCAAAATCACAAGCAGTACTCCCTCAGGAGCGTGTAACAAGGAAGTGTAGCGGAGGTATGCAGTAGTTGGGTCCGTACAAACAAAAAAATGTCGCTAATGGTTGCTTTCGTCATTGCACGAACAAGAGACCTGATTGGCTAACTCAGTAATGATTTTGGTCATGGGACATGTTGCAAAACAGTGCACGCGAAGGTTCATGGCGCACTTTCAATGATCTTCACCTGCAATATTCCTGGGATTTTTTTTTCTTCCAAGCCGCCTGAGTCTCTGACTCGTGAAATTTCCTCATGAATAATTTCGCGCGACTTGTCGTGGCGACAAAGTTGCGCCAAAATTTGTGTCGCACGAATTAAAAGATAAAAGCGCACACAGACGGTTTCCCTGCGACATAACCCCTGAGTCTACCAACTTTTACTCACAATAATGCTGATAATTAATACGTTCTTTATGGTATGTATGAAATAGTCCGTAGGTCATCATTGAATTGTTGACTTTGTTTGGCGATATCCTAAAAATAGCACAAACCTTAACCAAATTAGCGATTCTTGTGGGAGATTTGAACTTAATGAAGTCGTCGACGGCCACAGTTTCATAGCCTTCTTCCATAAACACAGAAATATCGCCACCAAAGAATAACAAAGGAAAGGGAGCGATCATGGTGCTGTCGTACAGGAATAACTGCAACAAATAAACAGACCGTTTATTTTCACTGTATTTTAACGCGGGCAAAAATATATAATTTACTCAAGCCATTTTAAAATTTACTCAATATAAATTGTTCATAGAACTAAAAAACAAACCAAACACTTAGAGTTGAAGAAACTTTTCAGAATATCGGTCAGCTGTTTCTCGCAAGTGTGATGTAAAATATACAAAGCCCAACAGAATCTTGCAAAATACTGTGAACTACTCCCTTAGATTACATTAAACGAGCACAAAGCCACCTTTTATGACACAAACAAGTTTTTGGTTTCTCCGGCCTGAAGAAACCACTGCTCGCAGGGTACAAGAAAACGGGTGTTAAGACATAGAATAAATACATGTAGCCTGGACCAAGCGAGTGAAATCGTCTGGACCAATTAGAACTCGGAAAGCTCTTCAAGCTGACACGTGACAGGCGCACCAAACTACAATAGGTCACTTATGAGTACCAAGACAATCACTTTCAAAATGAGGCCAAGTGCACAACCTTTCTTGTGAAAATGAGATTTATTTGCACGAGAATGAACAACCATTTCCATGTCAAAGGCTGAACACTTAACCTCGTTTTGATACCGAGGCCCGCCGGAACTCGGAAATGGCCTATTACATTGTCTTAGAATTAAAACAAAACAAACAGCGGAAGAGCTGTTTTCCTTAGTTTTAAAAACGCAATTAGGTTTGTTTTAATACCGAGGATGACTTCATTTTTTCGTGATAAATTAACCAGTTGTCCTCAAACACTTTAACATCAACATTCACTGACTTGGGGTGAAGATAAACTAAGCCATCTTCCTGTGTTCGAAGCTTAGGAGGCCTGCAGGTGGAAAACAAACAAACAACATTTTTTGACTTCCATTTTGAGATGGCAAAGATAAAAGTATTTTTATTTGTAATTTTTGTGTACATTGAAAAGGGTTATAGGTTTTACCGGACTAAGATTTGTGTCATCGGTTTATCATAGAAACGTCGCATGCGACAAAGCTGTACCATGAAAACCAGCGTTTGAATTTGACGTCCGCGTAGTCTCTGATATTGCACTCCCCTTCCGCTAAATAAAAATCAAGGTTGCAAAGTTTAAGCGTAGAATCTTGAAAATTGTTGGATGTTTTTATGGAAACTACGCTCACTTTATCAAAGTATACTCGCCGATACAAAGTGGTCAATGAAGGGACATCAATGTTCCAATGAGTCTCCCCAAAACACCCGGGCCAAGTAATAAAACCTTGACCCGCCCACGCTCTTTTATAGTCTCAGTCTACATCCTTACAAAAACACTCTGTAACTGATTTTATGTAACAAATTTTACAAATAAAAGTGTGCTATTTAAAGTGGGTCTTTGTTGTTATGAACACTTCTGTTATCTGCATACTGCCTCCTTAAGAGGCTGCGAACAAAATGAATTTTATTGCCTACCTCTTAAACGATGGATGATGCTGTATACTGGCAACATTTGGATACAAACCCGCGCATAAAACGGCTTTTACAAGCTTTAAATTTTCTGCAAAATGTCAAACAAACAACAAATAAGGAAGAAGAAGAGAAACTTAAAGAAAAGGAAAAACTAAAGTACCTGAATTGCGATTGGCGGCAGGTGCCTTGGGATCAGCTGAATCGAGAAATCCAATCTCATGAAGTAATCCAGAAAATTGCTTCTTCATATCTTTTATCATCTGAAATTAAATAGAAAAAAAATGAATATTACTTCACTTAATGTTTCATTCAAAAATGTTTGGTTACGTCAAATATGTTGAGTCCTGGGCCCACTTGTTCGAATGCCGGTTAGCGCTAACCCGGGATTAAATTTTAACCCAGGTTTCTTTTTCTTTTTATCAAAAGCACACTATCAGATAATTTTGTCTATTCTTTTTAGAGTATCCAGTCATCAAATTGTAGGCAAAGAGAATTAAAGTGAATTTTCTTTTTAAGCTCTCATATCCGAGTTCAAATTTCGCACTAACCGTGGGTTATCTTTACCCAGCTTCGAACAACCCGGCCCTGCTTTTAAAGTATAAAACAAACCTTTGTATTAGGACAACCTTAACAAAAGAAATATAAGTGAAGTCTACTTTAAACGCGTCGAAAAGGACCGAGAAAACAGCGTGCGAAAAGACCCGCACCCCAAGAAACAAGCTTCCGAGAAAACGATACGAACTTCTCATAGAACTGAATTCATCATTTTCATCCAAACGAATAAGAACACAGCGTAGTTTTGATGCCTAAGATTGGTACAACCATACAAAATGCCCCCCTTTTTAACGCGTTTGAAAACTACTGTTGTTTCAGTGGGGGTCTAAACCGAGGCTTTAAAAACGTTAAAAACGGTTACTACTGGCAACAGCACAGCCCATAAATGAAGTGGACCGGTATAAAATTAGGGGAAACTGTCCACCCACCCCTTTCCTAACCCAACGTTAAGAGACTGATTTCTTACTTAGAGCAAAATTAAGGGTCACGGGACGGGAGGGTGGGCATTTTCCAGGCCACTCATCTTAAAGCGGTCTGAAACAACAACCGCGTTCAAAACAACAACAACAACAGAACAACAATGTTTGATCAAAAAACGTCGATTACAAGGAAAACCCCATTTTTGTAAAAGCTAACATGAAGCCCTTGGAAGACCAATTTAGCTGTGTGGATTTTGCAGCAATTTTACCTTCATAGTATTCATAGAAAGGAAGTTTCGCCAGCAGAACTCCCTTTCACGTCTATTTCTCACAGACTGTTCCCAGCCCTGATACCAAAAACAAATAAACAACACAAAATCAATAGTTCAATACAAACAAAAACATCAATAATAATACTACAGTCAGCTGCCTTTGAAGGGACAACCCTGTAAGACGGACACCTCTGTAAAACGGACACCTAGAGTTGGTCCCTACCTTTCTTGACTCCCTTTATAAGACGGACACTAAGTCCTTGCTCCAATGGTGTCTGTCTTAGAGAGAGTTAACTGTAATACAGGTTTCGTTTGCACAAGTATAAGTTAAAAGATAATAAAAGCAGTTTGAACAAGAAAAATAAAGCACACACCACGCAGCACTACTAAATTAAGAGGATTGTCGGGGAGACTGTAACAGCTTAATAAGGTCAATTAAAGCGTAAGAGAGTAAGACGTAACAGATACAAAGCAAATGGCCTCATACAACAAAGGATCAGGCAATCTAGGGGACGAACACTAGAACACTTTGAGGAAACGTATGAGTGACATCCACAGTCATCGGAAATGACTTTAATGAGGACACTGAGCTGAAATCAAGTTCGTTAGCTAAACAGTTCCAGATTCTACATGCTCCAACGAGAAAATCCACAGAAACAGTGATTTCTTAAAAAAAAAACGGTTTTCACCTTTAATCTAAATTTAAAAAATCTAAAGGGGTTTAAAAGGCAGCTTATTTTTTGACATTCTAGAACAAAGTAAATTTTACAGCCATTTTGACAGTTAGGTAGCCACTTAAAAATTTGAAACGAAATCTAAGGCTGATGTGAGAGCAAGAACAGTCTACGTTGCATTTCACTCAAAGTTTACTTATCATTGCCAATCCTGATAAGTGGTTGTTACAAACGTTTTAGCTCAGGAGCAAGCAGTACCCAGTCACTTGTAAATCTGATGATAAAACATTCACCTGGAAAGCATTTAGAAGAGCTAGATGATCACTCCGCGTGTCGCCAGCGAACTTAGAGCGCGCTTGTTCAGCTTCTTTCTGTTTACCCTATGGATTAAAAATCTTGACGTAAAATATACTCAACAACGTTATAGAGATCACATAATCAATCCCAAAAAGCAACTCACTGTAGTCCCATCCAAAAATTAAAAGCGACTTATTGGAGAAAATTAGCATCATGATTAACAGTAGTCTCCCTCGCAACCGTTTTTAGTATCGTCACGCGACGCTGCTCCTCCTCCTCCTCCTCCTCCTCCTCCTCCTCGGGAGGAGCGTTGCGTGACGATACTAAAAACGGCTGCGAGGGAGACTAGTTTAACAGGCAATCTGCACCGCGTGACTCGGTGTTCCCTCTACTTTTCGTTTACTACTCATTTCAGCATGAAAGAGACATCCCCCTACACGAGATTGATTTTTGTGCCGGCACAGAAATCAACCCACTATTGTGTGAAGACTCAGCACACTAAACGAAGTGAAATTTAGGTTAAGAGGATTACTACGGCATTCTGTAGTAAACCAGATGAGTATGCGCTAAAAGCATGAGTAAGGATGCGTAGTTCAGATTATTTACTTCCGGTACGAAACACCCGTTCGCATGGGAGCACAAAAATCGTACCTTATCCGGTGTTTAATGCGTGAACAATACGCCTACCAGGTATGAATTTCCAGAGGAGTGAAAGCTTTTATTATCAGAAACTGTGTAGGAAGACTATTAGGTCGGTTTGGGCTTACCAGTGGGAAGACAAAAGGATCCTTGAATCCTAAAACGGACGCAACAGTGAGCACAGGATCCAAACACGAGAAGATTGCACCAAATAAGATCATTTTGCCGATTCGTGGACTGACAGGTAAAGCCGCCAAGTGATAACCAAGAGGAGTCAGTTCTTCATTGCCGTCCAGTGCATTCTGCAATATCACCAACACAACATTTAACAAACAGGTACCACATTGCTTTGCATGTGTTCAGTAACAGATGATAGATTACGTCAAAATGTAGACTGTGGTATGAACAGGAAAAGACGAGGTGCAGGCTAGCGTGTCACAAATGCATGCCCGTAGCTGACGGCTATTGTGATTTATAACAAAGTAGTAACATGATGTGCTCTCTTTAATGAAAATAAACTACAAATTACAAGCCTACGCTTCGAGGTTTTGTACCAGTTTAGGTATTTTTCAATTATGCTGCACTTTTTTTTTGAAGTCTTCAACTGCTCAGTCCGGAGTAATAAGTCGTAAACTTTAAAACCCGTTAATTAACCCCCTCGCAGACGTTCTTAGGCACCGTGACCAGGGGTTGTACTCCCTTATATGGCCTATACGAGTATGGGCCGCTGGACAGAGTATGCTTTTTGTCCCTGTGCTAGACAGGGTATATAATTTCGCAAGAGTCTGTCCTTATTATAAAAAGGGTGTGCTTGCACGATTGATTTGTTTTGCTTGATGAAATTCGCTTGTACTTCAAGTATGCCGAAGAAATGACTATAACGTAAATTTACTGCAATTGCCAATAAATGACTTAAAACCAAGACGGCGCGCATTTTATCCTTTTTCCGAACAGGGTAATAAAATTGAGAGTGCTGTCCTAATTAGGGTACGTATGTTAGGATTTGTTGTACTACACAGGGTCGGAGTTTCAAACCCTCAGCGACTCAACTATACCCAAATATTGGTCGAGAATCCCCCACCCCTCCCCCGGGGCTTCGTGGGGAAGCCCTAAGAATGTCTGTGTAGGAGGCTAGGCACCCGTGTGAGTGCATGTGATTACAGTCTAATTAGTCTATGAAGTTGTAGTAAAAGAATCAGTAAGAAGATGTGAGATGTGCTAAAACAGTTAACCCTTACCAATTGCCGAAGTACTTCAAGTGCATTGATGACGGCCTGTTCCTCAGGAGGCTGCAGGGCCTTGGACAGGAAGGGTCTGATCATTCCCAGTTTAAGAATCTGACAAAGGCAAAACAACAAAACTATCAACGCTTGGTTTTGTGAATTAGCAAAGTGGGGGCCTTTCAAATCGGAAGTAAATGCGAAGTCGGCTTTGACGCGAAAATACTTTTTCATTACTACAGTAAGAAAACAAAGTTCATTTTAACACAAGGCCATTAGTTGGAAGCGAGGGCTTCTACTATGCTCGCAGGTAGCCTATTGAGAGAGACCCGGCCCTGGCGGTTCTTACCAGTTACAAGGGGAAGCTGGAAATTCCGGATGGAAAAGCAAGTGGTTCGACCCATTCCATTTAGGAGCTTCAGAAAACATGGGCTTTGATTAGAGATGATGCAATTTTACTTCTCGTTTTTAGTCTTTAGCCGATTTGGATATACTTTGTAGCGGATCGTCCTCCCACCACGTCAAATTTTGTAGTGTTATAATTATGCACAAGATTAAGACCCGGGTGGTTTATGTAAATGGTAAGCATCTCATGCCTCAACCCCCCTCCCTTTCACTCCCGCAGAGTGAGATACAGAGTGTGCGAGTGCAACGGGGCTCATCTAACTTTTGAGTCTGTAAAAAACATCCAGTGGTGAGACCATTCAAATGAAACATCTTTAGCAGTCCTTTTACATAGTGCTTCTTATTTTTCAGCATTTTACAAAGTGAAATTAGAAAATTTTTTTTGAATCTTGACTATTGGTCACTTTTAGAGAGAAAGAGCTAAAAATCCCACCGGGTCGTGTACATCAATAGAAATACAATTAAAGTCGTCTGGTATTCCTTTTCCCTTTTCGGTTACTTTTCATTATAAATAGTTTCATGTAAATTTGATTTACGGATTAGACCAATTTCGATATATTAAAATTGATACTTGGCGCTGAGGCTCGAGGGAATAACACAAAAGAAATCATCTTGATGCTTAGTAATGAATAATACATTTCTTTTGTTTTGTTCCCTCAAGCCTCGGAGCCAAGTATGAATTTTAATATATCGAAATTGGTCTGTTATTTGGACCAGGTTTTACCTGCTCATTTCCTAATTTGTCAACTTGAACTCACCCTAAGGCCCAGTCCACACGTATCCGTTTTTGTTTGAAAACGGACAGTTTTTTCCCCTGGTTTGGCCTGACGTCCACACGTATCCGGTGAAAACGGTGACCGAAACGCATCTTTTCAAAAACGCTCTCCAGAGTGGTGATTTTTGAAAACGCCGGCTTTCCGTTTACGTGTGGACGGACGAAAACGGAGGTTTTCGAATGCAACGATGTCATCAATCATATACTACTAGCATGGCACATGCTCCATAAGAGATGTTATCGTATTTCCATCGTTTTCGCGTTTTCACGTGGACGGGAGAAAACGATTCGAATACGCTACGCGTGAATGGCTATTTTTTTGAAAACGGAGAAAAAATTCTTCGTTTTCAACGAGGAAAGGAGGGCTCGAAGAGGTCTAAACGGATTACCTTTATCTGAAGACACAACTCTTCGAGGGGTGTCCTCATCATCTCTGGCAGCTGATAATCTTCAAGAGCCTCAGCACGGTGTCGAGTGAACAAATGGAAACAGTAACCAGGCTGGACTCTGTGTAAAAATCACTCTTTTATTTTTCAGAATTAAATTGAAGTAGCTATACAATCTTCTGTACTCAAACTTTGAGTACGTATTTTTGGAACGCTTAAAGTGGTTTTCTGACAAGGTTTCTTCTGTAAGCCCGAGTTTTTTTTCCACATACGGTCAATTTGTTACACTTTTTGGCACCATCCCTTACAGCCTGCTTTAAAGGTACGGCAACCTATACCCTGGGTTCCAGAGGCTTTTCATGCGCGGTTTCCGGTCGCGCTTGTGTTTCGGCCTTCGGCCGAAGACGTGTCGGCCTGTGGCCGACGAAGCTCCTCATAGCACGCGAGAAAATACCTCTGGTACCTAGGGTAGGTAACCTACTGGTAATCCGCAGAAAATGCTGTTGCATCATTATTCGGTGCTCGGTAAAGAAGACAGAGTGAGAGAGGATCACGACCATGACGACAACGAAAACGTGAAAAAACAATTGGTTTTATGAGCACAACAACAGTTCTTAACATGTACCACGATTTTTAGCACATTTCTTTGACGTCCACTACACGACTACGACGTGAAACTTCCTAAATTCAACTTCAGAAGAAATCGCCTTTATTTGAAAACCTGAAAGGGTCCAAATAGACGCGATAAAGTTTGAATAGATGCAAATTAATTTTTTATACTATGTTTTCATTGCCGTCGTTGCTCAAGCTCCCTACTAATTTCGTAACAAAGGACTCTTGGAGCAATAGCTCTTGAAGGGAGTACTCTTCCCTTCGAACACAGAGCCACATTTTTCTCGCGTAAAGTGCAAAAACCAACAGTGCCTTTAATTGCTGTTTAATGGTCTTCCATCTACATTGTCTGTTTAAAATGAAATCTTGGCTAAAAGCTTCAGAAATTCATAAGGTGAAATAGGGCAATCTATATTTGGGATGTTCGGTTGCTATGAGTACTTAGTCGGGCTATCGACTACGATGCGAAACAGGCAGAAAAGTAAACAAACAGGTATTACGATAATTAGACTGCTCTTTAGACTTCTCGCCGCTAATGAGCAAAATAACCTCAGGCCTCCATGGTAAAGCTGTTGATGTTCCAGAACAACACTACTGCAAACTGACAGTCATTTGAAGGTGAATGAAAAAAGCTATTCTAGCACAAAGAAACTACCCATAACGCAGGTTATTTCTTGCGCGAAAATTTCGCGTTCTTTCCCCCCGGAGGGGGTACTCGCCTAAAAAATGTGGGGGGTGTTTGTCGTACTTCGTACGGGGATAAAATTTGTGACCTGTCAGTTCCCCATAGAGTGCTGAAATAATAAAAAAAAAAGACTACCGTTTGGTACTTTTACGGTTGTGGGCCTACAACAAGTATCGAACCCAAAAATGACAAAAAACTGTTTAATAATTTCATCTATTCACATAACAAATTAGATGCTAAAAATATACTTATAACAAGTTGAGAGTTTTAATACAGAGAAAAATGATCCTCCACATGGCTGCATTGAGGTGAAATTGAAATATATATCTGTTACATTTAGAGCAAAGACATTAATTACCATTTATATTTTCTCTGAGCAAAAATAACAATTTTTCGGGAAAATGCCTTTAAAATACTCGAATAATGCTTAATGCGTTTGCCTCACTAAAATGCTCGAAGACATGCCAGCATAATGCGCAAAAAGCCTATGTCTTTCTCTTGGCTGCTTACAAGACCAGTTGGTATCTTAGTAACGTCTAATTTTTACATTAAAATGTAAAAAGAGAAGTTTCAGTGAATTCGAATTCATAATCGCCTGCGAGAAAAAGAGAAAAGGACATTGATAACTTTAATTATTTTGGGGCTTACAAAATGCTATATTCAATGACGGTGATCAATCAATTCAAAAAATCAATGAAGAAAACGTTACTTAGCTGTGAAGAATCAACTGTATGAGCCGCGTAGAAATCGTGCGAAGTGAAATTTAATAAAAGTTTTGTATATTATGAGTGCTGAGAAGCGAGAAACTCTACAAATTCTCCCAAACTGCAAGTTCTGGAAAGGAAAGGCGTATAAACCAGCAATCAATCAAGCGGGAAACTGAATTCATTCCCTGCTAGCAGAGGTCTCTTACGACGAGGCAAACTTACCTCTTCGTGAGAGACCTCAGCTAGCAGAGAATTGAATTCACGACAATAGACCCAACTTTAATATGTCAAAAATCGTAGTTGGCCGAACTGGCTCCAAGGCTTTGGGGGATAAAACAAAAGAAATGAATTTTAAGTAAAGTGTTTTGCTTTAATGGCTTAAATATATTTCGTTTACGATTGGTTTACGTACTCGTCGCTGTTAACAACAGAAGGGTGGTTAAGAACATTGCTGGCAGTTGGTTAGCGTCAAAAGGGGCTTTGATTGACGGATTATTTGGGCGAAATATTACCATTGTTACTTTATGATGGTTCGTATCGGAAGCGTTCTCAAAATGTTTGTCATTTTATCAACTTGCACTCTAACAGCCTTCCTTGTAATCATTAATAGTTTTAGTCATTTCTTACCCTGGGCAGAAACAGTTCCAAGCCGTGTCAAAGAACAGTAAGTACGATTACCTTTTATATTAATTGAATAAATGTTATATAGACTCTTACTTGAATTGCAAGGCTGACTTCGATCGGGCTATTTTGTTTGTGCAAGGCCTAACTGTCCTTTCTAATATACTGCCAGGAAGTTAAATAAAATCGACATGACCTTTCCACGGTACATTTAGGAGAGCATGCGTGGATTTGGTCTAGGGCGGCATGATTTCTGAAGCAGAAAGATGAAGTCCTCCCCCATAAAATTTCAGACGCGCTCCAAGGTCCACAGAGTCTGACCAAACAACTTCGAAGAGGTTTCACGGCGAACCCAACACAGTGACAGCCGAAAGTTAGGCCCAGTTCAGACGTCGTGCTTCTGCCGTGCCGAACAAAATTCAGGAATTAAGTTCGCCAAAAGCACGGCAGAAGTACGGCGTCTGAATCAAACTTTTGAATTAAGTTCGGCAAGCAATTAAGTTCGACAAGCGCTGCCGTGCTACACGGCTCTGGCACGGCAGCGATTCAAACGTCGTGCTTCTGCCGCGCTAAAACAAGATTCATAAATTATATTAATGTATTTTGGAGAGATTGCGTTCCCACGGGGAGTTGGGAGAAGAATTGTTACAAGGCATCAGTAAATCCTGAATTTGGTTCGACTCTGGCACGACGTCTGAATCAAAGTTGTTTTCCTACCGTGCTACAGTCGAACCAAATTACAATTAAGTTCGACACGGCAGAAGCACGACGTCTGAATTGGGCCTTAGGATGATAATGAAGATGAAGTTGAAGAACCGCGTCTACATGAAATCAGAATCATGTTGTTTGAGATACAGCCCCCGCTTCGAATGAGAACAGAACCTTTTTTGTTTTAGATAAATAGCGGTACTTCGAAGTAGCACGCTACGCAGGCTAATATTTTCATGTGTAGCCTTTTTTACGTAATTATCACAATGTTCAGCGCTGAGGAAATAAAAAAATTGATTCATATCGAAATCGTGTTAACCACGAGGTGAATTTGTAAGAAGATCGAAGAGCTTTCGAATTCGCTGCAGTTGCTGGACAAGAACTACGACTCACTTTTAAAGCAAACTAAAGGGTCGAAAGCAAAGATCAGCAATATTCTACCACTTGAAACACCCCAAAGCGCCGACCCTACCACTTGAACAACATTCAAAACGGCGTGTAGGTGTTTAATATTAAACGCTTGTTTTCTAAAACATTGTGTAGAAAAAAAACTGTAAAATTAGTAAATTGACAAATGTGAAAACTTTACAACCTCCCAAAAAAAACTCCCTTGAAATACATTGAATTCTGGAACTGGCAGAATACGCAGTTAGTAAAGTGGAAAAAGCTACGTTGACGCTAATATTGGAACAAAGGATATTTGCATGAAGTAAACAAGTCTAAGAAACGTCAAGATGTCCGATATTTGTCCAAGTGCCACCCTGGCAACTTGCGCTGCGGCAGAAAAAGTTTTCAGCAAGTTAAAACGTAATTCGTCTGGTGAAAAAAATACAAATGAGAGGACAATGATTTCTTCACGATTTATAACCCAATAACCATAATCTTTAAAATTGGCGGTTCTAATGCTATGCCTACAAAAATCACTAAAAAATTATTATGGTTAGTGCTCCCTACATTTATTAAATTTGTTAGTATACCGTAAAATTCCGAAAATAAGCCCAGAGGCTTATCTTTTTTAAAGGCCCTTTTTGAGGGGCTTATTTTTGGAAGGGCTTATATTCGGAGGGGCTTATCTACGGAAGGAAATTTTTGCGTTTCAAAATCGATTGGGCTAGCCTTATAGTTGGACGGAAATTTACCATTCTTACTTTGTTTTACTTTGTATTTGAGGGCAATTTTCCAAGTACAAGCCCCCGGGGAGCTTATATTTGGAGGGGCGATTTAACGGAGGGTTTTTTGCGTTACCGGATTGAGGGGGGGGGGGGGGCTCTAATTGGAGGGGCTTTACATGGAGGGGCTTATTTTCGTGATTTTACGGTATCTTCTTTATAACTCTACAGATTCTCTGCAGGAGCATTTTGTGTATGGGTAAAGGAACTAAGTTAAGAGTATAGCACAGAATTGACCTATATATAAAAACAGAAGAAGAAGAAAACGGTAACCGATGCTACTGGCGGTCTCCGGACCCTTAGGGGAAGAAAAAACAGCTTCCTCAACGGCGAATTGCTTCTAAATACATTGACACTTAAAAAGGTGATTTTTTCACCACAGTGGCTGGAGAAGATGATTTTCACGCTTTATATTAAACGATTTATGATTCAAAGAATGTATTGAAGCACTTACAGTAATATAAGCTTGCAAAATGTCCACTGATGTCACAGCTTGCTCACCATATCAGCATTTTGAAAACAAATAAGGCTTTTCTTGGGAAGTGTCGCTAAAACCCTATCTGTGCCGTGCACACTATTGACAACTGGAGTGACATGTATAAAGTACACACACATATACTTTGTTGACTCGCGTAACGTAGGAGCGTACAGAGCGTGCTGTCATAAAGAGATCATAGTTGATCAAAGTATGTGTAGTCCTGAGTGGGACCAGTTGATACACAATTCAACTCAGTTTACACCTTTAAGTTAACTATTTAACACCCAGGGTCAGGTTGTTCGAAGGTGGGTTAAGATAACCCAGGGTTAGCGCGAATTTGAACTCAGATATGAGAGCGTAAAAAGCAAATTCAGTTTAATTCTCTCTGCCTACAATTTGATGATTGGATACTCTCAAAAAATATACAAAATCATCAGAGAGAGTGCTTTTGAAAGTTTTGATGAAAAGAAAAAGAAGCCTTGGTTAAAATTTAACCCTGCCGGGGTTAGCGCTGACCGGCGTTCGAACAACTGGGCCCAGAAGTGATTGGCATGTAACTTCTCCTTAAAATATCCAATACATTGTCTAACAGATAGGTAGTGGAAATATGCAAATTTACTAGCCAGAGGATGTTACATTGATAAAACCACAAATTCTCCTATTTAGAGCATTTAATAAAATTTATAGCAGCCAGTAACGAGAATTGCTAATCAGATTGTGGGAGTTAAAGGGTTAACTGATACTGTACTATGTGTTACAAAAATTTGAACGTACTATATCAAAAATAATGTGCCTCTCAAAGTTGCTTTCCGACTGATTTTAGGTTTCATGAGGACCAGTGGAGTACACACTGGAAGGATGATCATCACAAAACGGCCACCCCGTGTCAGCCAGTGAATAATATTTTATTTTTGAAGACGCACAAATCCGGTACAAGTACATTGACCAATATCCTAAACCGCTATGGGGATAAAAGAAACCTAACGGTCGCCTTGCCTACTAAAGGTTACGACTTTCGCTGGCCTCTACCTTTCCAAATTAGCTACGTAAACACATTTGGCAGGACACCAAATATTCTAAATAATCATGCTAGGTACAACAAACCCTCAATGAACAATATTTTCCCGAAGGACAAGACACACTACATCACAATGTTGAGGGAGCCTTCTGCACAGATGGAATCTATCTTCAACTATTACGGTTTACTTGCACAGAATTTTAGAAACAAAAGAGACAATATCTCACCACTAGAGAACTTTCTGGTGAACGCAACATTTAATATGGAGCATATGAAATTTCATAATAGACGATATTCAAACTTAATAAAAAACCCAGCATTGTTCGATCTTGGACTTGACCAAAAATATCACGACAATTTCACCGCGGTGCAAGACTACATTCGCAAGCTGCAGCAAGAGTTTCAATTTGTGTTGTTAATGGAATACTTTGATGAGTCGCTTGTACTCTTAAAACGACGCTTTTGTTGGGAAATCGAGGACATTTTGTATTTTAAACTCAATGAAAGGACAAATGAAGACAAACAAGAACTCACAAATCAAGCGAGAGAGCAGATTCAGCAATGGAATTCTGGTGATGCGCTATTGTACGACGTGTTTAACCAAACGTTGTGGCGAATGATAGAAAGAGAAGGTCCGGATTTCGCCGAAGATCTCGCGCTTTTTACGAGGAAAAATGAAGCGGTCAAAAAGGCGTGTTTACAGGAAGGTAACTTTCTGACTCAACCGTTCAAAGGAAAAACAGTGCGGGGCTACGAGATAAGATCGAATATTTCAGGAAACTTGAAGACGACTTGCAGTAAAATGGCCATGAACGAGGTACCATATGTGGATTACTTTAGAAAGAAACTGACCAATTAGAGACAAGCAAACCAAAGCTCTGTTAATGAACGGAGTACTTAGAAATGAAGGATGAGAATGCTTCTCACATGAGAGCTCTATATGGTAGAGCATCTGGCCCGGTAACTAGAAGGAATTAATTGACGAAAATCTAACATGGAGTAATCATATCAACGCTATATCTAAAAAAGTCTCTTCTGGTATTGGATCTATTAAACGAAAAAGTCACTGTGTTCCTCCTGCAGCTCTACATAATATCTATCATGGGTTAGTTCAATCGCACATCGATTATTGTAGTGTTGTTTGGGGTAACTGTGCCAAAACATTATCTGCCAAATTACAGAGTCTTCAAAATCGAGCTGTCCGCGTCCTTACCCATTCTAGTTATGATGCTGACGCCAACCAAATATTTAAAGAATTAGGCTGGGACAATTTAGAAACTCGACGTCAAAAACTAAAGGCTGAGATGGTCTAGAAGGCCTTAAACGGCCTCGCACCGAATTATTTGTCCTCGAAATTCATTCAGCGGAGTGATGTGATTACTTGTTACAATTTGAGTGACTCTGATAATAAGCTTGCAATACCATTGCCACGTACTAACCATGACAAAAATAGCTTTGCCTATAGTGGTGCAGTCCTCTGGAACAGTCTACCCTCAGCTGCTAGGCAAGCAACATCTCTGACTAATTTCCGACGATTCTTAATCCGACACGGCATTCATGTAAAACAGGCTTTAATTTAGTTTACTTTTCTTTAATAGTTAGCAATATTTTGAATTATAGAAGATTAATCTGTATACATAGTTTCGTATTGAGTTGTAGCTTTATATTAACTTGTTAACGCCTGATGTATTTACCGTGTTTTTAAATAAAGATGATGATGATGATGATGATGATGATGTCATAAGCACAACTTTTATTGGGAGTACTCAGACTTTTTTCTACCGAGCCGCCTGTGTAATAGGCTTAGTCTCCAGCCTTGGGTATCTCGATGCGCCCGCGGTACTCCCCACCCCTCCCCACCTGAGGAGCCTACCCGTGTCACTCACTGAAAAAAACATCTTTCTCGTATCAACTTCCCAGTTGTTTACAGTTCATAAAAATCGAACTTGGTTCAACTGGCGGTGTTCCAAAGACTACGTATTCAGATAGTTTTGATATAGAGGCTTTGGGCAGTTAATTCAGAAGTGGCCTGTAGCTTGTGGTTACACTTACCTTCCTGCGCGACCTCTTCTTTGAAGCGAGGAAGCTTTGCTGATCCACACTGGCTGTAAACAAGCAATTTTATTGTTCACATCGTACGTCTGGTGAAAAAGAAATCCAATAATTGATCATGTACAGTACTCAACAAGTGCTCCTTCTATATTATTTTCCCTAGGGATAGTAGAGCAAGTGCCTCTCTCCCCGTCTCGTGCTGCCTTTCCTTTCCTCGCGCGCTTTACTATCCCCTAGAAATGAGGGACTATGCTGCGCCTGTTTAAAACAAACAAACAGAAGAATCCCAATTTCTCGAATCCTCGGTTCTTCGAAATTCCCGATAATTCGGACCAATCCTGGCTTCTCTTCACCAGTCAATTACTATAATTTTACCCCCGATTTTGCAAACCTCCCGTTAATTCAAACCAATTTGGTTGTCCCTTGGTGTTTCGAAAAGTCGAGAATCCACGGTAATCGATATCTATGAAATCCTAAATCATATCCATTGCAATATAACCTACTGAACAGCACTTTCCTGTGGTGCTGAGAGTGCTGTACTACACCAAACTGGTGAACTTGTGGATGAGTTCCTTAAGCATACAATCAAAACTTATTTATACAGGCACCAAAGAAACAGCGCCAAGTGCCCGCAGTACAGACGTGTGCGTACGGAGAGGGTCGATTGTAGCCAATGATTTGAAAAAATAAATGAATAAACCTGCGGAACAGGGCCTTTTCATTGTACTGTAAAAGTTGCCGCTATTCAAGGTTTATCTACCTGTTACGCTATGTTTACACTATACCATGAGCCGCACGAAAACCATACCCGAAGGCCGATAGGACCTCTGTCAACACATAAGGACGGTGATGGCGCGATTTATGTTACAGAGCGAAGCGACGCCGCGCTGAACTCGAAAGCAGAGCGTCACATATCGGAAAGGTTCTGTGCCAATTTTGGTGCATCGTGAGCTGGTATTCGGACCGTAGCGGAAATGAGTAAGGCGCGAAGAATAGAACCCACTGAGACGGAGGTAAATATTCAAGAGTGAGGCTGGGATTTAGTTCACCAAACCCTTCCGACTAACCGCTCCAAAACCGCTCCGCACGATGTTTTGCTGCGCTTGCGTGTAAAAGATTTGTTCCAGTCCCACGTCGTTGCCGGTCATACTATTCTGGATAGCTTTCCGTGTCGACATGAAATTTTTTCGGTGTTGATGAATATTCGCTTACTTCTCTTTACTAAAATAGAAAGGGTCTATTCTTTGCAATTAACAGGTTGAGGATTCGACATCTTTTTGGCTTTGAATGCATCCAGGGTTCTCTTTGGAAAACCACTCAGATCGCGAAGAGTCTACTTTAGTGGAAAACAATGAATAGCCCTACCTTTTCCTTTACTTTGCCAGCATCCACGACAAAAACCACATCATCAATAGTGATGCTATAGTAAACCAAAGAGAAAAATAAATGAAGTTATAATGAAGGATACCTTGTACGAGCAAGGATTAACACAGTCGGTCAGTGTGCAGCCTTCTGTGAGAGCTGAGGCCAAGAGTTCAATCCTCAAGTGTTATCTCAAATCCTTGTTCCGACTTAGTCCTTTCCGTGTAGCTATAGTAGCTTTAAATACATGTAAAACAGAGCAACGATGGAGGGGGGGAGGGGGGGGGAATGGGCGCACCATCGGCCGCAGGTTTGTCAGTCAAATGACTACTGTTATGAGTTACCGACGCGAAGTAAGAACTTTTTCCTTTAGTTTAAATTGTTGACTGTAGGCTTTCATAAATGTAAGTCTTTTGCCTTGTGATTTACTAACCTGGTTTCTGCGATATTGGTGGCAATAATAATCTTTCTCACGCCTTTTGGTGGACGATCAAACACCTAAAGAACAACAATAAAGAACTAAGATCCGTGCCAGAAAACTGATGCGACGCCTTTGGGCAATAAGTCATACTTAATAAAACCGAATCGGATCGTATCCTCAGAATTGTCGGAATTTTTTTCCGTTGTATATTTGATCATCCCCTCCTCAGCAAGCAGCTCTTACATTTTGCTTGCCACGAACCATTGCTTGCTTACAGCAAGAAAATCCCGCACTACCGGAGGGTTTTTTTTTAGCCCTGCTCCTCATGTCAGTGAACCCGAGAATACTGAATTGGAATGTCGGATTCATTATTAAGCGAGGAAGGGGGTTTTACAACCATCACAAGTCTCTACCTAAGGCGTCTAAAATAACCTAAAGAATCACTTTTTATTCCTAACATTCACATAGATTGCGTCATTTTGCTGTCCTCGGAATTCTGTAGTAAAATTATTGGGTTAACGAAGTTTTGTAATTCAGTTAATAAGTGTTCTCAACAAAAAAAGAAAATTCTCAAGTCGGTAAAACTAAAAGAAGTAAACACAGCATAAGCTACCTCTCTTTGGCTGGCTGATGGCATCATAGAATGCAATGGAATAATGAGGAATTTATCTACAAGAAAAAAAAGTACAAATGGCGGGAGTAAAAGATCACTACAGTTATAGAAGCTGTGTATAGATCTCGTTCGTCCCGGCTGAATCCTCAAAAAAAAAAACACAGAGACTAAAATTCTTCCCACTGTACTTAATATATATATATGCGTTATTGACCAAGCGTGAGTTCAAGATGGCTGGATATTGGCCAGGTTGTTTGTCGCGTATTTTATAGACCGAGACCAAAAAGGCCAACAACCAGCCATCTTGACCTCACGCAAGGTGAACAAAGGACTTCTTATTGCCAAAAAGAGAACGTTTTCTTGCGGGACCCCAGCGGGGCCCATCTTGCCCCCTCGAGTAGCCAATTGCAACACAGGAATCGCTTCATCTTGCCTGCTCGAGGATTCAGCCACCAAAGTTTAGTTACCTTGAATAGCCACATCCCCGAAATGTTATCCCCACAAGATACCTGAAGAGAAAAGCGTTTCCTTCTTCAAGTTGTCATGAAGTTTGCTGATATCGTCCCAACCAGGAAGGAAAACAAGAATAGCTCCGTCCTAGAGAAAAATAAAATTATACTGTGAGAAGTATTCTCGACACCAATGAACGTACCATTAATTATGTAACAAAGGTTTAAGCCACCCGAATATTAAATACATTACAACCCTCAACAGTTGAATGGAAAAAAATGGTCCTTCGAGGCGGATGGCAGGCACCAAAGGCACACGTGAGAAGAGCTCAAACGAATACAGGAGACGATCAGAGATAAAAACAAATTTTGTTGTGTAAACACTTTGTTTGTACTATTTAATAAGATGTTGAAGTTTGGGTTTAAAGTTAACTGTTCTTATTATGTACCTCCATCTGAAGAGAGATGTGTTTGATTACTCTAACGAGAAGCCCCAAGTCAATCTTCTCTAATTCCATGTTTTGGAGGGTGGTGATAGTACGGGGTGAAAATCTGTCAAGACAGAGATATACATAATCTATATTTGAAACCGTAATGACCGTTATGACCTTGAACGACGGGCCCTTCAGATAAGAGTAAAGACATACCAGCAAGTGATCTAAGGGTGCGTTCCTTTGAGATAATCCGGATCAGGATCAGTGATCCGAGAACACTCGGATCATGGTAGATCAAATGAACCGATGAATTCACTCTGAACAAGGATTCATCGGTTCATTTGATCTGCAAGGATCCGAGTGATCTCGGATCACTAATCCTGATCCGGATCATCTCAAAGGAATGCACCCTAATACAGTAGGGACATTGGTTAGTTAGTTTTAAGACAAAAAGGCCATTCGACGCCAAAATTTGAGGTTTAAACTTGTGCTTTGTCGGGAAATTTTCTAAAACAACCTTTTAACTTAAAAGCCTGGTTTCCATATGATCGTCCGGATCGCCCTCGGTCGTTTCAAAACATTTCGATACGATCAGGACGACGGGGACGAATGGTGGTTTCCATATTATAATCGTCTCGATCGTCTCAAATTCAAGAGACGCGCAGTCGCCTGCGATGTTTCTGGGTCAGACAACGGAATTTTTGCTCGCGTCTCGGAAACAAGCCAAACTTAATGGCGGATTTTAATCAGAGAACTAACCTGGTGGCTTGCTATCTACCTTTCCTCTCAGCTTTTCGGCGTAGACAAGCTAAAAGAGTACCACGAAGACATAGCATCACGCCCAGAACTTCCCCTTCTTCAAATATCGCCCATACTCGGTGCGAACATTTTGTTCTATCTTTTCATACTTCAGAGGCATCCAGGCCGCATTTTCCCCCGATTACTAGAATAGCAGTGATGATTTCTGGGATAGCTTTGATCGTTTCGTTCGTCTCGGTCGTCTGAGAGCGTTTTCATAATTATGATCGCTTCAAATTTTCCACGATCGTCCCGCTCGTCCGGATAGAATTCAGTTCTATCCAAGTGATCGAGGTCGTCTCAGTCGTCCGGGTCGATTCGATCGTCCCGATCGCCTGAACATTATTTGAAACGACTTGGACGATCATAAGGAAACCAGGCTACTCGGTACTACACTTTTCCAATATAAATCGGTTCGCAACTACTAAGTGGTATTGCAATAAGACCATTCACTCCGTTTTTCATCTAGGGACGCATATAATCATTGTATAACAGAGTCTCGATGTCTAACCTATCTCTGATTGAGTGTAAATACTCCTGCCAAACAGTTTCTTCGTCATCCTCTTGGCTGCCGCTCTCTGCTAGCCATGCATTGGACTTCTCTAATCTCCTGTCTTTTGCAATACTTTTTCTTCCTCTATATTTCATCCATTTGGGTTGTCTTTTGTTAAAGCCCTGGCTTCGTTCTGCCACGTGATAACTGCAAAGAAGAAGTGAAAACCATTTGGTCAAAAACTCTGAAATCAGACCCCCTAAAGAAGATAAACAAGTGTTTAAAAGTGGGGAAACAAGTTCTCTCGAAATGTAATGCTAATCTTGAACCTGCAATACTGTCTGGAACGGCAAGTTAATGTTATCCCTTTTCGTTTGAAAAACGGAAAGCAAAAGCTTCCAAAACATTTTCTGAAAAACAAAACTCACTCTGTTCTAGACGTTTTACTATCTGAAGGTCTTCTCTGGTGGAAACCGCGTTACAAAGAAAAGATGTGGCCTTCTCAGTGGTAATCAGGATACGAAGTACGTATAGATAGGTGGGTAGTTTATTAAAGCTTTAAAATCACGGCTCTAGAGCTGAATTGAATAAGACAAGACACAAATACAAATAATAAGGCTACGCTAAGTGTAATCCATAAAATCACCCTTCGTCCAGTCTCCCCAATGTACTATAACAGTGTCGATGGTTACGAGAAAAGCGTAGTCTATGGTCGGACGTATGCGCGTTGAGTAAAAAGTTATGAACTTGTTTTCTCATGACTGCACAGTGGTTTTCTTACCCTGTTTTTTCAATAATTTCCTCAAGAAAAAACTCTTGGACAGGATAAGTGAAGCCAGGAATATGACACATTTTACAATTTCCTTCAGAAAAGAAACATAGCATGACAATTAGTTCAACAGAAGCATGCGCAAAACATTTGCCAGTTTGTTACCATGCAAGATATTGTAAGTGCACAACTTTGCTGTCAATGACGATGACAAGATTGATAATGACATAACAGTCATAATGACCCTGCCAATATTGCTATAAAGACCAGCAAAAATTAATGCTGGCAGTAGTGATAGACTTCTTTTAATCGGCCTCTCTGTCCAAAAAGGAGCTTTAGCAACGACGACGGCAACAGCAACGAGAACGTCAAAAAGCAATAGTTTTATCTGTTTTATTCAGCGAAACAACAACCTCGCAAGTGCATCACGCGTTTTTGTACAATTCTTTGGAAAATAAGTCGTGGTATGTTCACGTCATCCGAAAAACGTCGCATTCGTTTCACTTCGTAGTCGAACAGTGGACGTCAAAGAAATGTGCTCAAAAGCGTGATGCACGTGCAAAATTGTTGTTTTGCTAATATCATAGGTGACGAATAACTCCTTAATTTTGGCGCGAAATTTCAACGCTAATTTGTAATTTCACATGTGAAATTAATAAATTGCCATGGCAACCTGCCGTACGTCTCCTTTTCAAGATGGCGACGAAGTTTTAAAATGTCATGAATGAAGATGTCAGGGCAAAAAAGACGCTTTAGGAAACCTGAACACACGAAAGAGCACATCAAGAAGAATTCTTAGAGGTATGTTGTCGAAAAATTCTGAAAACTTAACCCAAATTTTAGCTCTAAACGTTTGAGAGTGGAGTTCGCGATCGATCGATACGATCCAGGATAAACAAGTCAAAAATCCTCGATTGCTAACGTAATTCGTCACCCATGATATTAATAGGTAATCAAATGGTATACTCATGAAATTAGGGAATAATTTCACTTGCGTTTTGTCCAAATCCTAATAATTTCCCGAGCCTTTACGGGAAATTATAAGGATTTGGACAAAACGCGCGTGAAATTATTCCCTAATTTCACTCGTCACCATTTGATTACACATACTACTAAAACCAATTGTTTTTATGACATTGTCTTTTTCGTTGTCGTCGTCGTTGCTTTACTCCCTATTTATTTGTTCCTAACAAAACATATACACATAATGGCAGATCCAAAAGAGGGGTAGACAAGGTCTGAATAACAGTTATGTCAGCATTCACAAAGGGCGTATAAGATTGTGAATGACAGACTTTCTTGCACACCCAGTCTCTCAACCCTTTACGTCCCAAGCGGGGAGGTTTCAAGAAGAGACGGCTTTATTCACAGGCTATTTTCAGATCTCCCATGCAAGCTACTGTCTGAGTTCTTTATACCCCTATAGCCGTGGTGCAGCATACACTATTTTAAAAATTTAGTCCTAATGTACAGTTACTGTCTATAATGAAGTCAATTTAAGAGTTACAAACCAAAATAGGCAGAGAACATCTGTGAATTCAACGTTGCACTCATCAGGATCAGTTTCAAGTCAGGCCTGTTAATAATGACAGATTACAATAACAAACACAATCGTTATTAGCTCATGAAGAGACACATTAGGCAAACGGCAAAACTGCAGGATCTGAGCTGCAAGGACGGCAGCACAAGACAGAAAAACAAGCGGTGCTGCTGATGTCATGGTCTACAATAATGTTTTAGTCTAAATACCAGAGGATCTGGAGACGGATTATGAAAAAAGGCAAAGATTAAAGAAAAAATCGTAGTGCTGCAGTTTATATTGCTGAGAGGAGAAAACGACTCGAAGCAATCAGGTGAAATTCAGGCTAGAGTTTTCCCTGACTGTGCGAGTAGGTCTGTAGCTATCCAAAGGCTCGCGCTCATTGGCTACTGGCGGAGAACAATAGCTATCACGTAATAAAATTATGTTTTCCCTGATTACGCATGTTGTTTTTGAGGTCATGTGCTTTCACTTCCGGAAGGTGTTAGTGTGTCATATAAAGAGTCCATTACGTTGCCGAAAATCAGTTTTGTACATTTGGAACTCTCCTTTCCCTGTCTAAGATTCTTATTAAAATACGTTTCACGATTAAGTCATTCTTACATAAACACATATAAATACTTCGACCCTTACTACCATCTGCAATGGATAATACCCAAATGCATTGCTCGAGCATGTGTTAGTTAATGGGTTATAGATCCAACGACCATCCCGACTGGGGCGTTGGAGTATACACCTGACTCGTCCCAAATCGTCTCTAAGTAGTCTCTACTCATTAGGGAAGCGCTTGGGTTACCCGCGCGGGGAAGACGGGAAGGCGTCATCCCCTTCACACATTGTGACTTAATAAGTTAATGGGGCATTTCTATTGGTCAGTCAGTTGAAAAAGATTGGAACACTATACAGCAATACGTAAGTACCCATCACCTGATCATTTCTATGAAACGTGATATCGGGCTGTAGACAATCATTTCCAGTTTAACCTTCAACTAAAATAAATGCAGTGACTTCTGGTGTTGGAAATATAAAAGTTAACTCAAAAAATATTAAATTAAGTAAAACTCTTACCTTTTAGGTAGAAGATCTCTGACAATGATGATCAGGAAATCTGATAACACGTCTCGTTCATGAATTTCATCAAGTATGATGTGACTTGTACCAATAAGTAGTCTGTAAAATGTCAGATCAACAGAAAAATTGTCACGACTTCCAACCACTATTATAAAGTTTTAAGTATACTTGTGTACTCCCCTGTTGCAAAAGCCGCGGTTATCAGCAGAATGTGAGAAATGTAAGCTAAAATTTGCTCTGAATGTTGGCCCTGCTAAGTAACTTTTAAAAAATCAATTTACTTACGGGTCAGAAACAAGCCATCTTAGTAGAATTCCTGTTGTACAGTACAGAATGGATCCCTGTTCTCGGGGTAGCTTGCTGCAAATGAAAAAGTCAAGGAAAAAATATATCAAATTGATGGTTGATAAGGATGATCATAATCTCTGCTACTGGAATTGAATGATTAATAGTTCATGTAAGTGTAGACCAGAGAGACACTTGCATGATCGGATTGCCATTAAATTTTTTTTTTAAACTGACTCACAAACATGATCATCAGTTTATTCAATATCATCACTATAATAATTAGTTTCTTCCAATTCCCAATTTAATAGCCTGTGTGGCTGGCGTTTGAAAGGGAAGGGGTAAGCCAGTACCAAAGCCCCATCCTAAAGAGCCAGGCACTATCCTTATTCTTGCCTTCTTGCACCTTCAACCAATTTTGTATGCTGTATTGAGTTGGGGGAAGGGTGTTGCCCCTAAAGGCAACTCGTGGGTTGTATTGCATCCTACAAGCTTCACTGGCCAGACAGGGTGACATTAATCCCAGACAGAAGTTAAAATTGTGATCTGTAAGCAAGAACTCACTTCAACAAAAATCCCCTTGTTGTACCAGGCCATAATAATAAACTCAATCACTATTACATGCACGTTTTTGCAAAGTTTGCAATGAAAGGACTAGGATACTTTTCATATAATACAAGATCATCTTCAAGAGGTGACTATTATGTTAAACACTCAAGGTTAGACACACAAACTAAGTCTTTTTCAAGATATGCTGTAAAAATCTGGAATAGTCTACCGTGTGAAATGCGTCAAATGTCCAAAAATAACTTTAAAATCAATGTTCACGACACTTTACTCCGAATACTTTCAGAAGAAAATGATTATATTGATTTACCCGACTTAATAACAAAAATTTCCTGAAAACTCGGCTTCTTATATTTGCAATGTCCATGATTGTAAACTTAATTAAATTGAATTTATTTTTATTTATTTGTTTCTTTATTTAACCACTCTTTTTCTCTAGTCTTTCTTGTGATCTATCTGTATATGTATTACATACGTGTAACCACTGCTCGCCTTGACTAGCTAACCTGCTAACTGCGGACAGTGGATAATGCTTTCTGTAAAATTTGTGATAATTAATAAACAGTTGAAACAGTTGATGCCAGAGAATAAAGGTAGCTTTACAGGGAAACATGTACACACCTTTCCAATCTGATCTGAAAACCCACACTACTCTTTCCACCACAACTTTCATCTCTCTCAGCTGCAACTCTTTCTGCAACCTGTAGTCAATTTAAAAAAATACTGCGTTATTATTGCGAAAACCTTGCCTGCAGTGTGATGTCAATCAAAAGGTGTGGGACTGACAAAAAAACATACCGAAATAGCACTTATTCTTCTAGGTTGAGTGCAGATGATTCGACACAATGATCCATGACCTTGTTCAATAGCATCATCCAGTATAAACTGTGCGACCTGAAAGAAATATATATAACCATTGAAGTAATCAGTGTTTAGAACATACTACAACCCTTAAAAAGAAACCATATACATTGTATAAGGACACCCCCAAAACATTGACCAGAGATGAATATAAAGCACATGAGCTAAAACTACAGTCCAGACCTGAGTTGTTTTTCCACAGCCCGTCTCACCACTGATAACCAACACTTGCTCAGAGTTGATGAGCTGAAGTAACTCCTGAAGGATAAAAAAAATGCATCTTTGACTATTGCAAAATGCTTTAACACCTTGCCACCTTGTGCCTTATTGACTTTGAGAGCCATCCTTGCAAGAACCCAGGTCTGAGGTAGCCTGCAGTGCAGGCCTATTTTGGTGGGCAAAGACTGCTTGTTTATGTTCATATTGTCGTAACCACCACCTTTGATTTTATGATGGAGGAAGATTAGGGAGAGTAAAAATAGTAACCCTTAGGGTAAGTGTCCCATTTCCTCCTCTCTTTGGCAGTTTCAACATGGCATTTTCGTGAGCAAACAACAGTCGCCAGGGTTGTCAGAAAGTTTTGAAGTAGACGAATGAGTTGTCAGAGTAAGTGGTCAGTACAGGGATACTTTATTTAGAAAATGCCACCCATAAAGAAACGCCAAGCAGAGTAGCCGGCCAATACTAAACAAGAACGAGGCGATTTTCGCCAGCAGCATGCTACGTTTGACAACCATGCATTTGCGCGCCCAAAGAAAACGCTGGTCTGAGATACAATTTCTACCAAGCAAAAGCAGCAAGTCAGATGGCATAAGGGGCTAGGGGCCCTTACAAAAATCTCTGCATCAGGCCTCTAAAGTAAAAACAGAAACAGCAGTGATACACATTGTGAACTTTCGCAATTTTATGTAAACTTGACATAATTCTAGTCAACATACATTTTCAAAAGTGATCAAAGGTGACCATGAAGGATTATGACGAAACTATTCCAAAGGATAGGGCAATGGATAAATCACCCATCAAGTAAAAAAAAATGGACCACTGAGACATGGTACACAGCCAATACTGGCCAGACCTTCAGGTGTTGGTGGACTCTTCTTCCTTAAATGAGGTTGCAAGTAAAATAGTTTGATTTAACGCTCACAAGCAGACTAAACCACCACAGAGCTCAAGGGATGGGCTAAGAATAGAAAAACAATTTCAGGAGGCTGTAAAGGCCTTACATGCCCACAGCCAGAAAAAAAAAACACTAGCCTGCATAACAGTCACTCGTATTTCTTTTCAAAGGCCAAGCAGGAGAAGCATGGAACACTGGCAACAGTATTGGGCAAAAATTAAAGGAGCAAATAAACAAAAACAGGGAGAGGGGAAAGGGCAGGGAAGTAATGGACCACATTTACCCAGAAACCATTGATGTTCATCCTCTTTATGTCAATATAGCATCAATATATAATCATATTATTACAAATACATGTACATATGCCGGGTTCTCATTAAGTGCTCGAAACTGGGTAAAAAACTGGCCACTTTGAGGCCTGAGCCGTCTGTTTTTGAGGGAAAATGGGTAAAGTGAGAGGGTGAAAGCCTCAAATTGCCTACAGTACTTGATTGCTAAGCCACCTACTGTTACATCCTACCTGTGTATGGCAAGGATACTACTTTCGCTAGCATTAAACATAAAAAGGGGTACAAATTCTTAAGTTATTACAAAACAAGATGGGAGTAACAGTTTTAGTCCTTCAGCCACAAAATTACACATAGTCTGAAGGATGTTATAGTGACTTTTCAAGCATCAGATATGATATCTGCAGCAGTAGGTCCAAAAATGTGCATCGTAAAACGCTAAGAGAAGCTGGCAGCTTAACTTACTGAGTGTTTTTGTTGCAGAGTCCGAGATTGGTTTCTTTGAAGACATTATGACAACACAATATATTATTGAGGACTCCAAAAATATTCCTCTTCATTATACTGGCCATAAAAACTGCTTGTCAGACCCCAGTTGTTCAAAAGCTGGATAGCGCTAACCACCTGATAAAGCGCTATCCAGTGGATAAATATGAGGGAAACCTATTGGGCCATCCAGTGGATAGTGATTTATCCAATGGATAGCGCTATCCACCTTTTGACAACTGGGACCAGGTGTATCCTTTTTGTATCCAAGCCCAAAAGATTAAATACAGGTGATTAAATAATGAATCCTTAAAATTCAGTTTTTTAAGAGTATGGATATCTATGGATTATTTAAGTAAAGAAAAGCAAATGCTTTTAGTGGATTCTATAATCCGGATTTGAATTACATGTTTCTCAAGGAACTGCATCCTTACTCTACCCATGTTACAAAAATCTAGAATCTGGATGTGAATTACATGTACCTCAGATATTCCCTTACTTCAAACGTGGTACAACAAAAGCTACAAAAGATACTGCAGCTGTGACAATGGTCATAAACATCTTCATTGCTCGTTCTACAGTAATACATAACCCTAAAATCTTAAGACCCATATCTGGCTCGCACAATGCAATGTACTGAAATAACTGCATATCCTCAAGAGGCAGTTCAGCCGACAGAGGTGTCACTTGTAACTGGTATCGTCTTGCTGCCTGCAAAACTATGCGATGTGCAGCGGCTGCCACAACAGCTGGAGGGTACAGCTTCACAATAATGCTAATTAGATCAAAAAGTACCCCACCAACATATTGCCATAATTCATAAGTACTGCCAAATGAAGAATTAAAATAAGCAAAGCTAAAGATGATTATATCTGCTGCATGATATGCTAAAGCAAAAGAAATAATGATGTTGAAATCTGTTTGTGTTCTTTCTAGTGAGTTTTGTAACTGGGAGAACTTTTGCATGATGGCAACAGGCCTGGTTTCATTTGATTTCATGTCATCCACAACAGTGTCAATTTGCAAGCTGTGGACATGGCATACAAACCCATAGATGCTCAGCCATGTTCCCCACCAGCCTGTTGAATATACAACAGAGGGGATATAAAGAATGTAGTGCCACGGTTTGGACAAAAATGGAATCCAGTGAACTGTGAAAAATACAGCTCCAAATGCCCAAAGAAAAACAGACATGAAAGTGTACCATCTTGCAATACGCCTCAACTTTTGATGCCAATCAGATGACACATTCTGTACAGTGAAAATAAGCTCCACAAACTGGCCTTGTTTCAAATAGTAAACAGTAAATATGAAAGGGCATAGTAAGTTAAGGCATGTTGGAACGCTGTTCATTATTTCTCCAAAGCGAAACTCTTCTTTATCAAAACCATGGTGCACAAAATCAAGACACATGATGGCTGCAAGACATCCGAACCATAACGCACACACAAAAGCACGATAAAAACGCCAAATGAACTCAAATTTGCCATCTCTAGGTTTCCACATGCCAAGAATCTGCAAGACGTAGTAGCATGGTCGTACAACTTCCGTTGAGCGTGGCCCGAAATTAGCTCGAGCTGGAAGAAGCCGACTGCCTTCCTCGTAAGAGTTAAATGATGAACTTAGTTTTGTGTATTTGGAGTTGATGTCCCCATTTTCACAGACCTTCACCACTGGCATGTTTACAAAATATCTCCTACACTGAGGAGTGTTAGTAAACGTTGACCACCTTTTACCCCGTTCAGTGGTAACACGCCTTAAGAGAGTTGCGAAACGAAATATCAAAAGGATTGGCTCTTTCAGCGCATGTTTTCCTTCAAAGGAAACTCTATAACATGATTGCAAAACTGACCAAGTTAATTGTGTAAGCCGACCACAGGGATCAAAAACCAGAAATAGCGAAAACCGGAAATGGTTTGTACATTAACCAATGATGTTTAACTGAAAAATTAGGGAAACGCGATCCCCCTTCACGAACAAATGTTTACTGTAGGTGCCTTCTTGCAAACCAAGCAGCTGCTTACAATAAAGAAATCACAAGAAGGACGTATTTTTTCTAGAAAAATCAATTTTTTCTGTCCCGGAACCCACAGGGAAAGTATAATCGCGACAAAAGGGGAGAAATGGGAACGAGTTTATTGTTCATTATCACGCACAGCGGAAGTTAAAAACTGCCTTTCAGTTTCGACGGAACGGAGTGGAAAGATTTCTTTTTCTGGCCTGCAACAATATGGCAGCGATCAAAGAATTGCAAAACACGGCAATAAACTCAGAGAACGAAAGAGAACTGAGGTATTCATACAACTCGTACGAGGAAAGAAATCGCCTTCTTCCAGGTCCTATTGATCACGGACCACACTCACCGGAAGCAGTAAGACCGTGTTACTACATTCTGCAGATCCTTGGCGTGTGGAAACCTAACGATGGGAAATTCCAATTTATCTGGCGAGTTTATCGCCGAATTGCTTACGTCCTTTGGCTAGAATGCCTTGTTGCAATAATGTGTCTGGATTTTGTTCACTATGGCTTTCAGAAAGACAAGATTCATGTTCGAGAAATCATGAACAGTGCTTGTACGTGTTTGGTTTTCTTGTGCCCATACGTATTTACCGTGTATTACTTCAACCAAGGCCAGTTTGTTCAGCTTGTTTTCAGCGTCCAGTGTATTTCAGACGACTGGCACAGAAAACTGAGCCGAATTTCAAGATGGTACACTCTGATGTCCGTTTTTCTTTGGGTTGCTTGCGCTGCCTTTTTCATGGTGCACTGGTTTCCATTCTTCTCCAAATCCTGGCACTATGCAGTGTACATACCTGTTATTCTATACATTGCAGGCTGGTGGGGAACATGGTTGAGCATATACGGCTTTGTTTGCCATGTTCATAGCCTGCATATTGATACTGTCGTAGATGAAATGAAGTCGAGAGAATGCAGATCAACATACATTGTACAGAAACACAGCCAGTTACTAAATTCACTGGAAAGAACACAAAAGGATTTTAGTTTGATAATCTCACTAGCTTTAGCATACCATGCGTTAGACTTGATCATTTTCAGTTTCGCATACTTCAATTCTGACTTTGGGAGTGATTATCCTATATGGCAATATATTGGTACTGTTATTTACGATCTAATAAGTATCATTGTAAAGCTCTACCCTCCAGCTATCGTGGCAGCTGCTTCACATCGCATAGTTGTGCAGGCTGCAAAGAGATGCCACATGACAACCACATCAACACATCTTCCCTTGGAAGATATGCAGTTATACCAATGCATTGCATGGTCTGAGAAAGATATGGGTCTCAAAATCCTGGGAATACGTATTACTGTTGAACTAGCAATGAAGATTTTTATGACCATTATCACAGCTGCTGTATCCTTTGTAGCCTTTGTAATACCACAGCTGAAGTGAGTCATCAACACTACACAGTTTGCAAAAAGGAAATTACACATAATTCAATATGGGAAATTCTAAGTATATGTTGTTGTTAATTTTTTACCTCAGGCAATTTTTATTTTCCGTTTTCAGCCTCATTCCAGACCTTTTGTTTGGCTGCTTGAACTTACTTGAATACTCAAAAATACGGACTGTTTTGCAGTCTACTGTCTCTATGAGATTGAATTGTTCCTTTGCATGTATTATCTATATTTATACTTTTGTCCTAACACCATGCTGTATGGATTATTATTATTTTACAAGGGCTTCAGTTCGACATTGACTGTACATGTATAAAATCAGAGGGTCACTTTGGTAGGAGGGGAAATAGCAACAGTAGCTGCCTGGGGGGAGTTTCTTGTGTTGTAAATGTGTCATTTTGTACCAAAGTGCAGCTGGGGCTCACATGATGATGTCTAATAGGTATGCAAATTCTGCAGCCCCTGAGCTGTAGTGACAGCTCTGTAAATTATCTAAATAATTATTATGTGAATGTTTATGGAGTTCCGTTAAGGATCATTACTCAGTGCATTACAGTTATTGTACTTATTGTGTATTATAATTAAAGAGAACTATGACAGATGAAGCTTTGAGTAATAATAAAGATGAGAGTTATGATATATTTACAGTGTGCAAAGAAAGTGGTGTCCGATAGCTCGGGATTAGTGGATTCTGTAATCAGGCTGGTGAATTCTGTTCTCAACTTGCCTGACGGGCAAATGAATTCTTTTTTAGAAATTCACTTTACAGAGGAACTGTAATCAATACTGCTCATCAAAACTTTTATTAGGCTAATTAAAGTGACTTTGGGTTGGTCCATGCTAGCTTGCCCCAATGGCAAGCTGTAAAACTGACTTTCTTTGCACACTGATTTAGGAACCTAACAAATGTGACTGTCAGACTGTCACAGTTAGTGTAAATAAAAAAAGACATAATCTGTGCAGTTCTGTTGGATAGGGTTGTCAGTGGCTTGTTATCTATCCACTCAGAGTAGCCTGAGGTCAAATATTCCCAGTACATACTGAGCCCTATAACTGATTACTTAGCATGACCAAGGATGCAGGGCTGTCAAAAAGATTTTAAGAAGCAGTCTTATGTCTGATAATGAGTGGTAGGTGGCTTTGGAACTTGCACGAAAAGCACAAGTTCTTTAGGGCCGAGGCATCTAGGGACAATTTGAAATTTAGAGTCTCGGAAATGGTTTTTCCAGGGGTTTTCAGGAGGTACTTTCCACCGCAGATGCCATGCTGTTTCATCAGAATACACGCAAGACTGGGAAGAATGCCGTCGAAATGTCCCATGTGTTCCACAAAATCACACGATTCGAACATTTCACATCGATCTAAACCTGTTTAAATATGTGTTCAATGTCATTCAAAACTGGGAAACGGATGCTTTACAATCTTATTCGATTGTGCTTAGGAGGAGATGAAAGTAGCCGGCTTAGGATGGCTAACTAGCTGGCGGTTTTGGCCGGCTACTGGCCCTCATTGACAACCCTGGGATGGCAAAAATTGATCAGATTTGACAGCTTTGTTACAGTAACTGTAGTGACAGTTTTCAGTCAATAACAATGGGTGAGGAAACAATGTGCTCGTGCCCAAAAAAACATGACCCAAGTCTCTGCATTTTCAAGTTTTGCAATCATTCACAAGAATGAAGGAATGGGTCATGAGTTTTTTTCCAAAAACATTATACGATTAAAGAAACCGAGAAAGTAACTCAAGTGCAAAGAAACAGGAGTGGTAGTGATTATGAATCAAATCCAAACATGTGAAGCAATGTCGGAATTCTCCACCTTTACACAGTCTGTAAGTGTCTAAAAGCTTAAAAAAAATTAATATAAAAAAGCTAATAGACAGTAGACAATAGAACCTTAGATTAAGTCCTGTGATATGCCAACAATGAAACCATCACTAGATCTCTGGCTCTTTATTTCATTCAGCCTCTCATCACAACAAGAGTGAAAAGCATTGTCAAGCTTCTCATTATTGCTCAGCAATATTCATTATATTTCCTTATTAAACTGAATTTATTTTGTCCTTTATCATTCTATGCAATACCTCTTTCTTGTCATGAGCTGGCAGTCTTTTACGGAATTCCTAATAAAACAATTGGAGGGAAACAACAATTTTTATTATTAAAAATATCATCAATAAATTGTAAAAAAAATACTGTTTCAGTTACCATTGTACTTATGGCTATCTTGCTCTTGGACACACTATTTGTTACAGTACACATACCACCTAATCTAAAGTTGGGAAATCCTATACAATCATGGTAGAACTTAAAAAACAATTTTATAACATTGAACATGGTTGACTCAGAACCCAAAATCATGATTCAAAGTCAACCGTTTTGTGAGTACCTGCATCTCTTTGTATCTTGTTGTTCCTGAGAGACGTTTTCTTTCTTGGTCATCTTTCAAGTAGTGGTCCAAAGCAGGATCTTGCTGCAAGAATCCATGGCTGGACTGTGACTGATTAAAACTGCCATCATTAGGTTGAAACATTTCATCAGGACATTGGAAATGCACTTGTTCTACTTCATCTGTAAACTGATTTCCAAATGCTACAGTATTCATTGCACATCCTGCAACTACAGAAAAACAATATTAATATCCCAAGACATGTTTAAATGCCATAACCAGCACTGCCTGTAACATTAAGGGAGTTTATGTAACCCATTTGCTCTAACCATGGGCTAGTGCCCTTAACAGCAGCTTTTAATTTTTCTTTAACTGATTCACCCTTGAACTGTCTGCAACCACCCATGCAGATCCACACCCTTTGTACTGCTTGTGACGTCATTTTTGATGGTAATAGACACCTTTGACTTCAATCTGACTTGAGTAAGGGGAAGAGATCTTTCAAACCAAACCCAAATGAGTATGATACAGTCAGACAGACAAGAGGAAAACACACACAAAAAAAGCATGAAAATTTGACCTGAAAATTCCAATGAAAAACTTGTTCCACCTAATTCTACGATCCTAAAAGTTTTGCAAAAAACTTTCCCCCTAACATTAAGCTTAGTAAATGGCCAGCAAAAGACAAAAACAAAGACAAGAAAAGCAAATGAAGAGGGGACATTAAAGGTTAAAGTTGAGGGGGCAATGTCACTTTTTAACCCCAAACCTATACAAAGTAACAATGGCTTAAGAGTGCATTGAGCTTTATTTTCCTGCAAAATGTACCCACAGACAACCATAGTTTAACTTACTAACCATCACAGCCCACATTTAATTCATTTCCTTGGTAGCTTTCTTGAGAAGAATCATACCAATCTGTTTGGCTTGATGGTCTGGGATCTGTTCGACCATAATTACTTGTGTACATCTCAGGTCTTTGATATGACCCTTTAAGCGACATATCAGACTCTCCCGTAGGGAATGATGGCCCTGGCTCAGCTCCGCCATCATTTAAATCACTACTTTCATCTGCTCTTATTTTACCCAAGAGCTCCGTTATTTTCTCCTCATGATGGCTCTCCATGGTAACATAAGCCCGCTGCAAATAACATGTAAAACAATAATAAAATAAAACTTTATACTTACCTGCTGTTAAGTTAACCTAAATAATGCTATTGTACAAAAAGATATAAACATAATAAAAGAATATGGAGAGTTGGGTGCAATGAAGGGCAAAAGCCTTTTTTTATTTGATTTCACTCAGACCAGTATATCTTATTAACATTTCAGTCATCCTAACATACAAACAAATTATACTAGGATTTTACCAGCCTGGGAAGAGATCAAACAATGTGGGTATTGAAGTATTTTGGTACTTATGAGAAAGAAACAAAACATGTCCCTTCAACAGTGAAACCTTCTCAATATTAAACTCCATGCAGGCTGCCAACTCACTCCTTGTGCTTGGCAAGTCTCAGTCATCTTTTGTTTGTTTGTTTGTTTGTTTGTTTCATTGTAGAATGATTAGTTATTTTTCACTTTAACTTTAAGAATAGCTTTTAAAAAATAATCTGACTCCCTTTATTTGTTGGAGAAATGTTGGCCTATTAACGACCTTCAGAAAAATAATATTCCTTAAACTAAAAGCATAATTTCCTTCCAGGCAGACACAAAATCAAGAGATAAGAAATCAGAGATTCCAACTAGAAATAAAAGCCTCAAGATGAAACTGTTTAAAGGGCTTTCTTGGCTCAAAAATGGGAAAAATACAACAATGCAAGAATTGTTCTGGTTACTGTCAAACCTGCTTCAGTTCTCTGTCTTTCCTATTCCTCTTGCCTTTTGCAGCATACCACAAGCCAATCTGTTTTCCTGACAGCCCTGAAGGATGGCGACCTCGCCCACCTCTCCTACCTCCACCTCTTGAAAATTCAGACTGATTACGAATACCTACATATGATGATATTAAAGAAATTAATTTATTAATTGTTTTAAAAAGTTAACAATATAAAAATGAAGGTGACTGACTAGTAATAACTACCTATAAATAAGAATGATCTCAAATGAGCGCCACATTATTAGTATGGAGGAATAAAAAATAATATTATTAGAACACAACACACAGGCAGATAGTTTTTCACAGACACTCTGATCAGCTAGCTTGCATCGAGGTGACTATCTTGGTACTATTGACCTTTAATTAGCTGAAGAGAAACAAAAAGCATTTAAGACCTGAACTAGACAAAAATTGGTACAAAGGCAACTTAACAGGGCAGATGATTTTCTTGAATATCTCTCTTCTGCCATCAAAGAATACTCTTCTTGAAATACAAATATTTACTTAATAGGAGACTTCGACATCTTAATTTTTAATTTGAGCCATTATAGTAATGAATTATTGAAAACAGTGGCAGAGTTACAGGATCCATATTCCCAGTCGCCCAGTCTTCTCAGACAACTACAATTCCATACGGATGATTAAGATAACTTCAAAAGTCGCCCTTCGGACAAGTGAGGACTTGCGCAACCACAAAATCCCTGGAAAAGTTCTTATATGTTTTTATACATTTTCCTTGTGTTCTGATTACTTCTCATCCACTTAAAACTTTTAGAATTATTATAATGGATAATAACAAGCAGCTTTTGTCTACAATGAAATCGTAAAATTGGGTGCCATCTTTGATGGTGTAGTAGTTTCCACAAAACGATAATAGGCTCAGTTTTTTGTGAAGTACTGCTTTCAGAGGCTATTCATAGAAAACATGACAGTACTCATCAAGATGTGGCATTTTCATGTGGCCTTCGGCAGTTAAAAAAGGTGAAGCAGAAGCCGGTGCCTTATACATATCAAGATGTGACATTTTTTAGAAGAAGATTCACGGCCTTAATGGAAAAAAAGGTGATGCAGGAGCCGCTATCTTATACGCAGGAAAATGTAAACGCACAGTCTTGCCTTCATGGCAAACTGACCGACCATGGTTACTTGTAAAACGTTAATAAACTGTGTTAGCCTAGGCCTGTAGCCTGTTGTACTTAACAGTTAAGTTAAAAACCTTTCTTAGTAACAATAACAGAAATAAAATGCTATAGCAAGAGAAAAGTTCAAGTTGCATACGATTTTTTCACCATTCTTTTATAATTCTGCAATTTTGTCTGGCCAACCCTTCTTGTTAACCAGGCAAGTATACCATCAGGCTTCCTTGCCCAGCTAACGACTCTGAGAAAAAATGAATATAGACCCCCGAGGGTAAGATCTTTAAGTAAGGTGGGGGGGGGGGGGGGGGGGGGGAGGCTGGGTGAATCCATTCCCGGCTTGGCTTGAAAAAGTTTTTCTTGACCCTGTTGGCCTCAGTTTAACCCCAAGGCTAGGTGGGGAACTGGACCCTTCCCCCAGATCCACCACTGGCAAAATTTGACTCATGGCATTGATTTTTCATGGACCAATTTTCATGCACATAGCTGTATGTGGGACCTTTTCCTCATCACACACCCCTTAAACAAGGCACTAGAAATCATTTCCTACCAAGGATGAGTTGTTTTTCTTTCGTTTCAGTTTTCATAGTTTCTCTTTCTTACCTCCCTTGTGCATCTTGAATTTGGTCAAGTCTGTTCGTGTGCTATTCAACGTGCTTGAAATTAAACGGGTAAAACCATGTCTCTTTATACCTCTAAATGAACGCAGGGACGCCCATAGGCCTCGCTGCATTTACCAAACTGCCCTAACGGTCCCAAATTATCTTGGAGAATGCAGCGATTTTGCGGTACGGAGAGCCGCCATCTTGAACTTCGTCGATCACCAGACCTCCTCCGTCAGATAAGAAGGCGGCCTGGTGGAAAAGTGTGCATTTTGCGATTTTGTGCCAAGAGTTATTATGTCCGAACTTTCGGAGAAAGGGCTTCCCAGTGAAGAATGCAGCTCTTCCGAATCACTTTTTGTAGGTTATAGGCAGGAGTTGGTGAGAAACAGAAAGACTAAATACAATGTAAATGGAAGGGATATCGTCATATTTTACCACAACGGTAACTTTCATGCCATGGATCAGCGGTGTTACCGTAAGTATTGGAAGAGTGCACTTATATTTACACAAAATTTACTAGATTCTCATTGTTCAGTAGCACTAGCAATGGATAGAGTAAATAAAACAGCAATGGGAATTTACTGGTATTCTAATGTCAATGGACGGAGAGAGAGGGTGGAGTGGTATGGGAATCCCTTTGAAAGACCAGGTGTGAGGAAACCCTGTTTTTTAAAGGGGTTTTTTGGGTTTTCATCAAGTCTTAAAAATGATAATAGGCAGACACAAAAATTATGTCTTTCATGTTAAGATTAGTTTGTTGAAATCCATTGCACAGGCAGGACAGTGCCACAGTTGTTTCTTAAAAAGGTGTGGGGGAGGGGTTAACATCCTCCCTTCCCCACCCATTCACCACTGGTTGAATGTTTTGTCCTAATCTCCTTCTCCTTAAGAGTTGTCATGCACCTAAAAATATCTGCAAAAAGGACTTATAGAGTCCAGGTGTTTTGACTGAGGAACTGCGTAGTTCCAGAAAATTTCAATGCCGTCCAAGAGGGCACTTTTGCTTAAGACCCCTCACCCCCCCTGGAATTTCTATTCCAAAGGGTGCTTGTGATACCACTGTGTAACACAGCGACAGCTTGATAACTGGAAGTTTATTCATGATCCGATGACATAGAAACACTGTCACATGAGGTGTGAAAAAAACATTCAGCTGACTGCAAAAAAAGATCATCAATGATGAAAACAATAATATTCAAGTTTTGAAACACTGATTAACACTAAAGTAACTGATAGGTCGCTCCACTAAGAAGCTGTAATTTACTTAACTCATCAATCTTACGTTCATATAATCCCTGGAAAAAAGACCTTGAGAAGCCACCCCCACCCCCTTAGAAATTGTCTCCTTCTGATCCCCCTCTCCTCTGAATTTCTGTCGCCCTGTGTTGGCGGGGGTGGGGGGGGGGGCGCAGGCGAAAGGTGGTTGTTTATGTTGATGTTGGTGTAGGGGCCATCTTTGATTTTATGACATGAAGATTGGAGTTAGTAGAAATGGTCAACATGGTGCTTTAGGGAGCAAAAACATTCGCACGCCTGAAGAAAATGCCTGTGCTGCAGGCTATGGGTGGGGGAGAGGGGTGGGAGTTATGGCTATTTTATACTGTAAACCTAGTTTACTCTGAGTCAGGAAACATGTTTTCACCAGAGAAGGAAGAGAACATATTCACTCTAAATGACATTCACAACATATATTGTTATGTTAAATATTTTCATTGTCGTAAAAAGTTGAGGAGCCATATCGTCCTCCCTGCTCTGCTGTTCACAAAAATCCCTCTTAGATCCAAGGGTGTACATGTATTCCCTTCTCTGTGGACATTTGGTGCAGAGGGTATGTTACTAAAGATTTTGACTCCCTTTTGTCTGAAACTGGGTATGGATTTTAACTATTTGGGACCCTTGAAGGTGACTGAAATACTAGTCAAGGATTTCCTGACACATGTTTAATACACACCCCAACCCAAACTCATCCATGTATGTCTTCGTCATACTCCTTGAATAAAGTATACACAATGTACAATCTCATTTTGTCTTATGAAATAGCTCAATGTAGCCTGCCTTTAGCATTCAGGGTGCTGTGTACTACCTACTCGCTGTCTATTCCCTATCCCGTTTCACTTCTTTTTGCACCATTTCCACTATCTGGATGTCTGGAACAGGCTAGCTTTTTCCCAATAGTTTTCCAATACAGCTTAAAATTTCCTACAGTTTAATTATTATCGTAAAATTTTAAAGCACCCTTAGTTAACAATTTGCATTAATCCTCTGCTCTAAAATATAGGAAACTAGTCATTAGTATTTTTAAAATATTAACATTATTCAAAATACTTTTGTTGTATTTTGTAAGATTTGTGTTACTATTTTGAATCCATTAGATGCTGGGGGTCCTTTGGAGAAAGGAGACATAGAGGTAACTAAGTTCTAAATATTTCTTTGGCCACTATAATTTGTAATAATTATATATTATGACTCCTGAGAGTTCACACTGGATTTGGAGGGCTTCATATTTTTTATGCATGGTAACTTGTACCTTACAGAAACTATACACCAGCAGAAGAACATTCTTAGTTCTCTAGTTGTCTGAAAATAACAAATGGCCAAAAATGTCTTTTCTGTAAATAGAAAAACAGAAAAGTGTAGAGTCATTCACTCTGGCTAGTCATCAAAAAAGTACTTGCTATTCACAGAAAATAACTTTTTTAAGATAATAAATGAAAATCTGCTGTATATATTTCCTTGGATGAAAAGAAACATCAAGACTGTGCTCTATTAGTGCCCAGTGGCCCCTGGTACCTAACTTTTGCTCCTGGGTAACTACAAAATCTTAATTTTTCAATAGCACAGCCATGAAACATGATAATACAAAATAAAGCAAGGGTAGGTAAGTAAAGCTGCTACCATCATGGCTATGAGTCTTTCCTTGATCACTTTAAACTGCACTGAAATTCACCTTTCTGGGGCCCCAAAATTAAAATCTTCCCTGGCAAGGACCCTAGACTCCTCCTCTGGAATGGGTGTGGTGATCCTCCTTTCCATACCTACCTGAATACCTTTCAATAAAAATCTATTGCTGCCTACTTTGAGAACCCTGGTTCAAGGACAGATCCAGGAATTTCTGATAAGGGAGGGTCCACACTTATACCCTGACTTTTAAGACTAATTCACAGTTAATTATTCCAACCCTATAAATTCACTTCATCATTTTCTGCTGAATTTCAATCATAAAGTAGTCCTTCACTTCAGTTTGAATCACTCAGTTAATTACTTCGAGAAAGTCCAAGCCTGATGGAATTTAAAGGAGGTCTGCCCCCCCCTCCCGCCCTTGACTCCCATTTCCCCCCAGATACATTACTGATCATACTGTTTCACTCATCTAACAGGACATTAGTGGAAGATGGTGCATCATTTGTCCTTATCACAAACAGAAAATCACTCTGGATACTGGTGAGGGTTTACACTTCTCCATTGATCCAAAAAACCTGAAAAAACCACCCAAACTTTGTTCCAAGGGAGCTGTTCAGAGAATACATCAGGTTCAAGTCAAGGAAGATAAAGTATTTGTCACTTTATCAAGTACCACACAATATATACCCTCAGACTTCTATTACTCCAAGAAAATAGAAAAAGACTAAGATTTGAGCAAGAAAGCATTTTTTGTGATCTTGTAATAACACTGTACATTTTGTATACATGCATGACAGTCAGCTTACAGTCCACTCTCTCATAAACGGACCCCTTTGGGACTGTTATTAATAGTGTCCATCTTATAGAGAGTCGATCAAAAGGAGTAAAGAAAGGCATTAGGGACCATCTTAAATTAGGTGTCCATTAAGAGACAGCTGACTGTATTATTAACAGGTCTGTTAACAGGCTGACAGGCAATTTTCCATAAATAAAAGGAAAACTTCTGTCACATATATAAAAAAGGACAAAAATACAAATATTTTGAAATACCATTATAACTTATGGCAAATTTATTATTTAAGGATGCCTCCTAAATTGAGAAAAGGAGGGACTCTATAAAGCTTGTTGTTTTCTATTTAAATATTTAATAGTTCTATTTTGAACTCTTTTCCCACTAAAAGAGTCAGCTTAATGTACAAAAAGATATGACAGTCATGTACTGATTATCCAGTTGAAGTTTGCTTTGGTAAGAGCTGGGACTGCAGTTATAGTAGTAATATCAGGCACTCTATTCACATTCCCTTTGTCACTTGCTTTACTTCCCCAGTGAAATTTTCATCATAATTATGCTTCACAGCATTGTCACAACAATTGGTGGTGCACTCTGCAAGCAAAACCTCCTTTTGCCTTCTTAAGTAAGGCACAGAAAAGAAGGCTCTGCCTGAATTGTGTCAAGCTTTTGAAGTCATTGAAGTCCAAACTTTGGGACTAAATATTCCATCTTGCTCTCTATCATCAAACTGGTTTTCTGAGCTGAGTGTGAGCATCCATTTATTGATAAACCAATGGCCATGACTTCAAGCCTGCTGCACCAAGTGCAGGGCTATCAGACCTGGGTTCAAAACTGTATCCCAGCACATGTACATACTCAACAAAGATTTTACTTGATTCATGTAGAGTCTTTCTAGAGTTCAATACACGCCAAAATTGAGCGAGTGAAAGGCTCTACAAGCAGGGTGCTGACGGTGAATTCAGTTGTTCAGATGATGGATAGTTTGATCTTTTGATCTACATGTCCACTAGTTTATACTGCTGCAAATTCCTCAGCACCAAGAAACTGTCAGCTTTCATCTATGAATCCATTGGGATTCTCTTCATCTTGTTCATCATCCTATAGATCAATTATTGAAGGAATACATAAAAGCAAAGTTCAATGGAAGATTAATGGCATGACTCCCCTTAGAGGCCCCTTCTTAATGAACCTAACTAACCAGCACTAACCCTTTAAGTCCCAATGGTGACCAACATCAATTTTCTCCCAACAATAATTATTCATACCTTGTCAAGAGATTAGGTTATGAGAATTTATGAAATGATCACTAAAGAGAAGATCCTTTGATCTGCCATGAAATTCTCTCAACTAATTCTTAAAGGAAATGTATGGAGATCAGTTTGGAGAATTTGTATTTGGATATGGGGGCTTAAAGGGCTAACAGTTCTCCAAACAACCTGCTACCCATTAAACTAAGGAAAATAAATTAGAGTTAGTCACCTTCATTTCACGGACATCCAAATCTTCTCCATATTGAATAGCATTGTCAATTTGAAGAAGCAAATTTGTGATAGAATCTTCATCACAGGGGTTGAGAGGTAAAAATGACACCATGCTGTAATCATCAATCTAATACAAAGTAATAATATTAATACTAAAGGTGACATACAAAATGAACGAGACAGAAACATACTAAGGGCCCATCTGCTCTAGCAGACATTAAATTAATTTGGAGTTGTCTTTGAAACGTCTAAACCAAAAATTGTATGGTGACAATTATTTTTGTTTTTTAAAAACCTTATCTGCACTGGAAACTACATTGTATTAATTTTACTTTCAACAGGCTGTCGCATTAAAAAATAAAACAAATAATGAAGGGTTTCCCAGAAAATTGGCACTTGTGACTGTTTACTAGGTTGTCACAAGCGTCCATTTTCTAAGAAACCCTTTGACATTACTTAATGGAAAGAACAATGGCTTTCAACAATCAACAATGATTGACAAGAAAAAACACATTCTTGTTTAATTTTGTCCAGTTTTTACCCGAGACAAACTTTATAAAATTGCCACAAACCATATGCATCGCATTTGTTAAACATTGGTGATGACAGACAATTTGTCTAAATAAACAGCTTTTTAGCTAGTGCAGATGGGCCCTGATATCCCTTGCAGCTAAACAAATCTAACTTCTCCTCTTATTTATTTATAACAACTTTATTTGCATAAAAATAGATGGTAAAAAGAAGCATGAGTGCAAAAATGGAGCCAGCAGAGAAAAAATGAATCCTCATACAAGCTACGGGCCCCTCACTGTAAAATTAATATATTGCAAATATTTCAAAGCTAAAAATCTAAAAATAGCAAGTTCTGGGAACATGTCTCAACTGAATGAGCTTCATTCTTTTCTTTGCAACTTTGCAAAAATAAATTCTTAGACAAGAAAAGCAGTTTCCTGAAAAAGATTGAAGAAAATCAGCAGTTTACGTAGTTGTATTGTTTTTTGTGAAGATGGGACTTGTTGGTGAGATAGATTATGTGACAACTTACCAACTGGGCCAAAGCTTTATTGAGCTTTTTGTATCTCTTGCTTGTACTTTCTTTAAGCTCTTCAGCAAGTTGTCGTGGATCAGGATCTAAAAACCTAACAAATATAATTAGCCAGGTTTTCAGGTCATCTCAAAATTTAAAAGTACCAGACAGAACTCATTTCAAGGTAAAAGTTCTTTTGAATTCTGCAGATGCAATTGAGGCAAAGAGGGCTAACTATATAATAAAAAGAAATTAAAGTAAAATTGCCAGCAATTTTAGAATGAGATGATTGTTGAAACAACAATCAGAAAATTAATTTCTCACAAGCATGTACCGGTGGATGTTAAAAAGATAGAACTGCATAGCACCTTGAGTTAGCTGGATACACTGTAAAAGCTCACTTCATTCTGGCACATCATCAGAAAAGTCCTTTTCAGTCATGCTTTTTAAACTTGAACATGCAGCAGACTGCAAAATATGTACTCACCTATCTACGTCCTTTAATTGCTTCTTGTTCAGCAAGTCCATTTTACTCATGACATTTATGTGAGGAACCTCTAGTTGAATCATAGCAGACAGTGCCGACAGGACACCAGCAAAGAACTTGCTGCAGTCCACCATAAACTGAGAGTCAATCAGGAATACACCACATACTCGGAAATCCCACTGATGGAGGGTCTCTACCAACTGCCGCATGACTGGCATGTGTGTGTACAGTTCAATCTGACCTTGAAATTGCAACAGAAACACAACCTAAGGTCTGCAGTTGGAGTAGTAGACCTGCCAGTACCAGTGTGTGTGGTCTCCTTAATAAAAGATGAAGGGGGTGCCTTCAGAAATAAAGCCGTTTGTGACAGTGAGACCTGACCTCTGATTAATGCTAAATTCTCCTTTCAATTGGCTGGATGCTTGTCAATAAAAACGAGAATTTGATCTTGGGTCAGGAGTCACTTAGCTAGGGCCTTTTCATTAAATCTTGTATCTTATATCCACTTGTGAATGTGGAAGTATCATTATGGTTGCTGGAGGTGCAAACTCATTTCTATTGGCCTTACTCTTTATAGAGAGCTTGAGCAATAATGATGGCAAAGGCAATGAGATAAAAAAAAGAAATCTAGGTTTAGATTATGAAGCAAAACAATGACTTTGCACCAGGCTGGTCACAGAGAGCTGGTTACCAGCCATGTAATTTTACTGGTTGAAGAAGAGTTTACCACCAGCTCAAATTGCCATGGAAAACAACGACATGGAGGAATTTGGAAGGCACAATTCGGAAAAAAATCCCCGCTTGACTAATAGAAAAGCCAGCTTGGCCATTCCTTAGCTACATTCCTGTTGAGTGCATCATGCTTATGTTTGTTTTACTTTTGCACGACTATGACGGGAAAATTCTGATTATTTTGTGATCATCTCAAAACAATGATTTTCATTTTCATTTTCTGAATTTTCAAAATTCACCAACACTGGTACAAACTGAACAAGGTACATGTAGAATAGTAGCAATGCAGTTTGAAACAATGCAAATCCAAGTTTCAAGTAACATGATCACTGCTGTCACCATTGTGGCTTTTTAAGCTCCCTATATATTAAAAGAGTAAAGAGGTCCCTTACAAAATTACAATTTAAAACCAAGGATAAAATTGAACTACAATAAATAAACCCCTGACATTCTTGAGTTTGACAGAAGTTCAATACATGTACACTGTTGTCACTGTGATTAAATCCCAATACATTGTTATTTTATGGTACCTGGACAGTCAAACAGAATGTAGTCATCATCAACGTCTCCCAATTTTTCTTCCAACCAATCAAAATTTTGTACTAGGTATCTGTAATGTATTATAAATGCACATTAATTATATCTTAAACATGAAATAAATTGTATGCATCTTTTGATGCTATTATTTAAAACAGTACACTAGTAATAACCAAAGGTTACAGAGTGGGGGTGACAAACAATTGAAGGTCAAAACGCTTTTGCTCCATCACTGTGCTTTGTGCAAGTTTCACAAGACAGATACTCAAAACACTTATAATCAGATTACGAGTAATAGAAGGTCCAAACGCGCATGATTGAATGGTGTTCTCTGCACAGCGTGCAAAGGAAGTAGTGCCTGGTAGCCCGGGGCTAATGGATTTTGCTGTCGGGCTTAGTGAGTTCTGTTTTTAACTTGCCCAACGGGCAAGTGATGTTTTTTGAAGAATTCGAATAACAGAAGAAATGTGAAATCAATTCTGCTGGTCAAAATGTTTTTGGGGCTAGTTGAAATGAAGTCTGGGCTAGTAAATGCTAGCTTCAGCTTGCCCAAATGGCAAGCTGTAAAAATGATTTTCTTTGCACCCTGTCTACATTCCATTCATTCTTAGTGGAAGTCCAAACAAATGCTGGCTACATACGTGCGACACACGCGTAATAAAAACCTGGAGATCTGGATTGCAAGCTCCTCTTGTCGCCCGCAATAATAATTATACTCTGTCAGTTACACAGTATAAACCTTCCTTGTTACATAATTTTGTGTACGTGTACAGTAGTTAATTAATTCTTTTATATTGCTCATTACTTGACTCCCTTTTCTTTTATTTTGAAATAACTGCAAACTCAGATACAACCAAACTGATGCAATGCTCAAGGCTGCTTTACAGTCGAGAAATGATTGTTGCAGCTAATTTAATCAGCTAGAGGAGCCCACATTCCTAATCTCAAGGTTCCTAATTATATATGCACAGCATGGCCAGTGTTGGTTAGGACTTCCAATACGAATGAATACAACGCATAGAACACAATCTGATCAATTTTTGGACCTTCTATCACTCCTGATTACATGCAGTTTTGACCTTATACACTGTATCACATGACAGTTCCACAAAGCACAATGATGGATTGCTGCAAACTGCGATTGATCCTGCCCACACTCCCTAACCTTTGTTTACTAACGGTGAAAGTTTTATTTGTAAACAAATACAGAAAACAATAGCCTGCAGCCTTTGGGCAAGCTGGATCACCAGAGGCTCCCTCACTTCCTAGAAAATCTTTGACCAAAAATATAATCAGTCACTTAATGGACATATAACAAATCAACAGGTGTTTGGCAACCTGAATGCCAGTGTGCACATACAATATTATTACACACAACTAAAAAACAGCAGAGGATGAATGAAAAACAACAACAAACAAACAAACAAAAGACATGCTGACCAAAAGAGAAACAAAGTAGCTGCACTGCAAGCAGCCTGATTAATGACTATTACACTTATAATTATGTTACAAGTCAAAATTAAATTCAGGTTGATTCTCAATTTCATCCATCTCCTCTCCTTAATTATTCATGAATTAGGGCTAGCAGGCAAAGGAAATTTAGAATTAACCTACAGTGTAGGTCAAAAAATTTTAACCTGAATTTAATTTTGACCGCTTCTCTCCTTTCTCAAGAGAGACGACTGGGGACGAGTCAGTGGCAGGAGCACAACATTCGCCTGGTTTATAAAAAGATAAATTTCCGGACTAAGAGGTAGTACTTTGTGATAAAAAAAATAATTTTTAAGGTATTTTTTTCTTACTCCATGCAGAAAATTAGCCCTCCGTTTGGTCCAAGTTTCAAATCCTCAGCTTCCATAACATCTTCTAGCTCCACCAGCTCCCTCACATCTATGAAGCCACAATAAACAAGAAACAAGCTTTCAACAAGATACATGTACAGTGTTGACTTGAAAGGGTGAAGTAAAAAACTACACTTCTATTTGGAAGTACACATAAAATAAATAGGTCACACCGCAGAATCTTAAACTAATTCTTATTTGGTATAATTTTTGTAAGCAATCCAAGATTCTCAGAAAGCTACAACAATCAGGGAAATGCTCACTCACTGCCTAGTTGACACAAAAAGGCTGCTACCCACAGAAAATAATACTTTTCAAGCGCAGTAATGAATTCACCGCATAAATAATCATTATTTTGTTTCTAAAAACTTGTGTTTCCCGCATAAAAATAACTATACCAATTTATAAATGAAAAAAATGAAGCAAATATGTGGGTAAATAAGGGTGCCATCCACAGGTTTAAAATTAATATTTTGTATCACCAGTCCATCAGTCAAATGCACTTTTTCAGCATCCTCAGATTTAAAATTCACCAAAATTCATCATGGTGGGTGTGAGGCAATCTATGCCTTTTGATCAACTTTGTTGCCAACAAGATGTACTTAAATTTCTTCCACTTGAAGAACCCTACCTAATCACTTTAATTATTTTTATTAGCAATTAGTTTTCCTACACAAGTGTAGCTTGTGTTATAGTTTTAAGTATGGTTGCATTTTTAATCACCAATATAATGATGAACTTCATAGTCATGTTGATTATCACAGACAGTGCATGAAAATGAAATAAAGCAAAAAACTAAAAAATATTAATAATGCACTCACCTGCTAAAACTGGATAACCAAAGTGTTCAGCAGCTGGATCAAGGTTAACCACATGAACTGATCTTTGTACATTCTCGCAGTGTTGCAGAATTGTAGTACAATAAGTTGACTGAAAACAACAAAATGGCCTCAACTAGGAGAGCTATGCAAAGCACTTGCACAGGGCCATAGCCAGACA
>OZ038002.1:11149025-11181525 GCA_964035705.1 Porites rus
TTGCAACCATGGTACAGAAAAGGATTGACATTCACTTGTCCAGCTGTTAAGTGCTCTTCTAGTTTTACTTGTCCATATGTAAGTCCAGTTGTCTAGTTTTATACCTGCCAACTTTTTCTGACTCAAATGCTAGAGATTTCACCTTGTCATGACTGGGATTTCCAGAAACGTCCTGGTGACTTCCGAAGATTTCCGACAACTTTCTGAAGACTTCCGAACATTGCCAAAGCCTAGTTAATGCTGGGCATTTACTAGGCTTCATTCCAGTGGAAAAAGCTTTTGGGAAAACTTTTAGGATCACAAGATTTGATAGAAGGAAGTGTGGCAAGGTGGTTAAAAAAGATATGCACAAAAATTTTGGGGTCAAGTTTATATGTTTTTTTTTTTTGCTCTTTGTTTGGCCTTCTTGACTGAATTGTGTTAGTTCTGGTATGGTTTGAAAGATCTCTTCCCCCTCCACAAGTTAGATGACAAAGTTGTCCTTGACACATCACAAGCCGTGGAAGGGATGTGGATCTGCTTAGGCAGTTGTGGGCAGCTCCGGGGTGAATGGGTTAAGATAGTCATAAAATTTTGTGTGCATTCTTGCATCTTATTTATCTGGAGCAAAATGTCAATACTGAATTGCAAGGTTGATTTAAAAAATGTCACTTCTAGGGTACATATCAAGTATCAGATAATGTATCACAATAAAATTATTTTCAAGGTGAGGGAGGGCTCATTGCAGGCTTTGGCCTATATATTATTTTAAGCACCTGTTAAGAGGGAATTATAGAAGTTATACTACTACATGAGAAATTTCTGTAATTTGATTGGCTTAGAGCAGTGGTATTTCAGCATAATTTGAAATACCTACATGTGAAAATTACAAAACCTTTGTGGGTATTAGTATAAACAAATAATAGCATGATTTGTATGTGATATTTGGCATAAATAGTACTCGTGATATTTCAAAATTGTCTCAAATTTCACTCGCCTAATGGCTCGTGAAATTAAGTACCCGGTATAACAATTTCGAAATATCACTTGTGGTGTTTTTGCTAAATGTCACTACAAATCATGCTATTACCTATACAAATACAGATAAATGTACTGTAATGGAGTGATACAAGAATGTCCTGTAGGGGAGGAACTTTCTCTTTGTCTTCATCATTGTCTGGTCATTTTCTTTGGTAATGGCTGCATGTACCATTTGGTTGGTATTATATAGCAACTTAATGCTACATGTAACTTTATGGCCCTTTTTTCAACAGGAAAATGCCCCCTACAGCAAGGGTGCTTTTAAAATAGAGATAAATTTTCCTGCAGAATATCCTTTTAAGCCACCAAAGGTGAGTCTGTCTACATCTTAATTGTGTTGGTTGCCTTCAGCGTGAACACCACTAGAGTAGCACAAAGGTCATCGCTTAACAATGTGAATTACATATTTACATCCTTTCCTCATAACATAAGTTATGGCCACCTGTGTTTCTGATGCATTTTGTATGTTTTTGTTGTGTTCTAAAACACAGTGCAACAACCCTACTTAATAGACCCTAGCACCATTTTTTCAACTTTGGACTTTGCCCAGTTGGTAATAATACGTTGACATTGATTCAAAAGGTGTCTTAAAACTAGTAAAGTTATTGAGTTAGGGAGTGATTCGTTGAAAACTGGCCAAGATGTACCTCCTTAATGTCACAAAATTTTACAGACGTTTTATATGGTGTGGGCAAGCAAGTTTGTGCCCCTACCATACAAAAGTCTGTATGCATGTCTTTGCAAAGTTTTATGTTGAGTCGTTTCCATATGCCACTTTCAAACTTGGCAAGTTTACTATTTTTAAGGCATTGTTTGTTTCTACCAGTGACACTCAGGTCTATAACACTGAAGTTTAATGCCCTTCAAATTGAGGTTTCTTATCAAAACAACAGTTTTGTCTCACCAACAGTCCTATCCAGGAGTGGACTACACTCACCTGATCGATCATATTCAACCTACTTATAACATTGACCCTGAGTTTAAATATTTTTTAATAATACTAACCATTTTGATTAGGAAAGCACCCCAGTAAGAACAGGCGATTTAAACTACCCTGTATTGTCATTTAGGGTGTGGGGCCAGGGATTTCCCTGGCTACTATGAGTGTGACCCCCAGCTACTTTTATAGAGAAATAAAAGGAAAATAGAACCAAAAGAAATCCCTTGCTGTTTGATTTCCCACCTTCTTGTTGTATTACTGTTTTAGAATCTTAGTGGTCTAGCCTTGGTCATGAAGTTATGATATCTTGCCTGTTGTAGTTATTATTATTATTTTCCTTGTTTTTTACTAAAATCTGTCCTTATCAGTAATGGATTATTGTTAAGCAAACTGTTATTGTTAATGATTATCTTTCAGATCACTTTTAAGACAAAGATCTATCATCCTAACATTGATGAAAAGGGCCAGGTATGCTTGCCTATCATCAGCCCTGAAAACTGGAAACCTGCCATTAGGACTGATAAAGGTGGGTTAGTGCCCTAAGTTTCAAACCTGGTTAGGCTAAATTCAAAGCAAAGCAAACATATGTACATGCCTTCAATCTCAGGACATGGAACTTGCAAGCAATATGATACTAAAACTAATCCATCCTAAAAATCAGCCAACAGTTTCATGTTACTTGTAGAAAATTGTGTTCGATGAAATTTCCATTTGGCTGAGGTGTCCGCATTAACGACACTAACGAGGGTGGCTTTTTATGAGAATCTGTTGATTGGAGGAGAAAAAGTTGTCATTGTCTGCTTTAACGGGCATCCATATAAGCAGGTCAAATTTAGAGAAAAAGTAAGGGCTTTCTCCAGGGACAAAGAAAACTGTCTGCAATAATGAGGATGTCTGTATTAAGTGGGTGTCCATAAAGCAGGGTTCGGATGTATTGTTATTTGACCTTGCTCAACTGAACTGGTCATCAATGTACATCACTTTAAAGTTAAGACAATCAAAAAAGGTATTGGTAATAGCTAAAAAGTTTACTCATTTACTTGCAATTTACACACCTATTAGTTATTAACAAATCAACAAGAAAATCACCAAAGTGAACATTTCGATTTTTTCATTTCACAAGCTTGATGAATCTGCAATTCAAATTTTAGGTATTACAACCAATATCTAGCTTGAAAGCAAGGTGTTATTACTCGTGGAAAACACATGTGTGCACTTAGGTTGGCTAGTTGAATTACTCATTATTTTAACACCGGGCTCTGCATTGGTTACTCTGCCTTTCCTTAGTATTGTTATTTATTATATAAACATCAGTGAAACTCCAGGTAAACCTTCGGGCAAAAACATGATATCTTCACTTGTGGAAATAACATGTTAGTTTCACATGTGAAAAGATCACTATTGCTATGGCCACATAATGAATTGCACCTTTTATAAAAAACTTTTAAAGTGAAATGGTTTGAAATGTCATCGGTGTTTATATAATGAATAGAATATTACATGGCTGCTTGTAGATATGAAATTTCTCTCTGAGTGTTGAAAAATACTTTATGAGTGAGTACAGCGAACAAGTGAAATACTTTTCAACACCTGAAGAGAAATTTTGTATCTCCACGTGGCCATAATTAATTATTAATGTCCTCTATTTACAAACTTCTCTCTTGTTTCAGTGATTCAAGCGCTTGTGGCTCTCATACATGATCCTGAACCAGAACACCCACTCCGTGGAGACCTAGCCGAGGAGTACATCAAGGATAGAAAAAAGTTTAATAAGACTGCTGAAGAATTCACAAAGAAATATGCCGAAAAAAGACCTGCTGACTGAACATCTTTTTGAATTTGCCTTCTTATTTTAAGACCAGTCTACAGTTAAAATCTAGCTTTGATGTAATCTCTGATATACATTGCTTAAATGCATCTTTGACATCCAGGGCCCAGTTGTTCGAATGCCAGTTAGCGCAAACCCAGGGTTAAATTTTAACCTGGGGTTCGTTTTCTTTTTATCAAAAGCACTCTCTTGGATAATTTTCTCTATTCGTTTTAGAGTATCCAATCATCCAATCGTAGGCAAAGATAATCTAACTGAATTTGCTTTTTAATCTCTTATATCTGTGTTCAAATTTTGCATTAACCAAGGATTACCTTAACCCAGCTTCGAACAACCCGGCCCAGTATTATTAATAGTAGTTTTCAGTCTAGTCTGTAATAGATGTAGTCAGGCACAGCATACTGGTGAGTAAGGCCCCATTTACATGGAGAAAAGTTGTCCTGGGTAGAAGAATCACCCTCACAGCTGAGTCAAATTTAGCAAGCATTTATATGAGAAAAAAGTTGATCCCTTTGCCTAAGTCAATAGTAGTCATGCATGCTGTGATTGTCTAAAACAGTGCTCATGCATGCTCTGATTGTCTCGTCTTGATCTAGTTGACCAGTCTGGGCAAGCCAAAGTGTTTATTGGGAGAAAAGTTGGCTTGGCTAGGAAGGTCACCCTACCTTGAGTTCACAAAAGGGAGAGCCGGCTAGGCAGGTCACCCATCCAACTTTATATTTCTCTTGTTAACGGTTTGTCAAGGTTTGGAAATAAAAGTTGGCTTGTCCAGGGTAGCTCAAGTAGGCAAGTGACCCTTCTACGTGGGACAAGTTTTGTGCATATAAACAGGTCATAATCTGATTGACTTTGATGATCTGCCTGAACTTTCAATCACTAATTTGTGTTAGGGAATTGCAGATATTAGGCTGTATTGAGTATCTTGTTTGGTTAGTTTCTGTGGCTGCAACTGATGACTTTATAATGTGTAGTTTCCTCTTAGATTCAGTTCCAGCCAGCTTTCTTATACCTTTTTGAATGCTGTTATTAATAAATTTACTGTAAGTAGTGTCGATGTGCTAGTTATTGTCAAAAATATTATTTCTTTTGTTTACATTTTCACAATATATTCTTAACTTAAACAGTCTCTCTTATTATTGCTTAGAAGTTTGAAAGTTCTAATAGGCAATAGACCCTTTGGAGCTAGCTATTCATGTGGTACAAAACCGCCATGCTGGAGAGCAAAAGTCGCACTGGGACAAGACAAACAAAAAACATACATAATTTATTTTAAATGGTAATGCCCTTTGTTTGTCTTGCTCTCCAGCATGGGGGTTTTGTACCACATGAATGGCTAGCTGCAAAGGGCTTTTTTGCCACTTTCAGATGAGAAGGGAACAGGACTCAGCTTAAAAGCATCCTGCAATTGTTTCTGGTATAGTTACTGTTGACATGCCGGTCAGGTATTGGCCAATTTTTTTCCCTGCCCCTAGTTACAGTTCCAGAAGTCTTTGGGAAAGTGAACTTGGCCCAGTTCCCTTGTAGTTTCTAAAAGGAGTGAATGTTAGGTAGTAAGGTTGCTTTTGTGGATGTAAGAGCACAGAAGATTTTAAAAGCTATTTGAAAATTTTCACTTTTATTTTGTTCAGGTATAGTCTTGTTGGTCAGTTCGATGCTTTTGTTAGTGATGTGAAATATAGTGTATTAACTAACTTTTGACACGTTCACCTTGTTTCCTTTTTGCACTTTAACGATCAAAGAGGAGCTACTGGGAAATTTGAATTGAAAATATAAGTGGCCCATGTCAAGAACACTTGGTTTCACTTAAAAAATTAAGAGGTCAAAGAAACGTATTACTGATTCAATCCATTTCATCAAGTTATTTGATCAATTTATGTGAGTACTGGGACCTAGAGGACAAAGCAGATGTGTTAGAACTGGTTGAAAAGTAAGCAGCCTATTTCAGGAACTCTTATCCCACTCCACTGTTTTAAAAACAAGTCATTTGTTTTACAGTGAACATCTTAGTAGTCAGGAAATAGGAGCATGAATCTCAAAGAGTTTCCATTTAATTTCAATATTTGATTGTTCCACCTCGTCTCTCCACACCCCATCTTGCCCATCAAATGGGGAGGTTTACGGTCATCTCGCCATCAGAATATCTTGCCACCAGCTGTGTAGCCTTCGAAAATAAGGAGCAAGCCAAGTATCCCGCCCAGGCATAACAATCAACTGGTTAACGGGGGTTATCATCTGAGATCTCCTCTAATATGAGGTGAGTAGACTGTGTCTTGGTGACGAGTCTACTCCTTGGTGGCTATTCCGTTTGTAGCGAGATGGTTTGGTGGTGAGGTGACTGGATAAATGGGAAGCATTCTGAAAGACTCTCTTACTATGGTTAAAATTTTCATGTGATCTGGAAAAGTGCTTTGTAAATCTCTGTTTCTTAGACCGAAGGCAGTGCTTGGGCAAATCAGCTTCTAGTTTATCCGATGCACTAGTATATGATCAAAAGTTTTGAAAATAAGATCACCAGGGGGAAACTTCATTGTTAACCACTCTTAACAACAAGGTGTACTTTATTGTTTCTTGGCATTAGGTGAGGTTTTGTTTTGGAGGAGTATCTTAAGTACACCCATGTGGCAGTAAATTTGGACCAGGAGACACTTTTTAAAGAAAATTCATTTTAAAATGTTTCTGACTAACAAAATTATGTGAATTAGTGAGATAAGCACGTTCTATTCAAGTCAAGTAATACCATGCACTCTTGTAGCTTTAGCATATCTCTTTTTTGAATAAACTTATACGTGGTTGTTTTGGTTCAATTCTCATGTAAGGACCTGCATCTAAATATATACTCCAAAGGAGTTAATACTTAAACAATTCCTAAAAGACAATGAACGAAAAGTAACCTGTCTTAAGACCTGAGACCATTAAGTGAATTCAAGAAAATAACAATCCTCGATGAGGGAAACTCACGTTGAGCGCCCATATTCTACTCTTTGGGTAACCTAGAAACTGTTCACAGGCTACTTTTTTGGGTCAGACCTGGCACTTGTCTATTCGCCATTTGCACATCTCCCATAATGAACCTTGTTTGCACCCAAATTCAGTTGTATAACCATTGTCTTCAATTTCTGTTTGGACTATTGCAATACCCAGGAGAAATTAAGGTGGCTCGATAGGGTTTTTCAGGGTCAATACCTCCCAAGTTTGAGCATAAACTACGTCGCCGTTAAAAAAGACCAGAGTAGAGACTAGAAAAAATTACCACCACAGCTGTATTGGATAAGTACAGGTAATAGCATGATTTGTAGTGATATTTGGCATAAATACTACGAGTTATGTTTCGAAATTGTTATAGGTTTTGCTCCCAGTAGCAGTAGTGCCTTTTATATATTGGAATTATGCTCAAAAAGCATTTTAAAAACGCGCACTGCAAATTTTATGAAAAATTTTCATGTCGGAAACGTATGTTTCCCATACAAAGCCTTGGAGTAGAATGCAATGTTTGTCTGAGTCACGCGGGGGTCTAAGGTCACAAAACCTATTTTTAGTAATAGTAGAAAGCGCTATTTCACGAGCTGTTAGGCGAGTGAAATTTGAGATAATTTTGAAATATCACGAGTGGTATTTATGCCAAATGTTGCTTACAAATCATGATATTATTTGTTTATACTACTACCCGCAAACACTTTGTAATTTTCACATGTAGGTACTTCAAATTAAGCTGAAATGCCACTGCTCTAGGCCAATCAAATTGCAGAAATTTCTCATGTAGTAGCAGATCAAAATTTGTTAGACTAGCGCGCGTGTAAATCACCCCACCGCGTCTCGCCTTTCTCGCGTAGTCTAGTACCCAGTCGTCGTACCGTACCCGTGGTGACTTTGGGACAGCCGGGCCCGGACTCTAGCCTGTTCGAGCGCCGCGCGGGTCGGCGGGAAATCCAAAATGGCGTTAGGTTGTCTTTCTTGCTTTGCTGCAAGCAACTTGATTTTACTGATAACTGGAGGGTTATCTTTGCCTTTGTACTTTTCATATTTTGGTTCCGAAGCAGCAACAAGATTTTCTTTGCTTCTTTGTTTACATTCTGTCCTACTTGCGGCAATACCAAGGGTTTTGGTGAGTATTGTATTCCCGTCCGGCGTTTTTTAAATTTTAGGTAGCCAGAAGGAGTACCCCTCCTATTCAGAGTACTTGAAAGTAAACTAACTCTTAAACTGATCGGCCTGAAACTTTGACATGCCCCTCAGGAAACCTTCGGGAAGAAATTTTGGACTGTTCAAGTTTCCATTCCTGTGCTTTTACAGTCCTTCTATGTTATAGTCATTATGATAGAAGAAACCCCGGGGTATCCGATCGATGAAATCGATAATCGATGACAGTCGAAATCAATCAATACCAATCGATATCAGTAAATCAATTGATTTTGATAATCGATGACCAGTCGATGGCTAAGATTCGCGTGGTTGTCGATTGGTGTCGATTTTCAATAACAGTCGATAGATAAATAATTTATCTATCGACTGTTATTGAAAATCGACACCAATCGATAACCAACAGATACCAATAATTGGTAATTACCAATCTGTTGGTTGCAGATTGACACAGAAATATTTGCAAGTACTGGCCAAAGGGGATCCACAAGCTCGGACTGTAGGCGGCCAAGCTGTCCACAATGGTTAACAACTTTAAAGGCGTTTCTGCGTTCTCCCATCTTCTTGTTAGCAGTAAACACTTCGCCGGCTTCTGACGATGCACCTTATATTCAGTAAAGCCGCTTCTCGGACTTCTTAGGTAGACATGATGACATGGAAAGGCAGTGACGGGCAAGTGGGTGATTCGAGTACTTGTGCAATGGGGTATATTCTTTGCATTGAGATGACTGGGTCAGAAATGTATACCAATTTCTTCCCCAGGTCTTCCTAGAAATGGCGCATGATCGGACAGGTAGCGTGCTAGACGTCTGTTGGAGGTTGCCATGTTAATCGATAGTAATCAATGAACGGTTTTTGTGTGGTTATTGATTGATCATCGATTGACCAATACCAATCGATACCAATTAATAATTAATTTTATCGATTGATCGATTGGTTTTTCGATCATCAATTTCCATCGATCGGATGCCCCAGGATTGAAACAGGTAACAAGTAGGTTCACCTACCATCTCGATCTCTGCCAGCAGGTTCTTTAACCACTAGGTTCTTACACGTGGGTTTTAACTAACTTTAGTACAATATCAGGGTCATTGTTAAGCTTCTTTATTAACCTTAATTTGACAGAAATCTACTTTACCAATGCTGCAATTGTTGTTGTTTGTTACCCTTCTGCTTCTTCCATTCAACGTGACTCCACATTTTATTGTCTGGAGTTATCAGAAGATTCTCCATCTGTCAGAGTCTGCTTTTTTGCTGACCGAAGCTGTGTTGTCAGTGTTGGTGGTGATGTTTGTAAGCCAGTCTATTGTGAATGAGATTGATGAACACCCAGTTTTAGTCAAGGTATAAGGTAACATAGGAAATAAAGTGTGCATTCTGATTGGCCAATGATCTTCTTATTATTTGCCTATCAGTAACTACACTAGTGAAGGCCAACTGCCATCCTCAAGGCAGTATGTACAGGGTGCAAAGAAAATCATTTTTACAGCTTGCCATTCGGGCAAGTTGAAGCTAGCATTTACTAGCCCAGATGCCATTTCAATTAGCCCCAAAAACTTTTTGTTCTTATGTCATTCAAAGTCCTCATAAAACATCACTTGCCCATCGGGCAAGAACTTAAAAACAGAATTCACTAGCCCGATAGCAAAATCCACTAGCCGCGGGCTATCGGACAGTACTTTATTTGCACACTGATGTATCAATTATTTTTATGCACAAATATTTTTAAAATTTTATTATGCAGCTTATGTTACATGAACATTCAGAATAACATTAAAAAAGGTTTTAAAAAATAAGTTTTAAATATTATTACCTTGAAACAGTAAACCTTTGATACATTAATGACATGTGGTGTGCAGTCTCCTACATAATTTTGCTGTTCTTCATCTTAACATGCAATAGTTTGTAAGAGACAAAGAAACATGCATTAGGGACTACATGGTCTGAAATAGATAAACAAAACCCAAGCTGGAAAGACCAGAATACATTTCTTTGGATGAAAGCTTTTGTTAATTTGTCATGAAGCTGCATCTATATGTTATTGTTTAATTTAGAAAAAATGTCAGTTTTAGTGATATATGTTTTTTGCGTAGTCTAGTATCCTAACCATCTCAGGAGTTGCATATTTTCTGTCAATGTTCCTTGGTTACAATCTGTTTGCTGATATTCACACCACAGATATGGAAACCTGGTAAGAAAGTCTCTGACTCTCAGATTTTTTTTCACTTTTGAATGGTATGTGCAATAACCACATGATACATTCTTAGAATTAACACATTAGCAGTCAATCAATAAAGTTCAGTTTTAAATTATTAAAACTTTTTCTTGGCTCTGAGGCTGAAGGTATTTGAACAAAAGACGGGATTTATTGAACCTGGAATTTAATTCACCGTTCTCACAAAGGCCATTATGCACCTTGTCAACCCCCCAAAATCTTGCCAAAATAGAGGATGTTGCATGGCCACGCGGAAACACGGAATTTCTATTTGACGAGTGAGCGCAGCGAACGAGTGAAATGTTTTTCAACACTCAAAGAGAAATTTAGTATCTCCAAGCGGCCATGTAATGTTCTATTTAATTATATAACACTAATGAACTACCAAACCATCTCACTTTAATAGATTTTTGGTGTGAAAGGCGCGATTTATTATGTGGCCATAGCAACGGTGATATTTTCACATGTGGAGATAACATGTTATTTTCACATGTGAAGATATCAAGTTTTTGTGCGAAAGCTTACCTGGTATTTCATTGGTGTTTATATAAAAATAATTGTTTTCAATTTCTCCCGGGTATTACAGTCATCCCATCGAAGACAATGGTTGTGCAAATTTTTTTTTTTTTTTTGGGGGGGGGGGGGGGGGATAAACAAGGCGCATTTTGGTCAATGTGAAAATAACAAATAGTTAATCTTTTGCTTTAACCCTCAGCCTCAGAGCCAAGAATGAATTTTTAGAATTCAAAACTGGCCTATTGGAGAACAATAAAACTTCTTGTTCTTTTCGAGGTTGCCATTAAGGGCTGGGGATTGGGTATTTTCCTTGGCTAACATGACTGCAACCCCGGCATACTTTCGTGGGAGAATAAAAGAAAAATATAACCGAAAGAAAGCTCTGCCTATTGCCTACAGCCGATGTATTTCTAGTTAGTGCAATAGTGTTTGCCTTCATTGTATTGGTTCTACTATTTCACAATAATTTTTCTTTTTGACTTACTTTTGCATGTTAAAGTTGGCAAACATGTATATTCTACTGTTGATAATTTTATTGGTAAAAATGACTTCCTCATATAATTTTTTTGCTTTATTGCTCAATTTCTTGCATGCGTATTTATGAAATGCACTCGGTTACATCAATATACTCTATTACAGGGTAGGAGGATTTGCAGTTGTACTGTCTCTTCTTGTGTTTTTCATTTGTCTGCGTAAGGAGGAAGGTATGAATCTTTTGTAGTTTGTGGTAAATCAGTACACTCTAACTGTACATACCTCCAACATGGACAGCTATATAAAGCATTGCCTACCGGGTATCTCAAAATTTTATATCTGAATTTGATTAACTCCATGAGTGGATAAAAGCATGGTGATCAGTGCTTTCTAATAAAATTTTGGTATGAAGCAATAAATTAATCAATAGATTTTTGTGATTTTTTTTGTGAGGGGAGGGTGTGGTCAAATAATTTTTATTGGTTTATTTGATTATTATATTCCTTGTAGGAATTATCTCTGATGCTGCAGTCATTAGTCTTGTTATGATGTTTATATCTTGGGCAATAAAGCAAGAAAGGTTAATGCAAGAAAATTCCCTGGATGCACCAACACAATGGCTTCAGTAAGTAAATCCACATTTTGTATCACTATCAAACAAATATTTACCCAGGAGGCACGCTGTTACAAAATCCTTCCTCCAGCCCTTTACCAGGGCAGGTTGAACAAGATCACCTGACAAAATTTGATCACAAGAGAATGGTTTCCATTCACTCCCAAAGCTTATGTGCACTGAGCCTTGTACTATTGATAAAATTCAATCCAACTGAAATTAATGACCTTTATATTGAAAGTGCAAATGAAATTTGAAATAGAACATTTCTTTAAAAACTTTCTGGCGTCTGTCTGTCTGTTCCCAACTTAACGGGATCCTGTTCAAAATGAGGTAAAAATTTAAAAAATTGGCGTTAAGCAGAAAGAAACGCAATATGTTATAGAGTGGAAATTGTGCCTAAAAGAAGTTTTGATTTTGCAGTGAAAATAAATTGGCACGAGTCGACCCCGATCATTCATTCGAATTAACTGTAGTTCCTAAAAAAAATAACAATTTTCTTTAATTTTTATTTTTAAAACAGTTCATTCACGGGCAACCGTTCATTCCTTAGTCTGTTTCTGTCAATGGCCACAGCGGGCTTAGGTAAGTACTCTTCTGACCCTTTAATTGATTTTTAGTTCAAGAGTGCATGGTCCTTGTTTTTGTTTCAGAGGGTTCATGTGCATGATATGATATAGCCTGCGTAGCAGGCGCTTGGAAGTAGTAGGCGAAAGAGTTAACGGGGGCGCGAGAAGGAGACCCTAACCCCTCCTGTGTCCTTGTCTCCCTCGCGCGCGCCCGTTCTCTTTTTCGCCCACTACTTCCAAGTACCTGCTACGCAGGCTAGATATGATAAGCTCCATTGTACAGATGAACCGCCCGATGTGCGATCACCTCTCCTGACAGAGCATCTCCCGCGGTATGGTGTCATGGTGTCATGGTGTTTTACTTACTTCAAATGGTTTTTTTCATCTTCAGTCAAAGTATTTTCATCTTCAAAACTGGGTCAAAAAATCAATGCGAATTAACGCCTGCTTGAAGGATTACGAGAGGTTGTCGCAACGTCGAGTAAAGTTTTACTTTGATTCTGCGGGGGGAAACTATTTTCTTATAATGGAGCAAGGGAGGGAAACCGGTCGTTTCGGTACAAAGTCGTTTCGATAAAAGTCGTTTCGTTACATACATACATACATACATACTTTATTTGTCATGTAGGTCAGTGAAAAAAGGCAGCTAAAGAGCTGATGTGGACCTACAAACTAAAAAGTATCTACAAAAAAGTAACTAATAATATTAACAAACCAATGAATTATTTACAATGAGTAAGGAAAAATAAAACAATACCTAGCAAGATAAACAACAGTTGACTGTTGCCTTAATATATATAATTTACAATATCTTTATTTATTCCCTGTAACCCATTAAATGTTATTTTATCTAAAATGTCAGATTTTTCTTTAAGAGCAGATTTAAAAGAACCAATATTGGGTTTGCTCTTTAAGTACATGGGTAAGTTATTCCATAGAATAGACGCACGATGAGAGAAGGAAGATCGAAGGAAGTCACTTTTAGGGCAACGCACGTATAGTTTCAGACTGTCCCTGAGATTTCTTAATGGAGAATGTTTAATAAATAAAGAATTTATACCAGCCGGAGCCCTGTCATAAAATGCTTGATAAGATATGGTTGCAATCCTCTTTTTGTACATGTATGATAAAGACTTCCATTTTGTCGCTGCCAGGACCTCAGTGCTAAGAGTAGAATTCTTTATGTTAAAAATAAATCTCGCTGCTCCGATGTGAATGTCCTCCAGGGTCTGAAGGGATTTTGAAGATCCCCATAATGCAATTGAATACGTAATACTTGGAATGATACCTTTGAAATAAATTGACTCTAAGATGCGACTGTCGAGACCTTTTAAGTGTTTCAGTTTCTTCACTCTTGCTGAAAAACGTTTGCTTAAGGATTTGATATGTGGCGACCAGGAGAGTTTATTGTCGATTTGAATCCCTAAACATTTAGATTTAGAAACAAAGGACAACGCCTTTTGCCCTAAACATATTTTCTGAAAGGGCCCGATGAATTGTGATTTAGATAACAACATCAATTCGGTTTTTGCAGGATGAATAGTCATGAAGTTATCCTTAGCCCATTTGTTTAAGTCGGCGATCGCCTCCTGAATTTTAGATAAGACATCATCAACAGTATTTCCAATACAAAAAACAGTGGTATCATCCGCAAACATTTCAACAGAAGCATTTGTTGTGGCTTCAGGTAAATCATTCGAGTAAATACTGTAAAATCTGGGACCGAGTAAAGACCCCTGAGGCACACCAGTATCTATTTCCAACAATTCTGAGTTAGAACCATTTACAGTTACAAATTGTTTACGATTTTCGAGGTAATTTAGGAGCCAATCGTAAAAGGAGCCACTAACGCCTATAGAGTGTAATTTATCCATGAGAACTGTATGGTTGACGCAGTCAAACGCTTTCTGAAAGTCAATGAAGACTACGGCAATAACCTTGCTTTCATCCAGGGCCAAACGCCATCGTTCTGTTAGTGAGAGTAAAAGAAGTTCAGGTGAGCCTCCTTTTCTGAAGCCCCATTGATTCAAAGAGATTTGATTGTTGCCATATAAGAAGTTGTCAAGTTGTTGGCTTACAACATTCTCTAATAGCTTGCCCGGAATGCTGAGAAGGGAGATCGGCCTGTAATTTCCGCAGTCGAGAGTGCTCCCTTTCTTGTGAAGACATTTCACCTGTGCCTGCTTCCACTGGCTTGGGAATTTGCATTCCAAAATACTTCTTTGAGCCAGTGGCATAAAGCAGTACAAAAATACAAACTCAGTCAAGCAGTGAAATTGCACAAAGATTTCGTTCACTTCAAGTACAGTTTGCGCGTGAAAATTGTGGGTGAATATTCTTCGTTCTTTAAGCCAAGAACGTAGAACTAGTTTTTACGCCTCCACTGAATAAACGTGTATCGGAACGACTTGTACAGTCGAAACGACCGGTAACCTCCAGAGAGCAAAAACCTTTATACATAAGTTGCAGTATTAGTTGCATAAACTAAAACCTGACTCTTCCCCTTGCAGCACTTTCAGTTTGTGCCGAAACTCCCGAAAAACGGTAAACGGTCATTTCGCCCCAGTTACTTAGCCCTCTATTTTCTAGTTATTTAAATTTGTAATACATCTCGTTCTTGAAGCGATGTTAAAGGTTACGTATGGAGCTGCTTAAATAACCGGGGCGAAAAGACCGTCAAGATGTTCTTTTTAAAGGATGTAGTCACTGGTCTCATTGCAACTTTGCTTGCAAATTGAAAACAGGAGCGGGGTTAAAGGGCTTTCATTCATTTCAGTAGCTAATAGAGGTTAATTTTCTTGTAGAACACATGTCCCGTGCTCAAAGGATAATATCTATTTTCCTGTCCCCCACATGTCTGCTGTTTGCTTTGGTGAGAGTCGCGAGTGTTCTTGCTTTGGTGGCAGCCGTTCAACTTTCCTACTCTCAGAAGGTATAAAACTGTGTGAAAATGAATAACGGTTACGTTCAAAGAGTTAATAGTTTTACAGCATTCCACCCATATGTTATAGCGCGATCTTCAGTCGAGTGTCTTTAACTTATTGTTGTTCTCGCAGTTCGTCTTCACTAAGCCTGTGAACAGGCTCTCTGTTTGGGGAAAAATAGCGAGAAAAGGAAAGGGAAAGTGGGGGAGAGACCTGTCAACAGTCAGTGTTCTCGCCAATAGGAGCCTGCATCAGGATCTGATGCACAGTGGGTACCGTGGAACGGCGGCCCCAAATGTTTGTCTACAGGCCTTTTCGCTTTTCCCTCTCCCCACCCTGCTCCACTAAAGGCCTGTTCACAAGCTATTCTTCACTAAGTAGGTTGTGTTGCGAAAAATCGAAGAGAAAGAGAAAGGGAAAAATCGGGTTCGTGAGGGAGGAAAACGGCTTAACGACAGCGACTAGTGACGCGATTAGCTGAACGAAAACAAGACCTTAATCACAGCCAGAATGATCTTAACAGTATTTTGAAAGAAATGGGTTATTTCCACTCGAGTCTGTTGTAGTTTGTAATCGCATGTAAATTTTCGGTTACCCAGTCCCTCTGATTGCCCGGCTTGTTCCTTCGGATACGAAACCGAAATGCATAATCGTGAAGGCCTGGGAAAACTTCTTTGAGACTTCCGTCTACTTTTTTGACGTTCTCGTTGCCGTCGCCGTCGTCGTTTCGTAGGGTGTAGTAAAACGGGCAGCAAAAACATGCAACTTGTTTTGCAACGTTGCTGCAAAACGAGTTGAATAGCGATGTTGCATGTTTTACCACCCACGTTCAAACCTGTCTCGCAACGAATCTTGTTTATGCAGGTTGCGAAACGTTGTTGCAGAAAGAAGAGAGTAGTTCTATTTTTTGCCGCAAAATCTGTCACCCCATGTTGCGCGTATTACCGACCCAAGGCAAACTTGTTTTACAGGAAGTGTTGTAACCCACGTGTTTGGCGTGACTTCCGCGTAATTTTATCCAATCAAAAGTCATATTCATGTGTCTTGCAACAATTGTAAGACAGGTTTGAACATGTGTGGTGAAACGTGCATCATCGCTCTTCAACTCGTTTTGCAACAAAGTTGCAAAACAAATTGCACGTGTTTGTTGTCTGTTTTACCGTAGCTTTAAGTTCCTTAATGACCGAGCACGTACAATCATGGACAAAAGTCTTGGGACACTATTGCGTTTCTGGGGCGTTTTCCAATTCACACAGGTCCAACCCCTACCCTCATCCCACAAACAATGTTGGACGCGTGTATCCAGAATTTTTTCCGAGTTTCAACTTTTTATAGGGTGGGGGGAGGGAGAACTGCAAGGTAATTTCGAAAAGAATGCACTGTTTTAAGAGGGAACCGAGAAACGACAGAAAAATATGAATATTGCATGACTGTCCCAAGGACTTTTGTTCAGGATTGTAGCTCAGTCAAGGTTATTAGTTTGAAGATGATCGAGGAGAGGAGCGAAGGCATTTTCTGATTGAATGCACCTCTATTGTTTTAGAACTAGCAAGTCATTGTTTAATTCACTGAAGTGAAACAGTTAGTCATCATTCCCGATAGTTACTTCTTGTTCCAGTTCAGTGACCTTATCCTCAATTTATTGAAAATAAATCCTCCATTTTTTGAAAATAACAACCAAGAGAGAATAGCTCATTCGCTCTTGTAATAACCTGTTCAAAACGATTGAAAGGTGCATCAACTATGCATATTGCTGCTAAAAGTTCCTTCATCACAAACCAGCCGATTTGATACTCATTACAGTTTCGTATTTTATTTAAGGATGAAGAATGCAACACATTGTACGAAGAAGAACCAAGAATTTACGGAGGTTTCCGTCCTCTTTACCTTCGTTTGATCATAATCTTTGTGTACACTGAAGTGGTAGTTCGCACTATAGACTCTGCAACTTCGTATAACGCTCACGATATCGCCAACAGAGCTTCTAACAGAGATGTACTACCAATGTTAACAGGCATCAAAGTCTGGCGAATTATACAGCTTTTAACAGTTACAATTACCTACCTCTACCAGCTATTCAAGCAAGCGGACTAAAAAATGAGATGCACTTATCAAAGTGTTATTGGGGGCGTTCAGGCGGCTTAGGCTAAATAATCATCACATGCTACCATTATTATGAACGTTAACAATATTTTCATTTGCCATCAGTTTGACCATTATCCTGTTCAAAACGGTGACCAACCTGGGGAAGGTTGAACGGTCACATTTATAAGTATATAGTCTGTGTGGTTTGCTTGTGGTGGCTATTCCAAAAAAGCTTCCTGCTTCTCGGCGACCTATAAAGGTGACCAAAGAGCAACTAATCGGGAAGGAATATCAGATCCCGCGAACGAAATCATTGCCATCGTTATCATTACAGGCCGTATAAAACTTGGATCCCTTGAACAAGAGAGGAAGAAGCTTAACCGTGGTCTGAACTGCAGGATACCTAGCCTTTTGCATTGTTTTGCTCTCGCAGGCTACGGTACAGAACACCGTGGCGTTGCAGAAACTTTTCTTTGCTTATATATTGTTTTTTTAGTGGGTATTGTTCATTTTCTTGTCAATCTTTTAGTGTTCCGTTACTGCGTTTACAGTTTCTGTAGAAACTGAAACACTCACTACGCAGTCATACTCTGGCTCTGTGATAGTGCCACTGGTTGATTCCTGTAAAATTACAGTGTTTGTATGGGGTAAAGTTGCGCTCCTTAAATTTGTAGGAAATACCAAATAAAAGTCACTGACACTTACTCTTACTCTTGTTGTTTTCCTTAATGTTCACACGAAGTTTCATGATAATTTGCTCAAATTCACCCTCCATACAATAAAATATCAAGGTAGGTGTTACGAGATGAACTCTAAGCCGCCATCGCTTTCCCCCCCCCCCCCCCCCTTCCCCCAAATTCGAACTGATAAATAAACACGCTAGGCTCTTAGACATTGGACTGCCCCAGATATGGAAACCAATGAAACTTATCCAACAAGAGAAACGAACCTAACAACTCGAAGAAGAGAAACCAAAAATGGCCGAAAATACTTGCTCCGAAGAGGCCGCGCCAGCACAAACCAGCACTGTTCTAAGTCAACTTCACCCTGGGCTCCCTGGGTGTCCTGTTGGACTTCATGATCACTGGCGTTCATCAACAAATCGCGAGACGCCAAAACAAAAACCCATGCAGGCGCCAAAATTAATTTTGTAACTCTCTAAAAACTTTAAAGTATCCCATTTTTTAAAAAAAAATAACCGGAGTGACCAAAAGTGTGGTGCACGTGCCAAGTTTATGTTATGCTATTCCTATTTGTTGTTCTTGTTGTCGCTACCATCGTGGTCAATTAAGCTTCCTATTTTATTTTATTTTAAAAAAAAAATGGGAAACGTAGGAGTTTTCCCCTGGCGCGTGGCCATGATGGGAAGAGCTTCAAGAGCAAAAGGCGCGGTGGTTCTTCGGCTTCCCTTTCCCCCTCTCCCCAGCCTCGTGGCACAAAGCGTGATCCCAGTGGAAGAGAGAGGAACATAGGGGCTGTGATGATTGAATCGAAACGTTTTTTATGTCCCCTGCCCCTTATACCTTCAGTCACATTGGCAGAAATTTCAATAGACCTCCCCCGCTCCAAAAAAAAAAAAAAACCCTCGATGCCTCCCTAGGCCCCTCTATATTTTTGCCCAATCCCATAATTTCACAAATTTTGATTTTCGTGACGTCATAGTTCTCTCAACCGGGCTCTGTAGTTTATAACGCTAAAAAATCTGTTAAATGAGGCATAAGGTCCAACGCACGTAAATGAAGTGGTATGAGGTGGACGGTTACTCTTCAATTTAATACTCCGAGGAGATAAAACTATCCCGTGATTAGCTGCCTTGGGTCTCCGTGGCCCAAAACATGCCGCGATGTTGCTGACTCAAGTCGAGTCATGGGCATGACTCGCGCGTGATGTTGTTATTTGCATATAAATGCGAGCAACAAACATAAAGTGAATGTATTCTTATTGAAGGCCACGGTGACATGGAACGAGACCGTTTTGCTTTTGCCTGCCATTTGTTGCTTTTTGCAGCACTTATCTCTGCTGTAAGATCACAAATTCCGCTGCCCAAACATCCATTAGGTTTTGTGTACCAGGGAGGAGAGTCCAGCGCTCCCATTCATCTCACAGCGTTTGTAGATCTGACCTGTCCAGACTGCAAACAGGCATGGCCGACGGTGAAAAAGATTGCAGATATGTACGGGCCTAAAGTTGTGCAGTTTACGTTGCAGCTCTTTCCGTTACCATATCACACAAATGCATTTATCGCTGCTCAGGTGAGTTTACGCTTTGACTTGAAATCCTGTCCCTGTCAGATAATAATCGATGCTCCAAAAAATGTATGTGTCGACTGCCAACACCAGTCTGCTTGGCAGCTTTGTACATGGTATATTTCTGTGGATAAAACAAACCTTGGGGAGATACCTTCTTTCTCCGAGGTAAATCCCAATTCAGCCCCATTCTAGTCACTTTCTTGGAAATGTAAATCACGTAATCAATTACGTAATCCCTACTTCAATAATGTACTTGCTTAAGGCTTTTCTTGAATGAGCAATACCCGCAGTTAAGTACTGCCCTTAGAAGCAAAGACAGGCCTGATCGTTTTTATTGCAAGTAGTCATTTGTGTGTAAACTTCATTTGCATGCAAAAAATTCTGCAAGGCACCACGCATTTTTGGCACCATGCTTGCAAGTTTTGGGCACCGCACTTGCAATTACCGACATGTAAATGCATCAGTACCTCAGCTTTTGGGTTTGCTGAGACTACCTCACAGAGATAGTTGCGGTATGGCATAAATAGCAGTTATGTTGGTGACGTACATGGTGCTTTTTGAACTAAAAATCTGACAGTAAAGAGTCACAGTTTGATTTTTCGGCCATTTCCAGTAAAGATACAAATGGAACAAAAGAGGTGCCAATGGAAGATTGGTACCATTCCCAGGTGACAAAAACATCATTTTGAGTTGTATGAATGGGTATAGGCTCAGGAAATGAGCTGCGCTCCTTCCTTGAACAACAGAAGGACCAAGAGGGTGGTGGAAATTAAGCCTATAATGAGTAGTCAGCCATGCCCAAAAAATAGCCATTGGGGTACCAAAAATTTAGGGTGCCCTGCAGTTTTTTTTGTGCATGTAAATGGTGTCGAAACGATGATTCTAACTTGTGAATCTTTCTTGCTGGTCATTGTTAAATGATCAAGTCAGTTTAAAATATAGACTTATTGGACTGTGGACTGTGGATCGAGAGTGCAGACCAAGGGTAAAATGAAGACCGAATGCAGACTGCACACTGAGAGTAAAATGCAGGGTAAACATAGGTTCAAAATGCAGAATAAGGACTGACCAACTGATAAGCATAACACTGTGTACTTATTTTTGAGAGCAAAACCTCAGAAGTATGCAAATATCTTGAAAATTAAAGTCGTCCCATTCTGGTAACTGTTCATTGCGAAAATTATGCCATTTTTGTATTCGGCTTTCTTTCTAGTCTTGGAAGCTTTGGAAAAAAAACTTTTTTTCTTCTTTACTTGATTCACTAAAGACCTTTTCTTGTTTCCTGCTTTCAGAGTGTCTACGCAGTGGAAGCCTTTAACTCATCTCTTGTTATCAGCTGGATGGATGTCATATTTGATAACCAAGAACAACTGTACAATTTTCAGACAATGGACAAAGACAGATATGATGTGATCAAGTAAGAGTAGTGATCAAATTCTTGGGTAATTAAACCAACTGACTGATTAAAATAAATTAGTTATTAAAACCCTTATGTAACTGGTTAATTGTTAACAATAAAACTTTCTATGGCCTTCTTCCCCCCTCCCACCCTGCCCCCAGGTCTTTGCCCTCTCTCCTTTATCAAGCAACTCCTTGAGCATTTCAACGTTAAAAGTTTGAGTTGTTTAATTTCCATTCTCCAGTCGCGATAAAACTGCCTCACTGTCATAAAACCTTATTTCAAGGGTTGCCTCCTACTTTGTTCTACACGGACAGGCAGGAGAGAAGACAGGAAGGCTGGTAATGAGGTTGACTGTCAAAATATCAAACACCCTGCCATTTAAAAGTGGCAACTGCGACAGCAAATTAAACACAAATGATTCACATATATATTGTCAAAGCCCTTCCTCTCTGGCCCTGAATTTCTCCAACTTTACCCTATGCGAGTTTTCCATCAAGGTACAAAATGATTATCAGTAATATTGGGGTGTAATAATGGTTACCTTGGCCACTATCCAAAAGTTTGTCAATTTTAGCTTTTGAATGACAGTCAAGCCTTTAATAGTGACTTAAAAGGTTGGGTGCCCTGAATATGGGGACTGAGTTTTCTTTATCCTACAATCTTAACAAAAAAGAACTTTACATAGGTATCTAATACAGTTTTTGAAAATGTGGCCAGGGCCAGGGGCACAAGTTTATTGATATTTATTATACTGTTGAGTGTCCTAGTAAGGAACATGTATCTTTTTGAATGAATGTTACATATTGAATGAGTGAGTGAGTGAAATTATGTTTATGTACACTGTACCTGTTTATCCTATTTTAGCATTATTTCTGATCTGGGAAGTAAGCTTAAAATCGACAAATCAGTCATCAAGGATGGTCTTTCCAATACTAAATTTGATGAGAGTACAAGAATTTCATGGAAACATGGCTGTTCAAGTGAGTATTCTTTGAAATTTGCATAACATTATTTAAAAGATCATTGTAGTCTGCAAAACAAACAAAAGTCATGCAAGTTTCTCTAAAGAGGAGTGGGGACATAGTGTGTTAATTATATACATTGATTGACTAAAATGGCTTAATATTGGCCTCATATTCTTTATTAAAGAAAAACGAAAAAAGAACAAGGCAAATATTCAGCCACCTTGTCTAAACAAGTTTGGTCAATATAGGATATATTTTATGGCCAAACGTAAAAGATATCTCTAAGGTCCAGAGTGGCAAGATAGGCCCATCCTCCCTGATTGGCTAACCAATCAGAACAAAGGATTTGTATCATCTTATCATCTCATGCACTCGCACAACCAGCCATATAACAACAATATCTTTTTTATTATTATTTTAAAGTTGGGGTGTATTCTGAATTTACATCAGCTACAGAAGAATTAGAATGTAAATGTTTTAAGTTTAAGCCATGCTCCTGTAGATTGGCTTTTGTTTCTTGCTGAGTGCCAAAGATGTTTGTTGTTATTTGTTGCTTAATTTTATATAACAAAGTCCTGTCTGTATTATTTTAGGGGCAGTCTCTGGCACTCCATTCTTTTTTATAAATGATATTTTTGTCAGTGAAGCGTCAGCCAGTTGGACTGTGGAGGACTGGAAGAAACTCATAGATCCACTGTTGAAATGATAGATGGTTAATTCATTTCCTGCACATGTATTGAAGTATCTATTGATAATTCATAATGTTATGATTAAATAATAGATCAGAAACTCATAATTTGTTGCATAGGTTTAAATATATTACGACAAGTTGTGTTTAATTTTTTGTAATAATTATTTAACATTTATTTGTCATAATAAAATGCTTTTTACCGACAGAAAACTACCTACTCGTTTAAAGAAGCTAAAGAGTAGTTAATTGTATCAGCAACGTTCCAACCTAGTGGTCTAGCTTCTACACCTAATTGCAATAACGTTGTCTTGGAAAAATGTTATAGTAAGGTTTAATCTGAACGTCATCGCAAATTAATGAATTATACAATGTTGTTAACTACAAGAATTCTAAAACCTAAGATCACAAGCAAATCTTTTAATAAAAACAAGGTCTGGGTTACAATAATGATGATAATATCGAATTACAGACAATTCCAAAACGATTTCTAATATAATAATAAATATTATATGAAAAAAGAAAATTGTCGTACATGCAACTATTTGATCTATGCAGACTAATGAGTTAAAGTTAAGATTGCACTTGGAAAGAAACTACGAATAATTATTAGTCTTTCAGTCCTGTATGTGGGCATCGTATAGTTCTCTACATTTCTCGTATAATGAAGATGCACACAAACCCTCGTCTTAGGAAGATGTTTAGAGGGTGGTCCCCCTTTTTTGAAATCTGAAGGTGCTCACGCATAGTTCACTGCGTCTTTCGTCTAATCTGGGTAACTTAAGAAAATGAAGAGCTTCTCTGTATGAAAGCGCAGGTACAATGCATTTAAATGATAAAAGGGAAAAATGAAAAAAGGAAAAAGGCAAATAGGAGTTAATTAGGCTTACTAATGAACCACTCCAGCTGCGATAATTTGCAACATAGGGGTTTTCAAGCCTAAAAACAAATGCAAATGCAACAGCTGTACGCGTATGTTGCAAATTGATGAATCGTAGAGTAGTTTGTTAGTGAGCCTAAATTAACTCCTATGTGGCTTTTTACATTTTCCTTTTTTCCTTTTTGCATTTTTTCTTTGACAGCATTATTGCAATAAGGTGGGTGTATACCGTTTAATGATGTGTTAATATGTGCAAAGGTTTGAGAAATTATTACGTAGTTCAGGATATTTCTATTTCCATGCCCGTTATTCAAACGTCGGTTAGTTTCCTTTTCTCTCAGTCATCATTTCCTCCGGGGGGGGGGGGGGTACTTTAGGAATTTCTGGGTGGGGATGTGCCGCTGGGACCCTGGAACCCTTAACCTATACTAGAGCTAGTTCAGCTGAATTTTGCTACCCTATACTAGAGTAAACTCCCCAAATCCCCCTATCCTAGAGTAGCTGTTAACCTAGTCTAGATAAAATCTTCAACCAACTGATCAGTTTCCTGAAAAATGACACCCTATTCTAGACCCAAACGCTCTGATTTATATACCCTATCCTAGAGTAAACTGCTTGAAAACCATACCCTTCACAGCGGCACATACCTATAAACCCCTTATATGGCAGTACCCACCCCGGGCATTTCCTGAACTATCAACGTAAAGGTAATATCGCTAGTGTACAGAGTAATTTATAGCCTGCATAACAGGCGTTTGTAAGTGATATGGGCGCAAGAAAGAACGAGCTCGCGAGTGAATGTATGTACTGTACGGCCAGGACAGAAAAGTGGTTATTTTCACCAGCTGCGTTGCTATTACCAGTGGTTGAAGTGCTAATCCATCGTAGTTATAGACGCGCACAGGTTACTTTTATAAACCGCGCTCAACCGTGACTCCGCCGCCTTTTTTTCAAAGGAAACTGATCCCGGCCCAACACCGTCGGGTGTTGAGTTGACAGATCATGTGACCCGTATCATTTTTAAATCACCAGTTCTTAAATGATGTCGTCTATAAGGGAAAAAAGGAACTTGAATTTTGCTATCCTAAATATACATATTTCTCTGATTTCGCGATTTAGTCCCATTCAGGTTCTTGATCTTTGAGTCCGGTTACAACAGATTTTCTCAAGCCGATATAAGACAAATTGTTTTCAATTTCAGAGGCAAAGTGAATGGTCTTGTTACTAGTCTCCCCTGTAAATTGCTGGGACTGCGCTTTGAAACTTCTCTGGTTTGATGAAGACGATGACGATGATGATGGGGAGGAAGGTTTATTCAAAGATATGTCGACTCCCCCTGATTCGCTGCTTAGTGTTGTTTCGTCTTTCGTCACGTGCATTTTAAGTTTCCCGGCATTTCCAGCCACGTGAAATCCACTGTATTTCACTTCTGATTTTTTATTTCCTGTTAGATCCTTCTGATGACTTGCAGAAAAGATCTTCTTGTTCTTTTTTAAACGTAGAGGAGAAGAGCCATTCTTTTTAAACATCTTTCTCCTTCTGTTTCTCAGTTTCAACCCATGTAAGCTTTTGGAATGAGCTATCCTCTTCTTCCAATTTCTCCTGCTTTTGCTGTTTTTTGTTTTGAGAATAGCAGATTTTTTAAAACTTATGGTGTGCCATCCGGGTTGTGTTACGTGTACGATTGGTTTGTCTGACTTGAGAACTGGGTAATCAGCCGTGCCTGGTTTGACGACAACTTGGACCGAGTCCGCTTGTGCTGTCACTTTCGCAAGATCTTTTGTTGCTGAGATTTTTAAATCCCCAGATTTATCCTCAACTTGAAAATGCGCCTTTTGGCCTGTGCTGTCAGCGGAAAATGTTGTAGACAAGAAAAGTGGCATGAAAACTGCAAGAGTCTTTAGAGTCTTGCAAGCGGTACACAGAGAAAATATTCCATGAAATCTGTTCATCTTGGGTGGCTGAGCTAAGTGCTCCAAAAGCAATATTTGAAGGCGGCGTTAACACGTTTGTTTGCAAAACGTCGATAAATAATTTATTTAATTGTCTGTGCTTTAAAATATCACCACGATTTAACAACAGATTCCTTGAGCTTGAAGAACTGTAGCAAAGGAGTAGTACACTTCGTATAAACTAAGTTCAATTTGAGGTGCTTGATATCGTGTGATATGAATAAGATTTGATTTTTTTGAAGGAACTTTTATTAAATGAACTAATAAATGTTTTAACCACCAGCCGAGTTTTTGACTGGTGCTCGCTGTTAAGGTGTGTTTTTATTCACATGTTTCTGCCCTCATCTTGGCTTCAGTTCTGTAGACCACTTTAATTAAGATGTCAATTCTTTAATTACAAGCGACTAAACAGGCAAGTTTAACTTCGTTGTAATCATACCCTGCGAGCAGAGGCTACATTTTGACCGACGTAAACTCTTTCACTCCACTGCATGTTTGTTTAGTTTTTCTCGGCATTTTCACACTTCACTAACCAACAGCTTACAATAATATTATCGTTATTATTTTTTAAGGAATGTAAAAACATAATCTACCCACACTAACTTAGTGAAACATATACAAACGTGATGGTAAAAGTCAAACTATATCTGCGGTTCGAAGACATTGATGCTTTTTCTGTTTCAATATTTATGTTATGGACAGGTTGTTTTACTATCTTATTGACCCCTTCCAATTCAATTATTTTATCACCCGTCTCCTACAAGTTCTCCCGATGGCAACTATTCTCTGTCAGCACCGTTCTTTGAAGTTTGAAGCTTTTGTTGCTTCTTTTTGTATCCTCATCGCTTTAGTACACATATTAGCGGTACAATCTTCCCCAATCCCAGAGGATAGCGGCACTTTTCAGAAACCACATTTTCAGGTATTAAAAGGTATATTCTTTAGTAGGTACCAATCAGTTTAAATTGGCGAAAACGCGCGGGCGGGCTGGGTCGTGGAGGGGCCGTGGGGAAATTTCCATTTTTTTGTTTTTGTTTTTACTTTTAAAACTGAATTTTGAAACCTTGTTACTGAGTCAATCTCTGATATATCATAGTAAAAGACCTTAGACTTTAACATAGCCTTTTTTACAAGCAAAATTTGACAGGTAAGGAATGGGATTGTCACGCTTCGGATGTCTTTATCAGTTTGTTAATTCTTCGGGGAGAAAAATGATGCGCGGTGGTGAGAGGACTTTCGGTCCGGGTAAAAATCCGGGCGTCGACGCCATATGTGAGTTGAGTTTGTTGTTGGTCACGCTGTCCCTTGCTCCGAGAGGTTTCTCCGATTTCTCTCCTAAAAAAACCATGAAAATTTCCAAATTCAGGAACGGTAGACGAAGAACAACTATGTGGATGGGCTACCTCTAAATCGTCAGTCACTCGCAGGAAACAAGCAAAAAGGCTACAGGACTAACTGGACGGCATGTTTTGAACAAATCGTTGTTGAATGAAATTTTCACCACATGCGAAAACAGAAAGTTTTAGAAAATACGCGTATCCTCAGTAAACTAGCAAATTCAAACTGCCGTGAAAATGAGTGTGTGCTTTTTATACAATGAGATATGCGTCAGCCCACTGTTTCATAGAGTTCGAGACAGAAATGCGGGGTATCCTAAATCTTTTTTTCTCCTTTGTTGTGCGCAATAACGACCATACACATCTTTAAACTCGAAGAAACTAGATCTGTGCATTTTGCATGACTTAGGGCGCTTCCCAAAAGTCAGAACAGGCCGGCCGGATTATTGCCTAACAATCTCTTGGGCCGAACCAGTCATTTTGACAATGAAATGGCCTTTTTCCAAGAGTGTTTTCTTTTTTTTATGAAAACCCATCTCCTTCCTACATACTATTTAAGATTTGATTGATCTGACTGGATAGTTTTGATTAAAAGTGAGATTCTCATTGCGAAGGGAATGGACTGGCTAGTTAGTTCTGACAAATGGAAAGCGCCCTTAAATTGTTTCCTTAATTTAATGGAATAAAAAATGGCCAGGATTTCTTTTACAGACCGTTTCCGCATTCATGTGAACAAGAACAAAGGCACCTACTTGAAGCTCGGGTGGACAAAATACAATGATTGGTATGAAACTATCTACCCGAGCCTCGACCTCATTTCTTTGTGTTTGCTCACCGGAGCAGAATGCGGGAAAGGTGTATTGGCAACTGATTTTGTCAGTCGCTGTTTGCCCTCCTGGAAACCATCCCACCAATCCTTACTCGGCCCCTGCAAAGATGACGGGTGTAGTGTGAGAAAGGTCTTTTTAAAGATGATGCCATCATATCTGCAGCCTGGATAACTAGGAGATGCTCATGGGTTTAGTCACGATATGCCCCTGGCTAAGTAGCCTGAGAAATTATCCGTTGTTTCGCTGTTTTCCACTGGTTTCCCCGCGAAACGACGTCCGAGGAATGAGCGCAGAAATTGCATACTTACATGACGTGTCACTAGCCAGATCTGGAAAGTGCTTCTGATTGGTCCTGCTGCGAGGGAACTTTGCCTCAACCTGTCAGAAGCACAACCAAGATATGGGAAGACACACTTCATCGAATCAGTATGGAATTCCTGCAGCTTCCTACAATCGTTCCGTCGCGAAATGTAGGCCATTTTCTCGGGCTACTGGCTTAGAAGAGTAATGGATCTAATGAAAAATGTTTTCTTGTTAGGCCCGTAAGAATTTTAAAAAATTTTTTGTCAGGTAGAACATAAAGCCGGTGTGTTATCAATCACAGCTACAAAGGATAAAGCAGACGTGGACGTGAAGTCGGACACAATTCGTCTACTCGTTAAACCAGGAGATAAACAATACCCCCTTGGTCAAGAACCGGAAGTAAAGACAGTTCATGTGGAACACAACTGCTGCCTTCCACAAATTTCTCCACTCATTGGTTAGCTTCTTATTGGGGAAACGGTTCATCGCAGTGTTCTCCTGGCAAGAGATCAGGATGGGAAACTTTTAACCGCCGACAGGGCTGGTACTCTAGATATATAAGTATGTACCGTGAGAAAGGGTGAGGGGTAAATAGTTCAGGTAATATATCAAGCATGAAGACGCAGTGTTTCATCACCAGATGAAGCACTGAGAAGAGCATTGAAAATTCGAAGCGCAGCGGAGTATTTTTGACGAACTTCGAGGTGTTTCATCTGGTGATGAAACACTGTGTCAAATGCTTGATATTACTTCTCAAACAAAATGATTTAAGAAGGAGTAATTAAGGATGCAAAAATGAGCAGTTTTTCATCTCTTTTCCAAAAATTTAATTTACTTTGTATTTTCTTTATAAAATATTAATGAGTTTGAGAAAGTTATTTGCACAACCTATCTAAATTGTCTGTTAAGAGCTGAACTACCCGTTAAAGTACATTGATTACCCAAACCTAATCACGCAATTCTGTGTTAACCGTTTTTCCTAATAGTACTCATTTTTTAATAAAACTTCGGGAAGACGCCAACTTGTTCTAAATAAACACGGTGCCGTTTGGGAGTTATGTTTTTGACTTACGTGTAAGTGTATTGCATTTACCACACGCTTACAATGTACAACCATGGACAAAAGTCTTGAGACACTTTTGCATTCCTGGGGCGTTTTCCAGTTCACACAGGTCCAACCCCTTCCCTCGACTACAAACAATGTTGGACGCGTGTATCCAGTATTTTTTCCTTGTTTCAACTTTGTATAGGGTGGGGGGAGGGAGAACTGCAAGGAAATTTTGAAAAGGATACAATGTTTTAAGAGGGAACCGAGAAATGACGGAGACATATGAATATTGCAGTACTGTCCAGAGGACTTTTGTCCAGGATTGTAACTCAGTATTAAGGTGACTAAATAGTTCTTAGTTTGCCGAGATAAACACACAGTTTTCGTAGATAAACCACTGATATTAATGAAAAGTGCCAGTAACTTACATTAAATAAAATGATTCCATGTAAGTACTGAAGATTAAAGTTTACAATTTATTCCTTGGCCGGTAAGCGACGGCCCCTAAATCAGATTCTGCATGGTGGCATGGTTAAAATTTTAATTTATTTTTTTAAAATGCCAATTGCCAAAACGATTGGGGGCTTCTTGGCCCTTGCTCTTCCGCTAGCCAACGAACAAACAGTTATGCTCAACGACGTCGCAGTATGGTGTTGTTTGTTGTACTATGCCTCATACTCACCCACCGGAATTCCTACTTGAACAAGGACTATACCGGCCCACTGTGTTAGGCCGTTCTCTTGGCACGACAGAGCCTCATAATTTAAGGGGATGTTAAGTAAACCCCTAAATTATAAAAGTTTCTTTAATTTGTAAGAACAACAACTACTGAGGTTTTGTCTGGTAACAAATGAATTAAATTCATTCGTAAGTTGTAAACGAGAGCAAATCAGTTGCGACTCAAGACTGCTTTTAACTGTCTTAAAACAGAGATCTCTCCGTGGCGAAAAAGGGAGAGGCGAATGAAATTTCAACAGAGAACCGAAAATAACTAAAGACCAGTGTCTTCTCGTTTTTTTCATCCAGTGCCCTTAATTTGATATGGTGTATCCTATATTCTCAGGAATCCTATCATTGTTAATATTATAACATGAATTATTTAGAGTCAATGCAAGCCCCCTTTATCTTCTCTTGTTAGAGCATATTAAGTTGTTGAGTATTGTAATTTTATGAGGTTAAAGGCAAAATAAATGAATGAATGATCAATGAATGAATGAATGAATGAATGAATAAAAATGAGAGAGAATCGTTCTCATTTAGCTGGTTTTCAAAAACTAAGAGACGAAACGGAACCCTTGGTGAAATCAATGGATCTAAATATGTATTATTTCCTGTAATGTTCACTCCTGAGCTAAAATACGGCCCGCATGATACACTGCATCGACTGACTTCACTTTCACAAAATAAAAGTCAAAATTAGTCACGACATGCTATCTATAAATGACAAAAGTGCCAAACAAGATTGATAAGAGTCACATTTATTGTATGAATTCTTAGCAAAACCCTTTTGTTAAATTAGTAGCTATAGCAAGGGAGGGCGAAACTGCATACAATAGCGTGAAGGCCGACCGCAATTGCAGGTAAAAAACATACTTTAAATCGGTAATTAAAACGAAATATTTATACATTCAAAATATTTCTCCAGTTTAGAATCCCGGGTTTAGAATCGACCGGCTAATTATTCGTAACACGTTCACGCACGCTGACCAAAATTGATAGAAGCAAGATAGTCGTTTAGATAGTCGCCAAGGACCACCTTTTTGCGTCTAACCGATCTTCGAAGGGTGAAATTGTCTTTGGGAAATTCTCATGAACAGGTAAAACAGGACAAAAGAATTCACTTTACAATAGAGCTATACTTCAACTTCATCCTCGTAGGTGTATAAGGTGCGAAAAAGTCATAGGTTTGTTTGCGCTCGTTGGTTTCTCACATTTCGCTTTACACTTAAAACAATGTGTGGTTATTAGTTTTGTTTGCTTTCTTCCTGTTTGTATTGTTTGATTGATGGGTGGTATAACTAATTGCAATGCAAAACAGGGTTTATAAATGTTGTTCAGTTAACTTTAGATTTATAGTGAGCAGTGCTGCTTGAGTGTAAGGTTGAGATCATTATTGAAGGTAAGGATAGATAAAACTAAGATTATTTCCACCTACATCATCTCATTAAGATTAACCTTAACTGCCCCTCAGCCATAAGTGAGGTAGTCGAGGGCTAGCCATTTATTTTTCCCGGGTCTCTTAACGCTGGCAACAACGCACCGGTAAGGTCAGTGTAACTCCCGCTGGGTTAACAAAGTGAACTAAATTGCCTCAATACATTTTAACGGCTAAAGCATCATAAAGCGACTGACCCCAGTTTATGCTCTTGATGTGGCTTTTATTCTTTTATTAAAAAGTTGGAAATGATTCTGCCAATTGTTAATAGAAATATGACTATTAGGAAAAATACTTAGTTTCTTTCAGAAACTACGTTTTGGCGCCATGAAATTCCGCCAAATATAACGGATACTCTGGGATCGCGCATTCAATTTGTTTTAAAACCAGGTCTTCCGCGAAAAGGCTTCGCCGAATGTACCAGAGAGTGAGCTGCGGTAGGAAGCCAACAGATTATACGATTTTTTTTGTCCGCTTAATATTTTAGAGTTTTTGTAAAATTCGTATCTAACCTCAGATTTATAATTACTGCAGCATGTATACGTTTTCGTCTTTGTCAAATTTAGACTTCAAATACGAGGGCGACGTCTGTATAAATATCTCATGTTTACTCGCTAAATTAAACGCAAAGATCGGTTATATGTTCCATATAAATTTGCTTCTCGGGAAAACGTCACATACCATCTGCCCAAGGTGCTTATGCTAAGCAACGCAAGGTGGGAGGTCACTGAGGTGTTAGCCTCCCGAAGGTGTCGGCACGGCGAATTTTTCTTCCTTTCCGTTCAATTTCAGCAAATTTCTGGACTGTTTCTAACTCGATAACTGCAGTGGCTTTGACCGTACCTGGGGCTTAACCGGGTTTGAATTACTTATAGTGACGGGTAAATATCGCAAGAAAAAGTTTCTTAACTTCTTGCGTGTTAAGATTTAAAACAGCTCTGGTATAGTAATGTATGATAATGAGATTGAAACAGAGGGGGAAAAAATTAACCAAGGCGTTCAAATTGAAGTACAACATACACATAAAATACACATAAAATCAGGGAATTATTAAGGTAACTTATTAAAGCCAACATCAGTCAAATATTTCATTGACACCTTGACTTCTTTGTTAACTTTGTAACACTTTTCTTTGTTCTTGTTCCTTTATTTAAGACTTTAAAAAAGTGCCTTTTGTCATTTGCCTTTTCAAACGAAGGTTCGATTTTCGACTGAAAATTTTTCTGTTAATAGTTTCTATCCAGAAATAATTTGCTTTTGGATTAATTTTTTCCGAAGGATTGGCGGTTTTGTTAGGGTCTTCCTCTGCAACTATCGATTCCTCTTCCTTACTTTTTCTATCTATGCTTTAAACAATTTAGTACAGCTTT
>OZ038002.1:11184025-11194025 GCA_964035705.1 Porites rus
TTCTTTGTTCTTGTGTCCCTGACCTAAACATTTAAACATCTTTTCTTTTAACTGGCTGCCTGGCATTTTTAACTCTTGGGTTATTTCGGGCAGCCAGCGCCCCTATCATCGTCTGTACTATTGTTATAAATTTTTATTTCTTGTATAGTATGGGGTGAAATAAAGTGTTGTTGTGTTGTTGTTGTTGCATAAAAATGATTAAAGAAAACATTAACGTCCTCAAATTCTAAAACGATTAATTTAAGAGAACATGTGGTTTGTTTGTTTTTTTACTAAAATATTCATATTACATTTGCAACTATGCTACAACAAAATTAATGAGTGAAAATGGAATATTGGTTACTTCTTAATTAATTACAAACGTTCCTTAGAAGCGTTTTGCAAATAACTCATTTCCCATTTACTAGCGTGTTTGCTTGTATTTCGACACTGCGTTCGCGTTAAGTGGTAATAACGATTTTTGAAGAGTTGCGACGTCGCGTTTTACACCTTCAGTCGTTGCTTACTTAACTTTCCATAAAAAAATAGCGCGCTACATACTAGAATATTGAAAATGTAGATCATCCCATGATATTGAGAAAACATAATGGCCAATACAATTTTTATCACCAACATGCATCTTATTTTTATAATGTTTATTCAGTTGTTGCATCTGTACTGTTCTCATTTCCACATATTAACGTAACATCCATTCTTCTTGCTAAGAGTTGATTTTATCCCGAAGTAAGCGATCCAATCAGATCAGCACAACTGGTGAGTTTGCAGTACAAAATTTTATCTGTTCTAGACTGGCACGGTTGTAATGAACGATTTTTCTGCATAATTCATTTCTGATCATAAATAGGAAGTGCTGGTTGAAGAATTTAATGAATTGCAGTCACTTGGACGGAACTTTTCCATTTGCGAAAAAAAAGACTGAAAAAATTCAGCCTTGCCAGGATTCAAACCCTTGACCTCTGCGATACCGGTGCAGTGCTCGTGGCCAAGTATATTAACAAGCTAGCTGGGCAGAGGTCATTGAGTTGGGTCGCATATTATTTTTTTTTAAGTTAAATGAGGAGACTGGTCAACAGTAGGTGGAACATGATCGTCCGGCCGGATCCGGGAGAGTGTGGTCCTAAATAGGACTTATACTATTGTTAATACGGACTACCGCACAATTTGCTGACACAGACTGCAAACAACAGTCCTTGATTCAGAAGGCCACACTCCCACTCAGATTTAACCATTAACCTGACAAAAATTATAACGAACCAACTCAATGCCCTGCCCCCAGTTGGCTTGTTTATAGCTCAATTGGCCACGAGCGCTGCACCGGTATCGCAGAGGTCAAGGTTTTGAATACCATACAAGACTTATGAAATGATTTATGATATAATGCAGTAAAGTTTTAAATTAGTGAATTTTATCTTGAAAGCACTGATTTGCCAAAAAATAATAGTGGTACTACAAAAACACCCCAAACTCGTTTCAGTCAAAGAATTAGGACATAGCTCCTAATCTTGTGCTGCATTAAAAATCTGTCACAAACCACTACATGTCAAACACGGTAGTTTTCTCCACAGAAGTTCGCGGAGATGAAAAGACTTTGACATTAATCAGATTAAGAGGACTGACAATTTGAAACCATATATCCGTCTGTGGCAAAGGCAAGACAGTATATTGGGAAAGGGCAGAAGCATATATGCTTCTGGGAAGGGAAATAGAGAATCGGGCGTGTGTTAAATTTAACCTCACCTTAAATCAAGGCACAAACTTAGCACCTAAAGGACAGGAGGGAGCGGCAGCAGGGATATTTGCAAGAGAATTGTGCGTACGAAGAACACGATATTGACACGAAAGACATCAGAGCAGAAATTAAGTCGTATGTGTAGAAATCATCTGCCAGTATAGTTGCATTTTAGTGCTCACGCCACCCAGGCTGATCGAGAAAAACTGAATACCACCGAAAACAGGAAATGCTACTTAAGGCGATTTAATATAACTATCATTAGCGTATCTATTGTACAAAAGAGTTGGTGAATGTCAGGAAGCCGTAAATGAGGTTTGCGGAAGAGAGGACATAATATCATGATGTGCGCCGGTGAGTCGCATGCTTCATCGAGTTATCAATGAAGCAATCGTGGGCAGGTATTGCAGCTTTGCTTTGCGCAGTATACTTTTAGCGGCGGTCTATTAGAAGCAAAAGACAGCAATTATAATTATCGCAATTTTAATCAATTTGCAAAATTATCCAAGTTTAAATACAAATAACCATAAAGGTTTCCATTTTAAAGAGAAAGAGTTTAATATAAATTAATTTTAAAGAGATTTGACCTTAAGGAAAGGAAAACCATCTCTTGAATTACGCAAACCCGAAGGTCGACCCTCTGTACGTATCAATTGAAAGATATTCGTGATTTGAGTTCATGTTAGTATTTCAATCCTTATAGTTGGTTTAGCATAGAAATTAGAAAGTTGCCCGTCAGTTTTTGAACGGCACTTATTCTTGACCTCTAAAGGGCTGGTAGCAATTGTTTCATTTAATTCAGGCCTCAAAGTATGACCTTAAAAATTATGCTAGTAATTAACCTTAAAGAGAAACATCAATTTATAGTAGTGTCTGGAAGCTTTAAGTACGTTCTACACACCGAAATATTTTATTCTATGTAACGTAAATTCTTTCACCATCAAAGCTAAGCAGATACAAGACAGAAGGTTTTCATTGCTTGAACCACCAGTTAATATCTCCTTAAATGTTCTGAAAACATAGCCAAAGTCTTGAAGTCTTAATGATGCTGCAAAACTTGGAAATCGCCTAAGGTGTCAGAAGCCTAAAATAGGTTTCTGAAGGTGTTAATTATTGCGATAAACGCGCAAAGTGAAACTTTGAAACTGTCAGCATCATTAAGACTTTAAGACTTTGGCTATGGTTTGAGAACATTTAAAGAGATATTTACTGTACCAGTTATTTTTCTGTAAAGATCATGTGATTTTAATACTTTTTAAAATTGCAGTCATGTCCTGTACTTCGGTTTTATTTACTTACCGCTTGGACAAGGTAAACACTTTTTTGCTGGGTATACTTAAAAGAGTTAGGTTGAATTTGTTTTAAATATTTTCTACCGCAAAAACCATTGTCAGTATGCGGATAACTCTTTGTAATTTTGCTGTTTCATTTTCAGAACGTAGGCGGTCCTCGGCGTTTCTTAATTTTGCGTAACAAATTAAAGCCTTAGCTTATTAATATTTAAAGCGTGCGTCCGGGGTAAGAAAACACATTATAGCCATTGTACCTGAAGGTTTTAGCTCGCGCTGGTGCGTAGCCAACGTACAAAGTATTTCGATGCGGAAACTCATGAAATCAGCCCACGGAATACCTTATAAGCATATACTAGATATAAATTTTTGAGATTCATTGCCATTTGTTTCAAATCAAATTAAATCAAAACCCATATTTAAGCACGATGTAGATTAAAGCTACTTGTAGGTAGCTTGAGGGGTCGTGTGCAGTTCAGGTCAAAAATATTGAGTTACATTTCAGTACACTTGTATAAAAATAAGTATAAAACACAACGAAAAAACGTGACGATCGAGATCGCTGTGATTAGACCAAAGATAAATTAAGACATTTAGCCCCAGGATCTCTAAAGATGAGAATCTAAATGGACATATAAAGGATACAGTCAATCATTTTCATAGAAAGCACTTTAAAAAAAATCTGGATTTAAAAGCACAGGTATGCAATGGCGCATATGTATCCCCCAGTTTGGTATATCTTTTAATATACTAACGTAAGAAGACGTGCGACCATCGGAAAAAGGCTAAAACTCCACCATTCAGCTAAAAGCTAAATGAAACAGCTCTGAAATCTCTGGACTAGGGTTTGTAAGACACAGTTTTGCGTGGTTGAGGGACTTACGGGGTCTTTGTATGTCGCTGAAAACATTGCTTCCGTTAGGTCAATTCTCAGTGTGCTAAAGTCATTATTAGTTACTTTCAGTGCCCTTACCCATACACAAAATTGCCTGTAGAGGTAGGAAATTTGGCCGGCCAACTTTCCAGGAAAGGAGGAAATTTAGTAGGTGAATAGCAAAACTGGCAGTGGATTTCTCCCCAAAATGTTAGTATTTTATTTGTGTAAATCTGGCAGGATTTATTTGGTAAGAATTACCAAGAAAATGATGTATCTGTGCAAAGATATTTCGTTCCTGAATTCCTTATACTAAACTAAATCCGACTTAAACTGAAAACTAGAAGTCGGTTTACTTAGAAATGCATCATCTGCATCGTTCCATATTGGCCCGCCGAAATGACCAGATCCATAGCTAGTCGCCAAGGGGTTAATCCTTTAAGCCCTAAGAGTGATCAGCGTTAAATTTCTCCTTGTATATCAACGCTTTGTAAAACAGAGTGGTCATGAGAATTACGGACATGATCAAACAAGATGAATTTGCTTGATATTTAATCAATTTCTCCCCACTACTTCTGTAGGAAATAAATAGGGGCAACAAATGAGAATTCAAATTTTGATCTTAGGGTTTATAGGGTTAAAACTTGCCGATTTTTTTAAAGTTTCAATCCATGTCCATCCTTGCCATCTGTAGCAACAGACGACATGAAACTACCTTCATATAAGCTTAAATAACAAAACTGGATCATTATTTTTGGAATTCAATTGAAAAAAGACATGTTTAAGCTTTTTTTTTTAATGAGATGGCAAATGGTATCATGTAGCGGCCTCCCTTAAACAGATCCGCTCGAGACGCTTAACATCATGTAGTCGCCGAAAAAATTCCAAGCAAAAGCGTTTTTGTGCGACGCGCCTCTTCCGTTTTAATATGCCTTGACTCGTATTGCTAAGTGTCGTTACTCTTATACACAACTTACCCGAAATTTGAGCAAGACCATTACCCGCGAATGCAAAATGTCCACTTTCGACTGAAGTGCGTCGGTCAAAACGTCTTTGCTTAAGTCGCCGTCCGCCGTCAACTAGTTAGGTCGTGATAGATTTTGATATTGATATTGCTGATATTGTTAAGCTGTATACTTAGCTGTAGAGCCAATATTTGCATCGGGCGTTTTGGGTTCATTTTAACGGCATTTTGCCGGGTTTGTCGAAACAGGGAGAGTTGCTGGAGAGGCGCTTGACAGTTGACGACTGTTTCAATTACAGGTATATAATCAACCGTTAGCACCTAAAATACAGTTAAACCCCGTTGATTTGGACAGATTTAGGGACTTACGAAGTGTCCTTGTGTGCTAGGACTAGGCTGGGTGGAAAACGCTATCCACTCGATAAGTCTCTGTACAGTGGATAGCGCAATTAGTTTCCCTAATACTTATTCACTGGATAGTGATTTATCCAGTGAAAGCGCTATCTAACGTTTGAACAACCGGGGCCTGGTCATGAATGTGTCGAGTCGTCAAAAATGCTGACATGTACTGTTTTATATATATATGTATATAGATAAGATAGAACATGACACCACTAATCTAAACATTTCTAAACTGAAAATTGCCGTTATGAACTTATTAATATCTCTGAGAACACGTTTGTAATACATGTAGTCACTCATTTTTACAATACATCTATACAGTTCTCGTGAATTACTCTTTCTGAATTCCTTGAATTGGGTCCATAAAAGTGTGGGATTCCGAAGTATAGCTAAGTTACTGACAATGAAAAGATATTTATACGATGTCATATCATCTCGATATATGATTTACTTGTAGTTGTTTATTTTTAATTGTTCTTCGACATTTGCGTGTACTTGATGTTTCCAACATAAGTGTGAAGTTGTTAGTCGTTATATTAGTCTTTTTGGTAATAATTTCGTTTATAATGTTTTTAAAAAAAGATCGACGAGGTTTTAAAAACTGATATAGACTTATTTTTATTCCAATTATAACCTCTCGTAAACACAACCCGTGAAATTCGTTTGTTATTGTTAAATAATACTGTTCAACATTTTTCCACAACATATTTGAGTGCTGACAGTAAAAGAGAAAGTGACAATGTTTCCTGTTCAGTCTTGCAAAAAGTACATTTGACATACTGGAGATATCCAATTTTAAAAAGTTTTGCATTAGTGTAAAGTATTGATTTTAAAACTTTATATTGAAAGGATTTGACGTAAGGCTCCTGTGCTGTCAGGTAGGGAAGGTTGTAAGCAATTTTTAAGTCTTCGTCAGATCAGCCAAAATCATGTTTTAAATTCTTTGCATTACTAGGTAATTGTGCTTTATTTGATATTATTAAAGAGTAGTAGTCTTTCGTTTTCTTTTCCGCTATGTCAAAAATCTCATCCCCCTTTGCAAAATAAGTATTTTCTGTAAAGGTAGTGTACTCTATTGTTTTCAGAATAGAAGGAATTGCGAGCCTGAGACCTGTCCATGTAAGAAAATTAGCTTTCTCAACTATGTTATTAATTGCATCAAAGGATTCTATATCGTCGAGATTGAACAAGAGATCTTTTTAAAATAATACATATCCCCGAGTCATAATAAGATTTATAAAAGACTGGTTGCCTCTAGCTTGTTGGTTTCTTAATCTTTTTCAAGGCGAGTGAGAAGAAAGAAGCGACAATAGGAAGGAATCGAGGAGAGAAAGGATCGGCGTCCTTCCCCCACTTCCCTTACCCGTCCCTTGCTAGGCTCGCTTTGCAAGGCCCGTTAATCGCCTTTTTTCTCCACCAAGGAGCCTGGTCCCAGGCCAATACTTGTTATGTTTATTTCATTTATTTGTTTCTGTCATTTGTTTTGGCCTCACTAGCCTTTGCACCATAAAATTACGAACAGTAAAGATAGGAATTATTGCTTACGTTAGTGTTATTATTTTTGCTCTCTACAGTTGCTCGAGGAAAACAAAATGTTAATGCGAACCTTCGCCATTCTCCTCGTCTTCATGGCCTTTTCTGCCGTGTCTGATTGTGCCCCCGGCCGTCATCTTTCAAGGTCATATTTTCCGTTGGAGGGCTATAGAGCTGAAAAACGTGGTAGGTAACATTTCTAGCGAAAAGGTAATCCTCAGGGTGATGTGTACTTGTCGAAAAAGTTATTAACGCCCCATGAGTTGTGTTGCTCAAATTTGTTTGGACACGCTCAAGGTACAAACCTCGAGCCAGCAAAGTCAGCAAAGTGTTAACTCATTTATCACGACGGCAGTGGTATCGATTTATGGTATTGGTTTTCCTGTGAAAATACAACGACTCCCACGTCGTTCTGTCCTTGCTCATGTGAGAACTAGAGGAGAGCTCTGGAATTAAAATGGTGAAGCGATATCGAACCTTGTCGTTTCAGTAATGAATATCTTTTTTCATTTTTCCGCATTATTTTCTCTCGCCCTTGATGAGGGGAGAATCGCCGGCGCACCAAGACACCCACGACAGGAGACTGAGCCTCGCCTACATGTGCACATGTGTTCTACAGTCGACTCTCGCTAACTCAAACCTCGCACGAAGGCTGAACAAATAACTTTTCCCGTACCGTAGTATACTTACTGAAGAACTCTATCTAACTGATTTTATTGACAGCTCTCTGCACTACAGATCAGTATGACAAGATTGAGGGATGTGCATACTTCAAGGCGCAGGACTATTGTGAGGAAACGTCACAATACTATACTTATGTACAAAGTAACTGCTTTGCATCTTGCGGCAACTGCCAAAGTAAGTCTGAAGGAACCATAAACCTTTCGAATACTTGTACCTTGAGTCCTTTAATCAACAAGTACGAATGCTTCCAGGTTTATTCGTCAAAGGTTAAATTAATTGTTTCAAACCAATTGCGTTGTCTCAATGCCGTCCGCTTTTCTTAAAACTAACTCCCTCTTAGTGGACTTTGAGACATGAGGCTCATGTTTACATCGCTCGAATTTTAGACAGTTACAAATTTAACTGTTTTATTAAAAATAACTTTATTTGATTTTTTTATAGTGCCACCAACTCAACCACCGGAAGGTAAGTTCACTCAGGAGCATTGTCTTTGTTTAATTTAGCAGCCTCTCTTGAAAGTTCATGATAGCCATGCACTAGCCAATACATTAAGTGAAAGTCAGCGATTATCGAAAAAAACATGAATGACTTTGTTGACATGATTACTTTGGAGTACGATTTTTTCGGAACTGAATTTTGAACTCCAGACTGCCGACTATTCAGTGTCATGTAGCAGCTCTCCTAACCCTAAAAGCCAATTGGTTCGATACCCTTACCGTGAAACAGTAGGAAATAAGGATAAACCATGTGTTATTGTTTTCTGCGACCAATGAGGAAACATTTTACGAGAAGCTCCTACATTACCTACTATTTTGGGAGACTTTACTTTTTTACACTCTCTTTATATCCTTCCCACCCCTCCCCCCTAAAAGACAATCAACTGGAAGAAATTATGACGTAGGTTTGTCCAACAGGTATTTCATAAATTTAAGAGCAAAGACGGTATTAGACTTGCCCACAAATTGATTGATTACTAAAACCGTTAATTAGTGTTAAATTTATCAAAAAAAACACGTCTAAAAACATTTTTTAATTTTTTAGTGTAACTGAGCAGGGTGCACGAACTCCTAAGGAAGAGCTTGAAGCAAGTGCTGAGCGCGAGCGGGGAGTGATCTAATAGACCTTATTCACGATACGTGGTTTCGCAGGGGGCTAGATAGTGACAACATCTTCTTAAGGTGGCTCGATAGGGTTTTTTCAGGGTCAATACGTCCCAAGTTTGAGCATACGCTACGACGCTAATAACAAAAATTTGGAAAAATTACCACCACAGGTGTATTAGATGAAGATAAAAATTTGTTATGATCATGGTTACAATGACATCGGAGTTGTCATAGTAACGAAATGACGCTATTACTTATTTTGCTTGCAGCCGTATTTTTTGGCACTGGGAACTCTGCTTTTAAAACCTTTCACGGGGGTTTTCCCTCTGCTACCCACCTTGGTGTTCATCGTCGTTCATTAGATGACCTTTGAGTTTCAAGATTATTGATATCTTGTAAGGCAGTAAAATAAGGGCTACAATTCGTTAATTTTTTTTGTCGGAAATTACGTGCTAACAAGTGAGAGCCTCTCTTTATTCAGTGTATTCAAGTTTCCTTTTCTCGTGAAAAACTGCAGTAACTAACAATGCATTTGAAATATGCAGAAATGTTAGCCATTGTTGTCCGCGAAAATATAAATTCCGACCCAAAATTAGCGAATTGTAGTCCTTATTTTACTACCTTTCAATATATCAATAATCTTGAAACTCAAAGGTCATATAAAACGACGGTTAATCTCGAAAATCTCAAATTTTATAAAAAATCTATCAAGCGGTTTCAAAATTATTCGCTCAAGTGTTTAAGTAGACCAACATTTTACAAAACCGCTAACAAGAGCGCCTCGATACATACTAATCAATTCTTTTTGTAGCAATCGGCTAAAGCTATCTCCATGGCCCTTCACACACGTTTTAATCTGAGATTAAAACTACTATGAGGTGAAATTTCATTTTAAAAGCGCTTCGTTTTCCAGGGATAACGGCCGAACATCAAGATTGTCTAATTTTTAGCGTATTTCTAACCTTGAAAACTTCATCCCAAAATATCTCTATAACAATCTTGTAGATTTCGCTTGAACTTCACGAACATCGAGATTGGTATTGGAGGAGAAAGCTCTGGTAAATGATTTTGAGGAAGAGTTCTCAGTGCCGAGAAACACGGCAAGTAAAATAGGTAATGGCGTCATTTGGTTGCTATGGCAACTCCGATGTCATTGTAGCCTTGATCGAAAGGAACTTTCATCTGCGTCTAATACAGCTGTGGTGGTAATTTTTTTAAACCTTTGTTAATGGCGACGTAGTTTATGCTGAAACTTGGGAGGTATTGACCCTGAAAAACCCTATCGAACCACCTTACATAGATTTTGTCACTTGTTTTCCCCCTGAGAAGCCGCGTATCGTGAATTATGTTTGTTTTCTCAGTGTAGGTCATGTGATAATATCCTACAGAACTGCTTCATTCAAATTCCGTCTTATTCCCGTG
>OZ038002.1:11199193-11256693 GCA_964035705.1 Porites rus
TGCATTGCGCGCGCAACCTACAGATTAGTCAGTTATCTGTTAGCAGATAACTATCTAATCCGTAGGTTGCGCTGATTTCCAAACTAACTGTAGGATCTTAGCCAATGAAAAGATAGATAGTGAGTACAATGTGTAATAAACAAAGTAATGTGCTGCACGTGTAAAGTTTTGTTGTTTTGCCTAATAAATCTTGTTGCTCCTTTGACATTTTCGTTACCGTCGCCTTCGAGGCATGGAGGAAGGAAGATCACAGCGCCAAGAAGATCCTAGAAGTCGGAAAAACTTTTCGCTGGGTTTACATGCAGAAATTTCGGTCCGTGTAGTTGAGCACGAATTATAGATGGCGGGCGAAGATGACAAACATGCAATTTATTAATGCTATATACCATCCTAACTAAGAGAGATGTTCTCTTGATCCTAACCTATTCCCAAAACTGCTTTGATTTTTTCTGCAGGTATAGCGAAGAGGATGACTATCCTTACAACAACCCACCAACTACAGAAGCAGAGTTTTATGTCACCCCGCAGTTTGGTCACTTCACACAGGTTTGCGGTTTTTGTTTATTAATTACAGTCGTTGCTAATAATCCCTCTTTTGAAATACGTTAAAAATTGGGTCTTATGATAATTACTGATTGTCGAAAAGTGTTAGCTTATTAGGTAGGAGTGATACAAGCTGCTGCACAAGCGCCAACGGGTGCAGAATGCTCGACGCTTTGATCACATCACTTCCTCCCAATTTAGCCTCCTCTGGCTGCTAATTCGCCACTTTTGAAACGAAAAGGAACCTGGGGCGAGTCAACTTTTTCAAAGGAAAAAACAGCCAATAGCTGGCCGGCTCGTCACCAGTAGCGATCCCAGAAACGATTGGGACAAGCATTTCGCGTCCAGTTCTCTTCTCTTTTCTAAAGTGGCGAATAAGACACAGAATCCAGTTTAAAAATCTTACTTATCACCTATAAGGCATTAAATGGACTTGCTCCTGCATCTATACTGAACAAAACGGTTAAAACAAAAAACTAAATCTCTAAATACAACCTAGAGTCTTCCGATGACAAACTCATACTTCAGCATCCCAACTCTCGCTACTCCGGTGGTGACCGTTCATTTACCGCCGTGGCACAAAAAATATGGGACGATCTACCAGAGGTTATCCGCAATGCCATAAATGTCGTCGCCTTTAAACGCCTACTGAAAACTCATCTATTCAGCCAGGGAGGCGTATCGCTGTTAGAAGATTAAACTTATTTTAAAAAAACTGGGTACCCTTTGTACCGTCCGTGGGTTAAATTTTTTTTTTGCAAATGCGCTTTTTGATTTGTTTGTTTGTTTTTTTGCTATAGATTGTCTGGAAGGGTACTCATCAGGTTGGTGCGGCTATTGCAACAAAGAATTTAGGGAACGGTTACATTAAAACCGTCATAGTGGCCCGTTATTCCCCGCGAGGAAACATCTTGGGACAATTTCCTGATAACGTGTTACCTGAGCAGTGAGGAGGCACTGAAAAGTAAGTTTGCTTCGTCCAGAATAATTCAAAACAAAGAAATCGAATAGTTTGAGGATTTATCTTTTTGTCCATTTTCACAGTTTGGGGACCTTAGTCAGCACTTGATACTGGTTATCGGTTATTTTTTAGTTCGTGCCGCGAGTCATGCCGTTTAGTTGAGCAATTTAACCAGCATCAGAAGCAAGCGCAACGATATAGAGAGGCCTTCATCACAGTACCTAGGAAAAGGAGGCGGTCTCTTCTCTTGAGTTTTTTTTAGGCTAGCTTGATAATCCTTAAAATTTGATGACCTGAATCAGAAACTAGATAAATGTAATGAAAGATTAGAGAGATTAAGAATCACGTTTACGCCAAACGGTAAACGTGAATTTGTACCACGTGACCTAAGTTTTTCCCGTTAATTGTCGTTTACTGTTTAATACTTCTACACAGAAATAAGTAGTTTCACGCCAGTTTTATCCATAACAATCGTTCTGGACAGTTTTTACCTGCATATTTTCTGTTTTGAGAAATTCTCAACTTGAATCTGACGTTTGCTTTGACGTAAACGTCACTCTAATAAGAATCACCTTTATGGCAAACGGCAAATGTTAGTGATCCAATTAGGAGAACAAGTTTTCAGTGATACTTTTCAGGCTTTGGTTTCATTAATTCTTCGGCTTCAATCAGTCTTTGTTCAGAAATCTTTGCTTGGCACAGGAATAGTTGTCTCGGATGTATTATAATTAATAAATTATTTTAAACTCGTCTTATTTAACGGACATCTCTATAAGGCGGACACCTTGCTAAAACGTTACGGACATCAGAGTTGGTCCCTGCCTTTCATTACCCTTTTAGGTGTCTCTTTATAAAGCGTTCATCTCTCTAAGACAAACACATAGTAATCGTCCCAATGGTGTCCGTCCTAGATGGAGTTAAATGTATTGACATCGGTCCCTTAAAACCAAATGTTTTTTTTTTTATCCCTTGCAGGTAAAACGGTTTCCAAGGCTGTCGTTGATTACTTTTAGTGGAGGAGATTTTAAACCATAAATAAAAGTGATTCAGTAAAATATCATGGTTATTTCAAATCGCTTGACGACACTATGTGATTGCATTGTGTTTATTAGGCCTTGTAAAGTTTTATTGTTTCCCTCCTGTCAGCACCCAGGGCAGGACACAGGGGAGGGGGGGGGGGGGGTAAAACACCATACTCTGTCCAGCGGCACATCTGTGTACGCCATGCAAGGGAGTAACCCCCCCTCCCCCCGGGGTCTGCACTGATCATAGACCACTAGTACTAGTACCACAATTTCTTCTTGTTTTTTTTTTTTTTGGGGGGGGGGGGGTGGGGGATCCGGCTTCCTATAAACCTTCTCACTTTATAATTGAACTCTTTTCAACGCTCTATAAATTTATTTAGTGCTTTACTTATATGTGGTGGTGGTGCACTTAGCATTTAGATTAAGTTCAACTGAACTACCAAACGCTAAAGGCAGATGTCTATTTTCACTGTAAGGCCGAGGAGCCACTTTTAACCCGACGCGCTGACCACTTGCCGGGCTACCGCTCAGCCTCAGTGCATTTCAATTAGCAGACAAACATGATTACAAAAAGCAGAGTAAACTGTAAGCGACATGGGCAACTACCCCTTTCTTGGATGATCGGCTTTCTCTCGGCTGCATTCGTTTCTATTATCCGCTAGTTCCCTTGTCTACTGGTTGGAATTAGTACGTAAACGTTCCGGTAATCTTACTGAGTCTAAACATTCAAAAATCCTACTTTTGTCTTGTATAATCTGTCATGTATACTCACAGTTAGATCTGAAGTTCTTTTTGAATAATGAATCCGGAAAAAAGACGAGAGAATAAACTTATTAAAATTGCGTGCCTTTAAACGGAAGTTTTCATTTCATGGTAAATTGAAATGAAGACACAATATTTTCCAGATAAAACTGTTTTGATCGACTCATGATCACTTAAATATGTACCACTTCGTGTGGTAACTCAACTGTTAGTTCTATCGCTTTTGCTGCTCTAAAGACCTCAAAAAGCAAAACCAGAGTTGGCTTTGCGTTTTCCTTGCTGACCGTGATAGGGGAAGAGGAGAAATCGCCTTTGAGCAACCCCGTCGAGATTTAAGAATCTTTTTAAAATTCTTAAAAAAATGACATTCCTAATTGAATAATTACGGCCTACATTTCACGCAGGGCACGCAACGATAAGCCACCGGTTTCAATCAAAGCATTCATAAAGGATGTTTTTCTTCTTGCCTCCAAAAACCTTAAAAAAGAATAAAAGGGCCGACGCACCAGACAAAAATCGACCCGCCGCGCTTAAAGATCAATGAATATTTCTTTTAAAACGATTAAAATAAATAGATTGGAATTACATTTTGGGGAAATGATTTATGTGGTTTAGGTTAAAGTAAAAAGAAAGGATTCTTATGCATTCTTATTGCACATTTTAGTAAAGCAACAAAACCGGACGACAATGAAAAGTGATAGAATAATTATACAAGCACATCAAAGTTATTATGGCACAAAGACCTGGTGTGTATTGCGCATGCGCAATTGACAGATTTGAAGAAGTAGCCATTTAGAGAGGGGCGTCAAAATATCAAAACCGCTCCTTGATATAATAGGCAAAACAAATATGTGAGTTCGGAAAGTGGTTTTTATAATCATTCTTTTCGGCAGTTTAAAGCTTCTATCAGTATCGGACGACAGCGACCAATTTGCCACATCTGTCTAGGAAATTTTACTTACTTTTTGACTTTCCGTAAAACTGCTTTGTTAAATTTTACAGAGAGAAGGTAAGCTATAGTTGATGCTTTATTGCTAAGTTTACTGAATCCTACAACATTTGGGCCCGGACTTTTTAGTGTTGCATAATTATATAAGAAGTAAAACTGATTTTTCCTCACTGCGATGAATTGGAATGAAACGTCACGGTGCGACAAATATCATATATTGATTTTACATTTTTCAATTGCCATAAAGAAAACACCAATTATACCAAAAAACATAGACCAAAAAAAAACGGATAAATAATTACATATATATTTTTTTATTGGGATGAGCGTTCGCTGCTCTCAAGAAGTCAGCCTTTTCGAGTATAAGCTGAAGCAGTCCGAAGTAGTCTGGATATAAAAGTAATCTTTCAGAAGGTTAAGGCAGAACTGTTGCAGAAATCTTTGCGTCATTTATTGCAATTATCCTTTAAATATCTTGTCTTAATTTTCCTTCCATCGGCAAAAAAAAAAATGTTTAATCAAATGACGGTATGTACGGGAGTAAATATGTGGTTGTTTATTTGGGAATTTAACGTGACTTGAAAATCACCTTTTTTTGCCTTCCTTTTAAAGAAGACGAGTGACAATAAATGCTTTACTTAAATAAATTTCTACACTGGACACAAGCTGTTTAAAAAGTAGCAATTTCCCTTAGCTTTTTTCCTGTCCCTCTTTAATTTTGTGCTTGGCAATATATTATGGTTCACCAATACGTCAGTAGTCCACGAGGTATTCAGTATAAAATCGGAAATGGACTCAGCTAGGGATAGTGGTATACTCATGCTGGGAGTGTCTTAATAACGACACTTACTGCCGTCATTGCAACTTAGATAAAGACTAAAGCTCATGCTGGCACCTAGGTCAGTTTATTTTGAATATACCTTTTGCTTTGATCCACGATTGTACTGTAAGAAAAACAAAAAATAGAGTTTGGCTGTGGCACCTCCTCTATGATATCAACATGTTCATTTGAAGACTTGATAATCAAGGAAATTAAGGCTGGAGACGTTTCCATTGACATTCTCACCCCCTTCCGCGCAGGCATGATCAAGTTATTCTTAGATTCAGTTTCACTGATCTCGAGTGACATATCAGAAAAAACATTAAAGCAGAAATATTTGTCATAGACCGTGGTATTTCTCTCATTCTTCATTCCACTTCAGCAATTAAAAATCTGTACGTTCTCGTTTTATTTATGAATTGATTCTAAAAAGTGGCGAAGAACAACGTGTGGATCAAAACATACCCTCGAAAATTTAAATATTCATCAATTTCGAGAGGATGTTTAAAAAATTGTATAAATCGGCTCCGCGAAAAAGTAATAATCTTAAACCTAAACAACTCTCTTAAAAACAGCTGCTGCTCATTCCAGAAGATATCCGATAAGCTTGGTATGAAAACACATTATTGAAATCACAGGCCTCATCAGATGTGGTCAGTGTGAAGTTTTTATCAAAGAATCTTTTAGCTTTTGTGAAAAACGAAAGGTCATGGGCAAATTTGAAAATTTTTTTGAGCGGAATTTAATTATTACGACCTGGTGTACTCGGTTTAGGCGTGATAATGTAGAGGAATTGTGTAAATTTTGTGCCTCAAAACTGATCTGATCGCGGTGAATACTTTTGAATAATTGATAATACCATTAAACAGAAAGTCTCAAGACGAAAGCTTTATATGTGAAAAAAGTAAATGTGAAGTTTAAATCACTTTGTTAAAGGATCGCCATATGCCTTTGGTAGTTTTGTTTCATTTTTATTTCGTTCATTGTGATTTCGTCTTTTTCTCTTGGTTACGATTTGTTTAGCGAACTGTTCTTATAACACGGCCCGACCGAGTTGGGTAAAGGCACACATTTTCCTTTGAGCGCTCCAACAAAATAGCGAAAAACAAATTACAGGAAAAAAAATCAAGTGTTAAACTGTGAAGTTGGTGGCTGGAAAGAACTTTGAATAATTTATAAGAGAAAACATTAGTCATCAGCAGTCTGATATTGAATACTTATCTCCGGGCGAATCCTATTACTAGGTAAGATCTCCTGTCATACGTATGTGGGAATTGGGCAATTTGTATCGGTTTTTCTTAAATTAAATTGCATTAATTTTGTCTTTTTGAGGCATTTTACTTTTGAATTTTCTAACATGACCGATAATGGCCACGCACCGGCTCATCCTCCTACTAGAAAGAAAAATTGTCTACCTGGTAAAAGGTAACCTGCGATAGATATAAAGGGATAATAGGGAGAGGGCATGATCTCAGGCTAGGTAAAAGGTGATTTCTGAACGAGCAGATACTGGTGTTAATTACGGTATTAAAAATTCCTATGGAATGGGTTCGGTTAGAGATGTAGGCAAAAAAAATTAATAATAAAGAAATGGATTGATGCAATTAAAAAAAAGCAAACAGATCTTTTCGTGCCGTCTTCGTTTTACAATTATTTTGGATAACCGGCAGCAATATAAATAAGCGGGTCATGAAATGACTCATAAGTGTAAACTCAAAACAAAATTGAAATTAATTATTTAGCAACTGAAGCTTAACCTTTCATGCTATAATGATAAGACTCAACTTTCATCTTACTTGACTTAACAAATAATATTGCAGTTATAAGACACGCCCTAAAACGTAAGTTATAACTCGATTGTACCGATTTTCCTAGCCACGTGAAACCGCTATTGTGAGACCCTTATGCAGCATTAGTCTCTCTTTGCACTTTATAAAAAAGAGGCCCATGAATCGAAATTATGCTAACGGTTTGCAAAGAGACTGCGCGATGCATTCGTAGAATGAAAAAGGCAAAATTTCTTATTTAAATGTTGCAGCTGAGGACGTGTTTTTGCTCCTTTAAAACACTGGAAAACTTGAACCATTTTTACAGACCTCACGAAAGTTGGTTAAATCTCTGTAAAAAAGTCTAGTATATGTTTCCTTGTAAATTACGAACATTATAAATGCGCGCTATTACAGAGATTTTGTAACTCTGTAGATAATTCTTAAATTTTAACACATTTTGTCCGCAAAGATCTCATAAAATGTGTATAAAATCTCGATAAAAAGATATTTTATTCGACAAACAACAAATATCTGTTGCCAATATGATAAAAATGTTTATATTTCAGTTTGTAAATTACATACGGACAATGCAAATACGCGCATTCACATAGATTTTGTAACTCTGTAAACAGTCTAAATTTTAACACATTTCGTCCGAAAGATTGCATAAAATGTGTTCAAAATCTTGCTAAAATCTTTGTGAATTTGAAGTAAAATTTACAGAGATTTTATGCGGCAAAAAAAAAAAACTTGTGTAAACTTGACAGCTTTTTACTTTCAAGCCGGCATGGAATACCTGTTTTCAGTCCAAAGGGCGAACTGCCTTGAGGATTTTCTGATCACCATTGCAGGCATTAATAACCCACATTTTCTATTTAATAAGACGTGGTTTTGTTTAATAAGAGAGATTTTCAGTTTTATTGATGTTATCATATCAACTAGATAATAAGAAGACATCAATTGCAGAGGTTATCCAGTTGGTCTGTTAAATTAGTTTCAATCTCAGTTAAGTAAAAAACGTCAAGGCAATGTTGTATTTTTCAGTAACCACTATTTCAGTTCATGTGTATCTCCTTAGTGTATCTTATTCCAATTTTTTTTATAAACTTATCGATGTTCATTTTGACAAGTTCACGGACGAGATTAACACTCTCGAATACATTTAGATAAACTAGATATCATCCCAAAGGATCGAGTTCATATTAGAATTGGCCTAATTCAAACCGATATAAGTGTTGGCAATGCCAGTTCAGATCCTCGGCTATTTATGTGGCCCAGATGACAAAATCATTTGTATTTTTGGGGCATATTTATGGTATGCATGGGACTGTGGAAGCACATGGGGCAGTGGATTTGAATATTTCCAGGTGGAGTCTTCACCTCCCTTGATCCAAGGAAATACCTTATCAGAAAGTATAACTGATTCCCAATTTGGAAATAATAAATTCCACTCAGCTTATCATGATCACATCCGTAAAAAAATGTCTGCAGAGAACAAATTCTTATAGAAGGTCGGTTGAAACTAGAATGACTTAATTGTAAAATTTCGATCTTTTAGTAAACGAGAAACCCAGAATAAATAAAAGATTATTTCTCGAAGCGTCTATAATGTAATTGACCTCTGTGGCTTCTTTCGCCAAAATGGAGCAAAGGTGGTCACCATCATCAACCTTATTATCACATTTAATTTGCTGAATATGAATATTATATTCATACAGAAACTGGCCAGAAGCATTTGAGGTTGATAATTGAACGAACACATCTACGGAACAATCTTAAAGCCATATTTATATTACAGATTTTATTCGGTATCAATGACCGGATTCCAAAATCCGAAATGCTTTGGCTTTATCTAGTTTATAAACGTGGGATTCCGTAACAAGCAATAAGGATATTGGTGTCAGATTCTTTCCTCTTTGCCTTTCTAATTCACTCAAGAGTTCGAACTTCAACAAATAAGACACTTATTTGATATTGCCAGTTGTTACCTATTACATAATTACACTCGTCTGATAAAGACATTAATAATAATAGCATGCTCAAGTGTAATCACACCTTGTAAATGGCTCTTGCAGAGGGCGGAGTGTATTTTGATCAGTAGCTAGGGTGGAAATAAACCAAAGCGGTATCGTTCATTGCCACATTAATATCATGAGCTTTGTTGACACCATTAGCAGGAATAACTCATGTCAGTTGCACTTTTGGATTTAAAACTAATTACTGTAAGTGTGAGCAAAATTCACCAAGGATTGTCTCAGTTCCTTTAGCTTCTTGACTGGTTCGTTAGTTCTTTAAGACTAAGGAATAAGGAGACCTACGCTGGGGTTGCTAAAGAAAATGGATCGTTGTCTAGTCAGCATACTTTTCATTAAGATGAATTTAAGAATAGGCACAGGTTTTACAACAAAGTTTAACTTATCTGCTTTTTCTAACAGGATTGTAGCCAAACTTTTGAGGCAAGGTCTGCAACTGCCGAAGGCGCGAGTCGCTAGTATGCTGATCTATTTTCTGGGATCCGGGAGAAACTGTTTCAGAACTGTAAAAATCACAAAATGATCCTAAAATATTATAATGAAACTAAGAACATGGACAATTTACCTTTTCAGTTGAAGTTGATCGAAGATTTCCAAGATATCATAACTACCAGTTTATGGGTTTTTGTTCAGTTGCTTGAGTTGGTTAGCTAAGCTAAGCTAAGCTAAGCGAAGAATGCCCTTGTAACGTTTAGTCGAAAGTCTGTATATTTCTATTTTTATGCACTGCATGGCAGGCTCTTTTATTTCACAAAATTATATCACGCAAAGTTTTTTTTCTTGAAAACTGAAGCTGTAACTGATTTGTATAGAGGAGAGGTTTTTTTTTTCACGCAAATTTAATCGTAAAGGATTGCTGGAATTCTGATTTACACACCTGGTGTGGAAGTCCCAGAACAGTTTTGGAAGAAAAACCTAGATCTCTCTAATAACATTTTAACTTACCAAGAATGTAAAAAACGTTTTTTTTTTTTGTATCATAAGGACGAAGTAATATAATGGAAATCCTTCTGAACGGTTTCTATTTTCATGAATATTTTAGATGGTTTCAAGCCGGATCATGATGAATTTCTTCTTGGTGCTGATGCACTTTGTTGTTTGTAAAAGCCGCGTCTACAAACCTGGAGTCCCCCCGAATCCTCCTTTTAATTACTGGGCCGTCGCTAAAAGAGGATGTAAGTAATAGCTATATGGACTTTACCGCATCTATCAAAAAATGAGTCATCAAAACGAAATATTACTTTTCTCGCTTCAAGTATGTCCAGAAGGAGGAGGGGACCAAAACGCTGGCTGTGGATATTGGAAGAAGCTGGGTTACTGTGCACCAGATCAAGCATATGCCAGTTTTATGGCGGACACATGCCAGGCCTCGTGTGGAATGTGTGAAGGTTTGTTTTGCTGACTAGGACAAGGAAGGCCATCCAAGGCAAGGCCAAGCGAAGACAGATCTGATAAGCCCCTCTGTAGCAACTCAGTTTAATACACATACAATATAATTCCAACTGTAATTGGTTCATGGATGTGTTCAGGTCTAGACTTGCACTATGGAATTAAAATAGATGAAATTTTTTCAAATGTACGCTTTCTTAAATATAAAAGCGTTTAAACAGACCCGATAGTATACGTTCAGTGCTTTTCTTTGAGAATGCCCCTAACGACTATAAAAGACATTCAGATCAATAATAAATACCTTGGGTATCTCCTTTTAACTAGCAAGAACAAATTTTACGGCTTTTCTATATCAAAATCATCCTTCTAATGTCATTTTCTTCTAATAGACGTTATTCTATTCAAAAGAAAACTTCAGATATCTATAACAAAAAACAAGCAGAAAAATAAGTGCAGAGAAAATGAAGATAAAATTAGGACAAGAAAAAACGAAGGAAATTAATATTTTAATGAGGGTCTTTATCTCTGATAAAGACACGGCTAAACTTTACTTCCAATTTTTAGACCAAATTAACCCCTAATGCAGGAATGAGTTGATCTATGTCAGAGGTTTTTAGGCCGTTCAAAAAAATCCCAGTCTTATATTGTCCCTGATAAAACACTCCCTTTCGTTTTTTAAACACGACGTAAGTAGTTATTCTCGGTCTATGATTAACCCTTATAACGATTGATTTTGATGTCAGAGTAGTACTAACCTACAATTGGTCCACACATCCGGGACATTTTTGTTACCCGCGAGAAAATTGAAATCCATTCTCAATATCAGAAGGTCGGAAAAAAGAGAAAATGGCCTCAAAATGGTCGGCTTTCACTGGGAATATCAGACGAGTTTGCAGGGTTAATATAGTATCTGCTGACTATTTTTCTAGAAAATACATTTTTTTTTCACGCTTTATTATGTCTGCCACGCTGACATTCAAACTTAACTCTTTTTCAGCCCGTCCTACTCCAGCACCAAGGCCTTTTACAGTTAAAGGTATTAATTGAACAAGGCTTAGAATAACATCTTTAGCAACGATTACTAACATCTTATTAAACCATGCTTGGGTGTTTATAGCTGTAGTTACCCTTGAAAGCCATTAGCTAAACCGCTAAAATTTATAACTTAGGCTACCATAGATCTAATGGAAAGATTCCGTACGATTTCCAGGGCAGGGAGATGAACGTTCTGAGAAAAGTTATCAAAAGCATTACCTTTTCAGACTATAACCTTTAGTTGGAAATCTTACTGTCTGTAAAGTATCGTGTCACAACAAAGACAGTCAACCGTGGTTTAGAAAATGGCCAATCATTATAAGACATTTAACAAAACCATAGCAATGCGTGAGCAAAGTTTGTGGGAAACCAGAGCAGCTTTCTTGATTGTTGCCTTTTATGTAGGCCTGCGCAACAGACGAAGTTAAACTTCTGGTTAAGTCCGTCTGCGAAACAGCACCGAAATTCTTGTCCTGCCCCCCCTCCCCCCCCCCCCCCCGCCCCGCCCGTTTACCAGGATTTGAGTACGCGCCTTGATTATCAATTTTCTAATAAAGTTGAAGGGAAATTCAAAACGCATTTCTGGCAATTCGTTGAGTCCACGGGAGTTCCAGAACAATGATATCAGGGAGCTTAAGCAAGGACGACAGCCACGGCAACGAGAACGGCAAAAAAGCAATAGGTTTAGATTGGCGAAAAAACAACTTTGCACGTGCATCACGCTTTTTTGTACGTTTCTTTGCCGTCACTGCATGACAACGACGTGAAACTTCCTAATTTCACGTTTTCTGGGGGACGTGAACACAAGACATCGACTTTGTTTGCCTTTTCCTGATCTTCGACACTGTCCATTAGCTATAGAGTTCCATTCCAGAAAAAATTCGCCAACATTTTGACGAATTAAACGAGGTGGAACTGAGGGCGATGACGTTTTAAGTAGCGCGGATTCACTTTTTAAGCGACGTTTTCGTAGCCGTCGCCGTCGTTGTTGCTTAAGCTCCCTATTTGCTTCAGGGGCACCCGACGGCAATTTTCGGGAAAATATCTGTTCGGAAGACGATTTGAGATCTAGAATTTTCGGAGCATTTGTTGTAAAATTTCTTGCTTGCCTGCCTCTCCTAGGATTTTCGAACATCTACAAAATGTTATAATTACCCATTTTTAACGGATTTTGACCCTAAAAAAGGCCACCTAGAATTTTCGGGAGCCTTTTCCTGGCTGAAATTTTCGAGAAGGTAAGTTTTTATTCCTATAATTTTCGGATCACTAGACTTTCAGCTAGGAAATCCGAACAGATGAAAAGTTTTTAGGGAATAAAAATATGCCTATATCTACCGTTTGAATACTAAAATACGTTGAACAATGCTATGTTAAGTGGTTTTGAACTATATCCTCGTTGGGTGCCCCTGCTGCTTCACGGACGTTACTAACAGGGGTTAGATTACGACTGCGACGCAGGATACCTTTTGTGTGTTACACCCTATAAGAACTGATTGATTTGCTTTGCAATCTTTAGTCAACATTCGTGAATGCCTAAAGGCACATAATTCCAAGCGTGCAATGCACAGAGCAAGACCGCTGATCTGGGACAGTTTACTGGCTAAAAAGGCACAAGTGTGGGCGCTAGCACTTGCAAAGAAAGAGAAGATGGAGCATGCTCCATGGAGTGGTGCTGGAGAGAATCTGTTTTATGAAGCCAATAGTGGCGGAAAACGCGGTAACTGTAAAGAGGCTGTCGAGGCTTGGTAAATCATTTTCATGTCAATACCTTTTTATATCGTTATACCTATTATTTTATATACAAACCCTTATACGAAGTTGCCAAATACCGGCGATATATAACAATTATTCACTGAATTGGAGGGAAAGAAAAGTTGGCCCAACTTTTTTGCAAGTTTCTATCCATATTCATGCTTGCTATCCGTCGCAGCAGACGAAAGAAAAGAGTCTAAATGCCTAAACTCAGTATTAAATCGTAAAGCTGGACCATTATTTTTGGAAACTATCAATTGACTAGAACACCCGTTTTAGCATTTCATTTTTTAATAAAAAGTTCCTTATCTTTGTTTATCCTCAGGTATGGAGAAGTGTCTGACTATCCCTTCAAGAATCCACCGAATACTATTTGGGATAATCCTCGAGTTCAAATAGGACATTTCACCCAGGTGAAATATGTCATTTTGTAACAAACAGCTTCATTGCTTACTGTATTCAACATAGAATTCAAGTATTTTGTCTCGAGACTCAACGTATCAACATGAGTCGACATCCAGATTTGCAGCCGGACCTTCGATTATTGCTACTTTCATGCTCATCATCGTCATTAATCATTATCGCCATCTTTATCATCATCATCGTCATCATTATTATTAGCACCACCATCACCATCACCGTCACCATTACCATTATCATTATCATCATCGTCGTCGTCATTATCATCATTATTATCGTCGTCGTCATTATTATGGTCGTCATCGTTACCACTACCACACACCACCACTACCTCATTATCAATATCATATTTAACACAATATCGTCACTTTCATAGTGATCAACATGAGAATACGACTTATCTAATGGTCTCTTCAAATGTGCGTTTTCAAGCCCCCCAGGGTTTAATTGGTATGTCTTTTCTTTTATAGGTTGTGTGGAAAGCTACAAAGAGAGTCGGTGTTGGTATTGCCGTTATCAAGCGCGGCTTCTTGACCAAGACCTATATAGTAGCGCGATACAGTCCTCCCGGGAACTACCAGGGACAGTTTAAACAGCAAGTAGGAAATAGTGTCTTCGCTTTAAAGTGAGAAGGTAAGCAAGTGTACAGGCCATATCTCTGATGTGAACTCCTTTATACGCGTAGTTATTAAACTTGTATCAACAGAGTTGGCAATGGGTCTACCATAGTATCGACCATTATAGGTAAGTAAGGGCGCCAGTGGGTTTTTCCTGATGGAGCGCTTCATCGTGAATTGGTTTTTATTTACCGTGCTCAGACGAAACTGGGATCCGTTTAATTTCCAAAGCAGGTTTTAATTTCGATTTTTTAAGCAACAAACAGGAAGTTTGTTCTGATCACTGAAGTCAGCAGAATCTTGAGCTTTGTAAAATTTCTTCGTAAAACACATACAACCATAATAGTCTGATCTTAAGTGCCAAAGAATTAGTATTTCGGCCACTGCACAATTTTTCCTTTTTTATTTTACTACTAGTCAGTGCGAAGTCATTTCAACTACTCAGTTACCAGAAGTCGTATTGGGGGGGACACTCAAGGGAAGTTTGGGTAGAGGTGTACCGCCGAGGCCTTTAAACCTCGACCCTGTTTAAGACGAAAATTGCTCATTCCGCTACCCTATTTAAGACAGGAGACACTACTCTCTGTCCCTGATTTGTTTTGTTTTGCATACAGATTGAAGTAATTTTTCACACCAAAATTGTGGAAATAGATATTTAGGAAAAATTATTGGTGTTGCCAGGAGCCGTTGCAAATGTGGATCGCTCATCGCAAGTCGTCACACTCTTTGAAAGACTTCCAGTCCAAAAAGACACCCTGTTCAAGACGCTTAATAGGGAAATTGTATGCCCTGTTTAAGACTCAAAACCTTTAAAACCATACCCTGTTCAGCGGCACATACCCGTATAGGCCAAATAAGGGAGTTCCCTCCCCCGGAAGTCGTAAAGCTTCATTGAAAGACTGTAGAATACTTTTTAAGACTTCTTAATGATATGTATTTTGTTTCTTGCAGTTTCTTGCCTTTTCACAGTTGCATGACGTTGCATACAGTATCTCGGTCAATTCAAGGAAATGCTTTCCAATTTTATTTCAGTTCAAGAGTATGGGGATACGAGCAAACACTGAAGAACAGTTGTTAAAGGGACATTTCAAGTCCGGACAGCGTTATTCTCCGATGAAAGCATTCTCATCGTCTGGAGTCTTATATTGAGATAGTTATTGAAAGAATTTTCGTTGACTTGCAGACTGAAATAAATAGAATTCTTGTAGTCTGTAAAATTTAAATTGCTTCTTAGTAAAAGCTAAATCTTAGCATTTACGTATAATCACTTAGTCCGGCCAGTTGTTAGTGCAGGCGACTCGGCAAGAGGTGCCGAGGAGCCACCGATTCCAATCTCCGGGTTGCTATTACGCATGCTTGGGATGTATGAAGCCAGCATTCGTTTAGACTTCAGTAAGAATGAAGAGAATGCAATGGCTGATGCATAGTGCAGTCGTAATCTGATCACGCGCGTTTGTTCCTTCTTTCACTCGTAATCTGATCGTGCGCGTTTTGAACTTCTATCACGTAAGCTACACAAAGCAACAGCGTCGGAACAAGAGCGTTTTTTAGCGTCAGAGAAAAACAGGGAAATGTTGTTTATCGGCAACGTGTTTTACAAACAGTGACATCTCTGCGTGTTGTTTCACTAGTGTTTAGAGGGTACGACCTTCCGAAAATTGTAAATATTAATCCCCAGTAAGAAGCCACACTTTTTTCGCTATGGAAAAAATTAGTCCCTCAAGAGAGCGCCGGAAATGGAGCCTAGGTCTTGGTCAACACCTAAAAGGCGCTTCGCCTAAGTGCGTACGGAGTCACACTAGCCGGGAAGTAAAAAGCGCAACTATAAGTGAGTTTAGTACTTTCCACCCCATTGAGACCTTCTTACACGAATTTTTTTTTTAATGTTGAAAACCCTCCTTCATCTTCGTCCACCTTAGCTTAGGGGAGTCTTCATAATGTGTGGCATGGGGGCCTGGGGACTGCCTTAAGGAGTGATTAGCCGTGAATTAAGGTGGACTGTATTGAAAATCATGATAATTTTGATTCTTTCAATTTGCAATGACGCTCTCTTAACATTTTAGAGTCGGTCCTTCAGTATTTTTTTCCCGAAAATATTCTATGATTTGTTATATACCATGAAAAAAAAACCTTGTTGTACTAATTTTCAAAGCTGGCAGTGGAATGATGGAATGTCATCCCCGATAGCATAGGTTCTTTTTAATAGACTTTTTATTTGGTGAGAAGCAGATTCTTATGCCATGGCAGCTCGAACCAGACAATCAGGTTTAGGGGTATGTGTGGCCTTTACGAAACACAGGACGAAAAACAGATTTACACCAAATATGCTCAGAGCAAGTAGATGCAACAAAAGTGCAAACTAGGAGAATATCATTAACCAAGATGGTGAACTGTCTCATTTGCACCTTAATTTACAACCCCATGCAAATCAGGGGGAGATGCGGCCTTTATTGTCTTTGTCGCTGATTTTCCTCCTAGATGTTTGTTCTTTTCAGCATCAGATTTGCCCTGTAGAGAGCAAATTTGATGTAGTTGTATTTTTAAGCGAAGTGAAATCGTTAGAAGGTATACTTAAGTTAGATCGATTCTTTTACTGGGCTTCTCGCTTCTTTTTGTAGTAATGGCAAATCTAAAAAATTCAAGACGTTTTTGGAGAGCTTGAGAGAAGACAAAATTAACAGATTAAAAATACATTAGAGTTCCCAACTTGATTCGAACGTGATTCGAAAACATGAATCTATATAATAATCCGCAAGCCGGCGCTCTAAACACAGAAAACCAGGCTTCAAATTAAGTCTCTTGCCTTTATTTGTCCACATGCACGAACTACAATTACGTGCAAAACTAAGGGAAAGTAAAATGTACCAAGGCTAATGTCCCTCGAGAAATACTCCTTGATAATTATATCCATCATCATTTAAGACAGAAAGTCGCGGGAGGTTTATGAGCTTGGAACCTGCCAGGAGGAATGACAATGATTTCATAGAAAATTGCATTGTTCATTACTATAGTACGATCTACGATAAAAAAGAAAAAAAAAACAAAAAATGAAAAACCCCTCCCCTAAGCCAACATTAACACTTACATCTCAATTAGGGAAATATATTGGCTTAGGGGAGGGATAGGAGGGCAGTTTTTTTCCAAATCAATCTCACTGAGATCACGTTTTTCTGTCTTGCCTGCTTGCGTGCGGCTAACCCAGAAAAGAAAAGAATGAAAATAAAAATGAATTAACACCACGTATTACCATCATTGAACTGTTTTCCTCCCAACGTTCTGTTGAAACTGTCCTCTGACATTTCCAGCAGGAAGATAACGAGCCACAATGTAGGTGACTTTTGAAGGGCCTGAACCTGTTGACCTTTGAGCGACTCCAACTGCCGTGGTTGCTTTCCAAACGATCTAATTATATTTTAATAAAATTGCTTCAACGACATTGTCAGTTCTGTATACGTACAGCCAAAAGGAGGCTTTTAAGGTCGGTATGCAACTAGCCTGCGTGGCCGGTGTTGAAAGGGGAAGGGGGGATTTGGGCGTGCACGAGAGCGTGTGGGGCGCGCTCTCGCGCGCGCCCAAATTCCTCCTTCCCCTTTCAACGCCAGCCACGTAGGCTAGTATGCAACAGGTATATGAGTATGTTAAAAACGAAGCCACCCTTATTTTTAAGGAAGGAAGAACGAAAGAAGCCTACTTACCTGTCTTTATTTGAGTAGGATGTAACAAACTCTTTGACCCCCTTTTTCAAAGGTCAGGACAAATCTTTGAACGCACTAAAACTTGCGCAGATCCGCCTTTCGCTTACACGGGACCCGAGAAACCGTGCAAGTTTCTGAACTGCAGACAGTACTGCAATCTGTAACAGAATTTCCACGGTTCGGCCGGTAGACGGATTGCACAGGTAAAAAATTTGTTAATGTTAAAAAGTTAAAAAAGAATTTGTTTCTTGATAAGTAATAATCTGCTAAATATACTGATTCGATTAGCCTTACCTGAGTAAAGTGGCCTACGTCTGGATGAAATCCTGGGTTGTCATAGTCGTACAATCGCTCCTCGTTGTACCTTACGCCGAGTAAGAAAATAGAAGTTATTTTATCTTGAAACACTATAGCCTGCAAGCAAGCTCTCCATTTACAGCACTATCGAGCTCCCGCTCCCCTCTTGAGCAAATGTGTATTTCGGATGCTTGTAATTTTGTCACTATCGTCAAGTTGTCTAGTTAGACAAAGTAAATACTCCTCGCATGGCCAATGAGAAAGGCATTTGTTCCATTTACCGAAGGAGGAGAAGTATATTAATACTCCTTCACGTACTTTACGTCCTTGGTTACTTTTGGAAGCTACCCTTACTACACAGCCGTGTGTTAGTAAACCAGTTAAGTGATATTACTTGTTTAAGAAAGTGTACCCTCACGTTTAATAAGAAAAAGCGAGGAAAGAGTGGAGTAATTAAGGCCTACCATTCTTGTACAGCGTGTGTACAGTCAGCAACTTCATTTCTCTGAAACACCGCTATGTTCTCTCCTTCTAGGCCAAGATTAGGGTCATGTTGAACTACTCCGGTCGCAGCTATATTATCCGCCCAAACCTGAGCATGCTGCACAAGCGTGTTATCCCATATCAGTGGACTAGCTCCATGAAGAGCACGTCTATCATTATGTGCCTTCAAACAGGCATTGCCTAATGTAAACAAAATTTACAATTAATTACAACATATCTCTCCGAACGTCCCTTCAGCTCAGCCTTTGTATTCTCAAAGAACTCTTTCTGTAGTCTTTTAACTTTAAAAATAAGTTGACTTCATTGACAAGCGCTCTTTTGATTGGATATACAAAAGATGAGGTAGATAAGGATTAAATGAAAAACAAATCGACGCTAGGTAACTTCAGCGGTTGTAGTTGCCATACCCATGACGATTTTAACGTTTGCTTTCCGAAAAAGAAAGTTCCCATAGAATGAAAGGAATTTAATCCAAAAGTTCTGATGGTAAATGCTGATGTATAGTTCCTACCACTAACATTTGTATTTACGTACGTTGAACGAGTTATTATAATTATTGAGTTTCTTCTCAAACTTTTACTTCCGGTGTGAAAACCATACTCAAAAAATTATAAAATTTGCTCCTGAATAATACAAAAGAAACCGCTCTTCTCAAAATGAAACTCCTGCAAAACATAAAGCCACATTATCTACAGAAATATTGATTTACTTGGCGTCAAGGTTGGAGGCGAAGATGACGAACTTTGTTTTGATGAACTTGGTCCAGCCGTGGTTAAAGGGAAGGAGGTGGTACTATCTGGACCATCTGTAGTTAAAGGGCTCGCCGTAGTGCTTGATCCTGATGTCGTTGATTGGTTTGATGTTGTGTTTGGTCCGGTTGTCGTTGATGGTCCAGCTGAGCTTGGTGGTTTAAATGTGCTACTTGGTCCAGCTGTACTTGGTGGCTTAGATGTGGTGCTTGGTCCAGCTGAGCTTGGTGGTTTAGATGTGCTTGGCCCAGCTGTACTTGGTGGTTTAGATGTGATACCTGGTCCAGCTGTCGTTGATGGTCCAGCTGAGCTTGGCGGTTTAGATGTGCTACTTGGCCCAGCTGTACTTGGTGGTTTAGATGTACTATTTGGTCCAGCTGAGCTTGGTGGCTTAGATGTGGTGCTTGGTCCAGCTGTACTTGATGGGTTGGATGTGGTGCTTGGTCCAGCTGTCGTTGATGGTCCAGCTGTACTTGGTGGTTTAGATGTGTTGCTTGGCCCAGCTGTACTTGATGATTTAGATGTGCTACTTGGCCCAGCTGTACTTGATAGTTTAGATGTGCTACTTGGCTCAGCTGTACTTGGTGGATTAGATGTGGTGCTTGGCCCAGCTGTGCTTGGTGGTTTAGATGTGATGCTTGGTCCAGCTGAGCTTGGTGGTTTAGATGTGGTGCTTGGACCAGCTGTACTTGATGGTTTAGATGTGCTGCTTGGCCCAGCTGTACTTGGTGGTTTAGATGTGCTACTTGGCCCAGCTGTACTTGGTGGCTTAGATGTGGTTATTGGTCCAGCTGTACTTGGTGGCTTAGATGTGGTGCTCGGTCCAGCTGAGCTTGGTGGTTTAGATGTGGTGCTTGGACCAGCTGTACTTGATGGTTTAGATGTGCTGCTTGGCCCAGCTGTACTTGATGGTTTAGATGTGCTGCTTGGCCCAGCTGTACTTGGTGGTTTAGATGTGCTACTTGGCCCAGCTGTACTTGGTGGCTTAGATGTGGTTATTGGTCCAGCTGTACTTGGTGGCTTAGATGTGGTGCTCGGTCCAGCTGAGCTTGGTGGTTTAGATGTGGTGCTTGGACCAGCTGTACTTGATGGTTTAGATGTGCTGCTTGGCCCAGCTGTACTTGGTGGTTTAGATGTGCTACTTGGCCCAGCTGTACTTGGTGGCTTAGATGTGGTTATTGGTCCAGCTGTGCTTGGTGGTTTAGATGTGATGCTCGGTCCAGCTGTTGTTGTAGGGTTAGATATGGTACTTGAACGTTTTGTTGTGGAGGGACGAGTAGTTCGTGGGGGTTTTGTTGTTTTTACCTCTTGCTCTGAAAGTGAATTCAAGATTTACCTAACATTTTAATGGCTATCTGCGTGCTATTTTTATACGTAAATTTTCTTGTTTGTTCTCCAATGAACTGAAATTGAATGTTACTAAAAAAAAAAAATAATGTTTTCAATGCTTTCGAAAAAACTAGCCTCACTTCGAGGATGTTACAATGAAACTTGATTTCAAACATTGAATTAATTGACACGTCGGACATGGTCAACCTGTCACGTGAGGGGTTCTTTCGTGAGTGTCCACAACAAAGGGGTATTACCAGGAGCGCCAAAGCTAAGGACAACATTACAATTAACGCTAAGAGACGCTTTGTATAAGAGAATTTGGCTTCAAAAGGGCGGTGATAAACTTACAAGTGCGCCATCGTAACCAGAGAAGATGGAGCCCTCAAATGATGTCGAAAACAGTAAAGAAGGACAATTTGATACCATCTTAAAAATAATGATAGGTAAGTGTCTTTTGAAAGGTAGTTGTCTCTATTAACAAGGATATTTCTTCGCTTCGTAAGTTATCTCTTTGAGAATGTGAAACGATTTCAATGTCTTTTTCTATTATTTCATTAGCTTTTCTGGTGTTTTTTGGCTGACCAATGGGATAAGTACTTCAAAGAGTTGTATCGTCGCCAAAAACTTAAACTATATGAAAAAGGTTGGAAAAAGGCTCGCTAACCTGATTACCTATTAAAGAAGCGCTACCGGGGTTTCGGTAAATATAACTCACATTTCTGTTTAAGTACTTACGGTTGCAAAATCCACAAGAGGTTTGGCAGTTTGATAACATATATCGATAATAATAATTGTTAGGGTTGCAGTATCCATACTTTTTCCGAGAAGAACAATGGGAGTTTAAGTCTTGCCGAGGAGCACAACCTTAGGACAAAAATAAAAATAAGCCAGTTTTAATGCCCACTTCATTGTCCTTCTTTCGCATGTAATTTTAGCTGGCCATTTTTCCCGGAAAGGGAGCGACTTACCCTGCAATGAGTACTGGGTAAATGGCAAAATTGGCCGTGGATTTTTTCCCCAAATTCTACTTGTTTTTTGTGTGTAACTCTGGCAGGATTGGTCAAAAATTAGTAATAAGGTACCTGTGGAAAGGTCTGTACTTGCAAATGTTTCTGATCATTGGTCCATAAAGTAAACTAAGTTTGGGTCAATATGGACGCAAAACAATCAAAGAGGTGGTTAAAGAATTAAGAAAGGACTGATTTCTACGTTTAAAGCTTGTAGATACGTAACGGCGTAACAGTTCGCGGTGGCAATCGGAGCTATCGTAAGCATTTTAGAAAAACTCTTTAAAGTTATTATTTTCATTTTTTAATAATTATATACATTTTTGGCCCAAAAGCAACCTGGCATTAATGCATTCATAATGGGTGCAAATTTCTTATAGAATAAAAAATACATATTACATCTGGTTGCAGTTGGAATGAAGTTTGTTTGTTCAGTTGTTGTTATGTCAGAAATCTTTTGTGTGATCTGCCATTTTTGCATAGCAAAGAGCCAGAACGTATTTTTGGCGATAGTTAATTTACCTCTACAATCAGTTAGACAGCAAAACTGCAAAAATCATGACCCGGAAGTGTTAACTTAAGGTTATGGGAGATTGCCTACCGCAAAATCTGCAGGTAGCTGGACAGTATGCCTTCATGAAGTGGTAATGTCGAGCTGAGTTACAATATCCCCGGCTCCTCCAGGATGCACAGTAACTATGGTCTGGACAGTCTTTCTCTGTAAAATGATTGGGCGACAATTTTTGCAGGTAAATTGAAAAGTGAACAGGACAAGGTAACTTACAAAAATTTAACGTCTCATCACAAGTTATTCGTTAATTAGGAACTGAAAATATCTTCAAACTGATGAGGAACTATGGTTACAACAACTGAGGTTAGACTATACTAATAACCGGGTACCGAGGATTGGCATCAACAGATAATTAAACAAGGAGCACCATATGTATACGAAATGGTCTTGATATATTCATTTTTGTTGCTATAATTGTTTCATTTCTAGAATCAAGGAATGTCATCATTGATAAGTGCAACAAAAGGCATGTTCTTCATGTCATATTATCATCAGCTTGAAGACAGGCAAAATTAGGTTTTATTTCTAACACATCCGAAGAGTGACTTTTCGTTTTCAGCTAATATATTTCGGATCGAATGGAATATGGAAATAACCATCTCCGATCAACAAGTTCAAGAACCAAGATCAAACTCAGTATGACGTTAATTGAAACTATAAGTTAGTATGTATAAAGCTAAGTTCTGTGATTGAGGACGATCGACATGCCCTCACTAAGTCTTTGCTAACCCTGTTTAGCATCATTCATTTACCTCCACAGAAACCACATGTTGCCTTACAATGGACTTTCATGGAACTGTAATAATAATTACCAGGGTTACAATAACCCAGATTTCGCCAGTGGGAGCAGTAGTAGTTGTCCACGTAGGTGCATGTTTTTCTGTTGTCTAAAAAGAGAAATGAGCTCTCTGTTAAAATTTAATTTCGAGTTAAAATAGATATTCTCAAAAGTTGAATTTAAGACTGCTGCATTAATATTATTCGCGATTTTTCTTGTCGGTCTACTAATTTGATCCACCGTGTCCTTTTAACTTTCTTTGAGTGTCCAATTTTTGACCTAACCTTCTTCGGGATCTAGTTTTAGCGTCTAGTTACAAGTTCAATTAACACTGCAACGACTTGTAATTAAAAAGGTTGCAAATATTCGTTTATTCCATCTGTTCCTATATAAATGTTTAAATGAAGACTGGGAGCTTACATTTGAGTGTTTCTTTGTTGCATTCACAAATAATTTCACTGAAATGGATTTTTGCATGCATCTACTTTTTTTCGCAACAGGGGGAAACGTGTAGAGAAGTCTGGTTGAGGCTGTCGATGATTCCGCAAAGGTCTCTAGGATTATGGTTAAAGAACAGCAGAAACAAAACAAACATTTGAAACTAGTACTTACGAGAGCGTTTCTCGACTTGAATCCTTTGCAGCCCAGAATGAGAGAGCCTCGCCCTTGCTTTGCAAGGAGAAATTGTCACTGCTAATACATAAAATGAAAGCAGTTTAATCAAATAGGGCATTTTTTGTTTTAAAAAGTATTTCCCTGAAAAATATATGTAAATCTCGTGCTGGTACTTCAAATGAAATTAATGTTTTAATGCAGCGAATCTTATGTTGTCTTGGAAAATAGAAAAATATGTAATTATCATGTGACTAACGTATTCAGTTGCAAGTCATATACATGAATAGCGTGTTGATTTTACTTTTGCTCAAGTGTTTCTTTTCTCACGATCACTTAAACTAGGAATAGTTTTGATACAAAAGAGTCTAAAAGCAATTAACGGTTTGGCATACTTTGTCAAATCGGGTCTCACTCGAACAACAGAACTGGGAATTCCATCTGTCCCTGCGTCAAATTGTTTTATAAATGTAAACATATATATCAACCACGTACATGTATTTCTGCAGAAATAATGGTCGTTTTTATGCTAGAGACGTCGACTAGTGTTTTTAATATACAAACGATAAATAAGATAGACACATTTAACGTCTGACGACTTCAACCGTCTTTTTTTAAGTGCGTTGTCGCACTTTTATGGGTCCTGTTCAGCTTTACATCAGTCGACTTACTGACGTCTCAGCGTTAAATGCAAATGCGTATAATGATGACTTTAACGTCTCTAACACAAAAACGACCAATATTATTTCCAGATAAGAAAATAAATACAACCCGAACCAAACAAACAAAAACAGCCATTGTTTTCTTAACCTTTTTGGTTCGTTTTTTTTTCCTAAAAATTTTCATAATTTGGAGCAATAGTAAGTACAATTTTTTGAAAACAAATTTTGTAATTAGTTGTGCCAGTCTTATCTTAAAGAGTCGTTTAAAAGGCATGCTTTTCTTTATTTGTTTCGTTTTAGTGTTATTTGACTTGATTTTTAGTGTTTGTAATGTTTAACTGGTCTATAGGCCATTTGCACGATGACGTTATTTCACTACTAAGACCAGAAACCTTCAGAGTTTTGCTTTCTTGTGCAAATTAGAACTTTTGTTATTTAAACCACGCTGTGATTACCAAATTTAAATATGAAAGGCAAAACGAAAAGGATTCTGGTCGTAGTAGTAAAATGACGCCATCGTGCAAATGGCCTATTGTTAAAAGGGTACTGCTTCTGTAGAGCAATTTTAAGTGTTTGCAGGGTTTTTCTTGAAAAAGCCCTAGTCTTCAAGCATTGCCAATTCTTATCTTCTCTTGGAGAATCGGTAATAAAATAACTCGATCATGAACTTTGAGCCTGTGCTCAAAGGGGTTGTATTCTCTTTTTTCGACCCATGCGCAACAGTATTCTGGGAAACCTAGGGAGTACTGGGGACCAAATCTCGTATCAAGTGCCCGCGATTCTTTAATCAGCGCAAGGGCGAAGTAAAAACGTCACTGCGCATCGACAGGTCCTCCCGGCATGGTGTTGTTAAAGTGCTAGTGAGCTTTTATAGAAGAGGGGAGGGTTCTGCTTTCGAAAGCAATAGATGCAGGGTCACGTGACATTTCAAAGCAATCCAGAGAGGCAGCTGTCAAGACGACAAGACATTAAGGAGGCACTGAATGAAGAAGGAAGAGCTACAGAGTTCGACATCCCCTGAATTGCGTATTATTAATGACATACAAATTCAATGCGATTTGTTTGGGAGCTGACGGTGAATCTTCTTTATTCCACCCCCTTTTGATAATTTAATTTCAGTTCCTCGAAAACCTAGCAGATAGAATGACACTCCACTACAACGAATCGTGATTATTCCGCTGATAAACTGAGCGAAAGAGGTGACATTTGTGGAACAGTTGTTGAATATAATTTGGTATTGTTCAATTCTTATTCAATGACATTTGAGTTCTTATGAACAGGGGGACCCAGCGACTGTTTTCTGTAAAATATATCTGCTCGGAGAAGCAAATATTGCCTAGAATTTTCGATTACCTGAGGACGGCTAAAAATTTCTAGATGCCTGTTCCATTCATGTACAATTTCGAAGCTTTTCCAATAAATCCGCTACGATTTTCTGAAGTTTAATTTTTCACATTTTACTCGTCAGGTTAGGCTATTTTTCGTAGAAAAAAGAGAACCTAAAATTTTCGGAGTCAAAAATGCGATGAAGAAAGGAATTAGAAAAATTCTCACTTTCGTAAAACGTTAAATTGCATCTAAAGTTTTCGAGAAAGAAGTACTGGAGCCCTATAATTTTGAACAGACTCAAGTTGCCCTAGAATGACCGAACAGATACAAATTTTATAGCACCGCTTAGAATGCATTTCTAGAGATCTAAAAGTATTCTGGATATAGCCTAAACAGTGTTTTCAATGTATGTAGGAGGAAACCGTCGTTGGGTGCCCCTGTTATGAAGTGCTAACAAGAAACAGTTCTTAAAAACCTAAAAAGAATCATTTATTATAGGGCTTAGTTGACTTTGACAAATTTAACTGCCGCGACAAATAAAAGAGCAAAAAAAAACATCCTAGCCCGGCAATATTCTATTGACCCAGTTTATAATTTTCGGTACTTATGCACTCAATAACCCAGCAAGAACACTCCTCGTTTCAAAAACCACATAATGATAATCCCAGTGGAAGAGCGTTGATTTGAGAGAGTTTTTAGTTTTCTTCAGATGGAAAAGTTATTTCAGTGATAAAGTTTGCATGTACTCAACTGATTAAGGTAAAATTAGTATAAACATAATGTTCAAACGAATAGCTATTAAAATGGAAATTGTTTTTAATTACTTTTAAGGGCGACTAATTAGGGTTAAGTCCTGTCGGAAGAGGGTGGACATTCTTATTTGCAACTGAATTGAAATGATATAAAAAGAAATACAATACAGTAATAAGTCATCTCACTTGAGTTGGCCGCTCGGTAGCATATCAAACAGCCACCAAACACTTTTGTTCAAGGGAAACAGTAAACTAAGGTAAAGATAATAATATATAACTACCGACGTTTATAAATGCATCTGAATTGGTTGGACTCTACTAAAACTTTAACAGAGTGCTCCTAATTGTTTTTAGAATTGTTGTTTTTTTTTTTCGCCGCATTCTACTTGCTAGTTTGAAATGAGTGTTAGTACTATAATATACTAATGCTCACTTTTCTTTTCTTTTTATAACGTTCAGTCGTATCAATTCGTGCAGTTGCGCCAACTATAGCTTAAACGAAATGACCAACTTTTTTTCTTTTCCCTTGCTTTTGATATTCTCACCAAATATGAACTGTTTACGGACGCATTAAAATCACCATCCGCTGGGCAAACCGGCTTATTTCTATAATAAAAGAAAACAAACAGAACGTTATATTATTTCAAGGAGAAAGCTAGGCTGTCTGCATTAGGAGTATTTAACTAGTTTCAACTATAACTCGTTTTCAAAAAAAGGCTTGAAACCATTTGGCAGTTGCGTAGAAAAATGAAGAACACTGTCAATTGTGAGTTTTCGTTGTTTATTCATTTTCTACAATACAGTCAAACACCTCATTATAAAGGACAGTCTGCTCTTTCCCTGGAGAAACAAAGCCCTTACACTTTTTTCAACTCAACCTGCCTAATACGGACACCCCGTTAATATAGACGCTTTCTATGCCCCCTCCTCCCCCCCCCCCCCCCTTTAGTGTCCGTATTTACGGGATTCGACTGTATCTGCTCTAAGGCAGAGTTAAAACTGATGCTTTTCGAACACACGCTTTCTTAACAAACCCTGGTTTGTTGGCCTGTCGACCGTGGTAGACTTGCCATTTCCGGACGACCCTAATGCTGTTTTCAGCTATCTGTGTCTTATATGTTTTTTTTTTTTTAAAAAATAAATCTATTCTTACAGAAAAAAGGGTTTGTAACAATCTGAGATACTATTTATGAGACGACTTAGCTTTGAGCTTGATTTTAAACACTTTAAACAAACACAGCGGATAATGAGCGTATTGTAAGATCTTCGATATCTTGATGAATCTGGTCCTAAAAAAATCTGTTATTACGTACATGCAGGCGATAACATGCAAATTTACCTATTGTTTTTAACGATATTATCAGAGCTGAATCGAAAATAATGAGCTTTCAAACATTTGATAACTGTTGACTTAATGGACTGGGATTTACTTTTTTCGAATATGATCACCAAAAATACAAATCCTCCATCATTTAACATTGTTTTCTCCAGTCAAAAAACAACAGTTGCATTTGCTCTCACGAGTAAAGAGAACCCTGTCTACTTAAAAAAAGATTATAATTATGTGTTCATCCTTTTTGTCTTGAAAGTTCTTAAATTGTAATTTGCTATCAGGAAAACATTTAATTATTTTTAATTCTAAGATGCATAATAAATGGATATAAACATTATAAAGGAAAAGGTCCAATTTCTTTTTATTATGCCGACGGCTTCCCGCCTGTTTTCAAGCACTAGGTGTTTGACATTTTAAAGCGGCTCGAAAGGGTTTCAGTTCAGGATCAATACCTCCCAAGTCTGAGCATAAACTACTTCGCCATCATCGAGCTACAATGACATCGGAGTTGCCATAGCAACGAAATGAAACCATTACCTATTTTTCTTGTGAGTATTTCTCGGCACTGGGTGCTTTTCAGTTCCAAACCGTTCACGAAGCTTTTTTCTCCTCGATGTTCGAAATCTATAAGAGCGTTATCGAGATATTTTGGGATAATGAGAGGCTCTCACTTGTAAACAATAAATTTTCGACAAAAAATTAGCGAATTCTACCCCTCATGAGGATAGTTTTGGGTCATAGGTTCCTGTTTAGGTCAATTCTGCGCTGAAGATATCATTTACGCGAGGCGAAGAAAAAAGATACCTTTGACTCGGTTGTGATGGAACTCACGACTTCAGGATTAGACCTGCCGTTTGTCTACTGACTGAGTTACGAGTCGATACGAGGCAGTTGTGACGGGTGTATGATGTAACTCCCCGTTCACACGTATCTGGATATTTTTTAAAAGGGATATTTTTTTTCGTTTGAACCTCCTTTACATAGTTTCCTCCTTTGGAATGGATGGACGAAAACGGAGGTTTTCGAATAGGATGATTTCAGCCATGAATCATAAATATACGACTAACATTACGCGTGCTCTATGGGGATGCTTCCGTATTTCTGAGTGTTAGCCCTTCTGAAGGAAATTTAGGGAACCGGCACTCCGCAAAGCAAAGTATTCGATTTTTCACTTGTGTGCCTCAATCGTTTTTATTCCTCCAATACTCATACTTTGTGATTTATTCGTCTTCATTTAGTTGACTGAATTGTACTCAGGCGTAGTACAGGCCAAACGAAATGATGCGTCCATCGGTCATTATCTTGTTACTCATGGCTTCCCATAGCTGTTATGGTGCTCCACCAGGAGCAGAGTACCCAATTCCAGACGTTCCTTTTGATGTTGCATTGGAAGATAACCAAGTCGAAAAAAGAGCTGGTGTGTATTCAAAGTATAAAGGAAATATTTGTACTAATAATTGCAATCAGTAATAACAATAATATTCAACACGAAAAAACGTTGAACTCTGGAAAAGGATAAATATGGAGGTCTCCATCGTTTCTGGGTATGGTTATGTATGCTAATGAATTTAAAACAAAGGAAAACCAAAAATTAACTGAAATTAAAAATTAACATATTCACTAACATGCAACTCACCTAAATGTCACCTTTTTCTCCTTAAGTCGCCTAAAGTCGCCTTAAATCGCCTTAAGTCGCGCAACATTTTGACCAAATTTTCCTAAAGTCGCATAAAATCGCCTTAAGTCGCCTAAAATTACGGCGACTTAAGGTCCCAGAGTAGGCCTTCTAAATGACGACTTGACTGTCGAAGTTGTAACCTTGTAACCTTGTAATTAAAGCAATGGCAAATTGAGCTCATCAAATGTTTGGGCCTTCAACGAGATTCGAAACCTTGGTCCCCGCGATAGAGCTGCAGTCCTTTGCCAGTCGAGCTAGGAAGACCCATACATTGGTAGCAGACCCTGAGTTTATCTTAATCCGTTCTTAAATTGCAATTTAAACTGCCACGGTTATTATCCTCAATTAAATATTTCTACATTTCCTTAGATAAAACCATCTTCATAGTGACTGTAAGTTATATCACTTTCATGTGTTTAGATAAGGTCAGTAAATTACCCTGCTCCCAATGTATCGGTCTTCATAGCTCAGTTGTTGTTAGGACACTGCAGCCCAAACACTAAGGCCAAAGCCTCGTAGCCGAAGCCATGAGCCTTCAAGCGTCACAATAAATACCGAAACCTAACAAAGCCTAGAATGGTTCCTGGCACACCCGGGTCAATAATAGTCGAATTGATTAATTGTGGGAATTGTATCCAAAGAGGCCACGTGTATAGTGAATACGTCATTCAGTAAATATAACAAGGGCATTCTGAGAATGTGATTGCTTTGTCAAGAGGTCTTTGTATCCTCGTTATCATTCTTATCATTTTCCTTCTCATATTCATCATCATCGCTGTTATCTTTATCTTGTTTAAAAATTAACATTTTAAGTTCAATTTATAACTGAATACATTTTACAGAGTGCACTGATGAACAGAAAGACAAAAGTCTTGGGTGTAGTTTTTGGCAATCACAAGGATTCTGCAATAGTAGTAGCATCTACCATCAGTTTATGATGGACAACTGTTACGCTTCATGCGGACTTTGTACAAGTAAGTGACACACCTTAAGGTTATCGAATCGTGGGCTCAGGCCTGAACATTAACTTTTAACCATAGAGCGTTTTCACTCACGTGGCCAGCATCTATGCAAATGTATTGGAACAAAAGAAATTGTCTGCATAAGAGAAAGATCAAACTCCCACAGGATTTGTTTGGTACACCAACGTGGCCGCCGTTTCATTGTTTTGGAACACCAATGTGACGTGGCCTCCGTGACGTCATGTGAAAACGCTCTGTAGAATGCCAGCCATGATCTTTCTTTGATCCGGATTCTGACGCTATCATGAAAAGCGCTCTAAAACCGAAGGATATTTTCAGAGGAAAAAAATGCTAACCAGGTCGATCGATCACTGCCCTCAGTGAGGTATTATGCAATCAATCAATTCGCATAATCGTTTTACAAAATGGTACATTATTAGTATCGAATTCGGATCGAACCCTTAACACTAACAAAATCTGTTCGTATGACCTAGTTTGATGCTACTAGTAAGAAAAATGTCAGTTAGTGAATTCTTAAAGATGATCTTTTCTTTTTGATTAGATGATAATCATAACTATAACAAAATTCTCAGATCTGATTGGCTATCAGCTGTTCGGATTTCAGCACTAGGACAGTGTAATAAGACAATACGCGTCATGCCAGTGAGTAATTGCAATCGCACGCGCACTGATGGCAAAAATAATCAAATTATCTTGTGTTTTAATTTTCAAAAGATTAAAACATCACAAATTTTGTTAAAGTTATGATTAAGTGGTAACAGAACTTCGTTTTAAAGACATGAAATTGGACTCCATTCAGCTCCATTACCATTATTTGTCCACATTACAGGAAGGAACAGCATCGGCGAATCCGCAGACTGAAACATTGCGACGTGTGACACCGTTGCGTACTGACACGATGGCGGACGGGGGTAATCCGTTGCCCTATTATCGTCGTTGCGGTCACGACAGGATCGCATTCATTGTTAAGTTTTTTATCAGATTATTCATCATACGTTATACTTTGTTTTACTTAATTCCTTAGTGCCACCAACACCACCTCCACAAGGTAGGTTTCCTTACCGCTAATTTAAATCATTTCAGTTTTATCACACCGTTTATACTACTACATGAGAAAATTCTGCAATTTGATTAGCTTAGAGCAGTGGTATTTCAGCTTCATTTGAAATACCTACATGTGAAAATTACAAAACCTTTGCGGGTAGTAGTATAAACAAATAATACTATGATTTGAACGTGATATTTGGCATTAATACTACTCATGACTTATTACGTAAACAATTTCCAAATATCACTCGTTGTATTTATGCCAAATACCACTAGTACAAATCATGCTTTTACCTATACAAATCCTCTATTAAGCCCCCCGGGTGGCTTATTTATTTCAAACGCATTTGACGGAAGGGGGCTTAATAGAGACGGGGGGCTAATTAATTTAGCAAAGACGATGGTATTTAGTTCTCCATAAAGAACCAGAATGCCAAGTGGAAAAATGCAAGTACAAGAAGTTGGAGATCATGCAGCTGAGGATCAAATACAAATCCGACCTTCCAACACGTGAACAAACAATCCCGGATCAGTCCAAATGAAGTTTTACAGTCGTGATTGACCGATAGAGTCTATCAATATTTATTAGTTAGCGTTAAAAGGGCGAGGGGAGGGTGGGGGGCTTAAAAGAGAGTGGGGCTTATTAACTTCCTTTCCCTGAAAAGGGGGACTTTTTAGCCGGATCTGAAGGGGGTACTTATTTGAGAGGGGATGGGCTTAATAGAGGATTCTCTTGATTTATCTAAATATTTGCTTTCAAATTTCTGTCTTCCTTGCACTCAAAGTTTATTAATTAAAGAAGAGGGCCATAAAGTGGTCATTTGTAAAGTGCCCTTAATACATATTAGCAAGAGAGGATAAAGGGAACAGAGAAGGCATCCCCCATACACACCCTATTCCATAGGTAATTCGTCTCGAGTTATTTTTAGAATCGGGATAAAGTTACCTCGCGCGCTGCGTGGATGTTTCGTGGAGGTTTCGCATGACTAAACGGCGTGCAAAACATGTCGGGCGAAAGGCAATGAGAGCGTAAAGACGTCGAGAGCATTTCTGAATATTGAAGCGAAATGAATCGGCGCTCACCTGCTGGGAAAGGGAATCGTTGGACTCTTTGATAACCCGTGAAATCAGTTTAACTCGAAGTTGTCGTAACCTCAGTGCTTTAATAAAATGAGAAATTTCGCCAGTCTATTGAAACCGGTCGTTTGTACCATAAAGCAAGTAGGACGCCAAGTGTTATTTTTGTTGAATAATAAAAGACTAATAAAAGAATAAATATCAAACCAGAAATTGCTCTCTTCAAACTATAAATTATAAATGATCTTGAGAGAATATTCAGTGTGTTAAGGATTTCCCTGTTGTACTGTTAGCTCTATACAAGAGAGGAAGGACGATTCTTTTTTAATTTCCATTTCGCTGACTCCGCCTTAGCAGAAATATCTCTTTAGTCGTTTTCGTAGACAAAACGAATAGCAATATCGCTATCCGAGTCTTCCGCCATTTTTTCTGCTTCAATTCGTGAAGGACACGTGGCTCTGAGCGTGGGTCATCCACGCGGAACACATTCGCGCTATGTGATTGGCTGTTGTCTAATCCCCCTTGGGATCTGTGTTTCTTAAAAATAACTCGAGACGAATTACCTATGGCATAGGGTGTGTATGGGGGATGCCTTCTCTGTCCCCTTTATCCTCTCTTGATATTAGTCATTTCCTTGATTCGTCAGGTGAGAGATGGAGGAGCTGTGCTGATTCACTTCTATGTTACCATTTGAAACTCATTAATTTCTTTGATAGATCGATCTCTGAAAAGTTCCCAATCTATTTTCCACATATAATACTTGAGCTTGAGTGTAGGTAGTGCGTAGCTATTTGTATCACAATCATAATCACAAACATAATCAAAATCATTCTCATTCTCATTATTTACTTATTTACTTCAGTTGACGCAACTGCTTGCCTGACAGCCCATAATAATAGACGCGCCCTTCATGGAACGCCAGCGCTGGTCTGGAATAACTCACTAACTCAGCATGCACAGGAGTGGGCTGAGTATTTACTTAGCAAAGGGTCTCTTGTGCACGCAAGTGGAATTGATGAAGGGGAAAACCTGGCTTGGGGATATGGCCCAACGTTCCGAACATGTGTCCAAGCAATGGAAGGATGGTTAATATACTTAATTTTTGTGTGTTATCGTTATCGTTTTTGTTTTTTGTTTTTTTTGCTGTTTTATGAAATATGTTTGAAGGGAGCGCATTTCAATAATTTTTAATAATAGTAATAATAATAAAATGGTCTTTCTTATATAATAACTAAGGAGGAAATTTCAATGTGTGCGTGCGATCATGAAATCTTTGCCCGGGCTCGTCTATAGTATCGTTGAGGGCAAACTGCTGAGTGAAGGTAATAAGATCACTAAATGGTACAAGGGAAAACCTGCTACAAGTGAATGTTGAGAAATATCAATCCAAGTTACTTGGCTCTAGGACTGAGGCAAATATTATAAACCTACATATAGATGGAGTTAGCATAGAACAATTGAAATCTTTCAAATTGTTGGGTGTACACCTAGACTCTGAACTTAATTTCAGTGAGCACATCAGTTCTGTTTGCATAAAGGCTAGCCACCAGATAGGGGTTTTGAGACGTCTAAAGAAGGTTATACCCACTCATGTTAAATTACAATTATAGAAAGCTGCCATATTGCGTCACTTGACTTGCAGCACTATTTGGCATTTATGCAGAGCCTGAGACAAACGTAAAGTAGAAAGAGTACAGGAGAGAGCCCTAAGAGTAGTGTTCAACAATAATTCAGTCTCCCACGACGAACTGCTGAAGCTAGACTACGAGTAGTCCCCCATTTTCCCTCAGGGACAGTAGAGCGAGCGAAACGCGAGCGCGCGAGAAAATCACTCCACGCCGCCGCGTGTCGACTTTTCTCGCGTGGGATGATCTTCGCGCGCGCTCGAGTTTCGCTCGCTCTACTATCCCTGAGGAAAACTGGGGGACTACTCGTAGTACATGCTGAAGCTGGCCGAACTCTCTTCACTTGAACTGAAGGCTTCATGAAATTGCGATTCTCATGTTTAAGGCTATGAAGAATCAACTTCCAAGTTAAGGCTAACTGGAATAAGAGATTCTTTTTAAGAAACTCGGATTTTAATCTGCCTCGTTTTAATACGGTTAAATAAGGAAAGCATTCATTAAGATACTATGGCTCCTTTCCTCTGGTCGAAATTTACAAAGGAATTACGTGCCGAGGATAGTCTGCCCAGATTTAACACAAAAATTAGGAGAACCGACCTGACTGCCTTTATTGTCGGGATGGCTGAAGAAATTGCATGGTTTGTAATAATTAACTTTGAGACCCTATGTTGTTAAGAAAAATTTATCCTGTTATCATATACATACATTTTTACGTGTTAACAGGTCTTGGATTTTCAACTTTCCTAGCTTTTACTATTTGTATTACTATTCTAACATTATTTGAACACTATTTTAATTTTTGAAACTTTATCACAATCAGTTCAGTAATTGTTTTATTATTCATTCAAAATAATTCCTAGTTTAAAAACAAAGCTAAAACATGCTTACCTCCATCGATGTTAAGTTCATCTTCGATAGTGCACGTTTAGGGTTGTTCAAATATTCTCCAAAAAGCAGATGTCGCCCTTCGAGTTGTGTTCAGTGCTGTTCTCGCCATGTTTTCAGCTATAATTTCGCCTAGTTCTTACTCTTGAAACTTGTGAAATGTCCGACATTTTTTGTTTTCACAACCAAAACAACTCAACCTCGTCCAAAGGTCAACTCTGTTAACAGTACATTAACCTGCAAGAAGACTGCACTTTTGACGTCATCGGTTCATTAAACGTAAAAATTCTTCCAAATTTGGTCATCAGTAGCTGGTTAAATTATGCGTGTGCTTTTAGCCAATCATAATCGGGGAAATATTTTGAATGAATAATAATAATATTGTATTGACCATCTACAACAAGCGATCCATTAATAACTGTGTCATGGAAGTACTTACATGTAAAGCTAACAAAAAAGAAAATGAAAGAAAGCATTTGCTTTTTGAAGAGTTTATTTGAAGTTTCTAGACTACACCAGGAAACTAATCAAGCTCTTTATGGAAAATGAACAAAAATTTGGGATGCCTTTCTTTCTTTAATTAACCCCTGTTCTGTTTTTGTAACGAAGGTATGACGAAGAAGAACCACAGTATGATTATGACAACCCAGGCTTTTCTAAGGCAACGGGACACTTTACACAGGTACTGTGCTTGTTTGAAACCTCAAATCGGTAAAAACGATTGTTCTTCGTGTTGTACTACAGAAATCAGTATAATAAATGGAAATCTCAGAAATGATTGTATGATCGTATATCTGAAGAAAAAGAAAAAAATACAGTCATTTGGGGAAAGCCATGCAGAACCGATGAAAGGCATAGAGTGGCCTTTTCCAGATGTATGCATGATTTGCATAGATAAATCAGTAGATAGAGAGAGATAAGGAGATAGATAGATCGATAGATAGATAGATAGATGGATGGATGGATGGATGGATGGATGGATGGATGGATGGATGGATGGATGGATGGATGGATGGATGGATAGTTTATTGGTAATCACATTGCAACCCAGACCTTGAATTAGACGATTATTTACAACTGAATATTATTACTTAAAAATACTACTACTAATAATAAATGGAATAATGGAAAACACTGTATAAATGCACGACAATAAAATTGTGATTAATGTTAAAAAAATTAAAATATTGAAATCAGATATAATAAAAAGCAATCGAAACTTGTAAAACTATAGAGACACAGTTTAAGCGTTGAGGGCATTTAGCTATTACGAAATCTGTTCGTTCTGAAAACAGGCCTAAATAAGTTCTTCGTACAGGTATTTAGAGCAGGGAGAATGCCGTGGAGTGTATTCTCTTCGTTCTGTACGACTTCTTTGGATAGTTTGTCTACAAGTTCCTGAAAGTTTAATTAGGCAGTGATTCAACCGAATCTCATGGTAAACAGAAAATGATGCGCATAGCCCGTTTTTGTACTTCCTCAAGTTCATTGGAGAGATACGCGGAAAGAAAGTCGTGAAAGACAGGGCATGCATACTTCGTGAAAGGGCGAATGCAAGTGCAGAAAATCTTAACTAGCTCACGGGTGCTTAGGCGAGAGCGCTTAAGCTGAGATAAACTATACAGGCGCTTCTTAGCTTTCTTGATAATGGAATCAATTTGACAGTTCCATATTTCAAATCACTAGACACGTTGAGACCTATTATTTTGGCACTGGTACTAATTCAATAGGCATGCCGCTAACTACCATGGAGACGAATGACGTGGTATTCTTAGTGCTAAAGTTTATGCACAGTTCGTTGCATTTCGTCTCGTTTAGCTGTCCGCGTTAGCGCAGTTGAAGGAGCCAAGGTGTCAACAGCGGCCTGGATGTGATGACTGTCTTAGTTCTAACTTATCGTCTTCGAGATATTGATATTGTCGAAGTATTTCCAGAGATCGGTGGCAGGAACATCGAGCTAATTGATCATGATAATAAGCAGCCCCAATTTTGTGCCTTGAGGAACCCCCGCCAGGACCATACCCCATTGTGAGAGGCAGTCATGGAAAAGCTTAACTCGCTGTTTGCGCGAGGTGAGGAAAGCTTAGATCCAGGAGATGACAGGGTCAGGGATGTCATTTGTGCTCAGCTTCCTGACCAATATCTGATGGTCGATGAGGTCAAAAGCAGCTAAAAGCTTTCTTAAAGTCAAAGAGAACCACCCATCAGTGGCACTGTTCCAGGCATGGATCATTCTAACTAGGGTTTCTGTGGTACTTGAGCCTGATACGGGGCCAAACTGCCTTGGATCAACCGTAGCAAGGACAGCAGGTTTGACGGCGGTAACGATCAACCACAAAGTCCTCAGCTAAATTTGAAAGGACAACAGTAAGTGAGATTGGTCTCAAGTGCTTGTTTACGTCGTACACAGGGGTGTTCTTGGGAAAAGAGGCAGCATTTGCTTCTTTCCAGGACGAGGGTAGTGGAGCGTCCAAGTATGAACAGTTAGGGTATCAGTAACCACTGGGCCAGTAAGTCTGCCTTCTCTTTCAAAACCACGCGGTATGCCGTCTGGCCCTGAGGATTTAGCCGGATTAAGGGCGGTAAGTTTCTTTAGAACGCAGAAATCAGTAACCGTTGGCGGATTCAGATTGGTGTGTTGCACGTCAACTAAGGCTTCAAGATGCAGGGGAGAAAAGAAGTTCATAGGGGCGAGGATAGCCTCCCACGCAGGCGCTTTTATGGGAGCTCGGCTTCATCCTTCCCCACAAACGCCTGCTCAACCGAAAACAACATTCCTTTCTCATTGTTTTATTTGCTGTCCCATACTTCTGCAAATTGCACACGTTTCCACATATTTTACGTCTGTTTCGTTTTTTATTTTGCGCCAATCGCTCAGGTATGGATAAATCTTTATCGGCAACATGTCTTTTAGACAGTGATGTTGTGAAAGGGGACCCAAGTCCCACGTGACTAAGGAAATATCAGGAAGAGGACAAAGAAGAAGCCGTGAAAAGGGCAATCAAGGAGTCGGAGATTTTCGCTTCGTAGATATTTTACAACTTTTTTCCATTAATTTTTTTGTCAATTACTTTACTTTATCACTTTTTTCTATACTATTGTAACCTTGGACATTTACCCACACCCACGACCCACGACCCACGACCCACGACATTTAGTTACACTCTTTTTCTTGCAACACAATAACATTCCAGAAATATTTCCGGCGTTCACGGTTTTCCCGTTTTGACTGTAATTGACGATATCTCCATATTTTTCGTAGCCGGGCTGGTAAATTAAGTTTCCTCAGTAGAGCGGTTTTCATTTGAGTGTCGAAAAGTAATTGGTTTTGCACTTTCTACACGATGCGATTGGCTTAAAAGATTCGCGCCACCTTTTCATCCAATCAGAAGCAAAACCAAAGCCAATTGTGACGCGCTCGCATGCATTTTCCCGCGCTTTGCGTCAGCCACATGTAATTACTTCGAGTTTTGATTGGTTCAATGTATTGTCTGTGTCCTATGTGATTGGCCAGAGTAATTACTTTGGTTTTGGTTTTACGACACTCACACGAAAACCACTCTATTGGCCTGAACAAATGTTAGGGCCTGTTTACATGGAAGGTGGAAGATAAGTACCGGGAAGATCCTAGAAAGCGGAACAACTTTACGTTGGGTTTACATGCAGAAATTTCGGTCCGTGTAAGTGCTCCAGTAGAGAAGGATCTAGAAGTAATTAAAAATGACGGGCGACAAGAAAAAAAAATCCAATTTGGTTCTTCTGCCCTCTTTACTCGAATTAAAACTAACTTTCAGCAGAATTATTAAAATAATAATCAGCCCGTAGTAACGTCAAACGAAATGGTCGGCCTTTGTATTGCCTTGAGTAGCCACTTAATTATTAACCCACCGCCATTCTTTTCTGGTTTGTCCGCCGAGTAATACTAGGATCTTCCTAGCGAAGGCAGTTTACTGTAATGCTAGGATCTTCCTACCTCTCAGCGAGGAAGAGCCTCATGAGTACTAGGAAGATCCTAACGCTAGGGACAAGTACAACCAGCTTTGCATGTAAACCGAATACAGAAAACATATGGTGCTAGGATGATCGACCTTCTAGGATCTTCCTTCCCCATGTAAACAGTCCCCTTAGACGTCCTCTTACAATTTTTATTACGCGCTCATGCCAGGTTCATTTGGAGCTATTTTTCCTTATTAATATGTACCCGGCTAAAAGTTCTTTCTCGAATACTAGGTTGTCTGGCGATCAACAAAAAGCGTTGGAGTAGCTCTTACTACGAAGAAAACTAACTACGGTTATGAGACATTCATAGTGGCGCGCTATTACCCAGCAGGAAATGTACGAGGCCAGTTTGCACAGAACGTGCCAAAAAAGATTTAAAGTCTGTTGGGAGACGTTGAAGTGGTGAGTCAAATTTTAAGGGTCGCTTCCGTAAATAACCTGGCATCGATCAATAGCATGGTGGTAATTATAGACTAAACTGTTAAATTATTAACTCGAGAATTTTCTCTGTCAGTTATTAAAGACCGAAAGAGGTTAAATACTAAAAAGCTCTCGAATAAATTATAAAACCTTGGGCTGCAACACAGCCGTTTATGGATTCAACGGGTTATTAGCACGTGGTGAACGAATCGAAAAAGTAGTGAAGGGGCAGGGGTAACAGGGGAGAAAAATCCACAAAATTGATCATGCCTGCACTGCAATGCTTTGCAAGCTAGCTGTTCATCATAATTCCCGGGTAAGGCACTTCTGAGAAGTTTGAAGGATAGCAGCCTGCAGTGCAGCTGTTTTCCTTGGCCCGCAAATGCTTTTACTCGCGAAACTCCAAAAGAGACGAGGAAAATCTACTCGCCCAATCATCCTGGTATAAAATCAAGGATGGCGGCTATAACAATACCAACATAAACAAGCAGCTTTCGCCCACCCAAGATACGCCTGCAATGCAGCCTAGGAAGATAGGGGTGTACCGCTGAGGCCTTTGAGCCCAGACACTATTTAGGATAGGGAAAAAAAAACATTTATTTCGCTATTTTATTTCAGAGCAGTATGAAACATTACTCATTTCGTTTCGCATACATTTTAATTTAAATAGAAGAACAAAAAGGGAAGCAGGAGTGGGACTGGAGAGAGTTGAAGGCGAACAAAAATCCTACGGTTTGCTTCGCAAAGGCTAAGCTTTACTTTGGTTAATTTGAAAATAATATGAAATAGATCATAGAGGAAAGTAAGGCACGGTTCAGACGCCTAACTCTATGAGCCGAACTTTTCATGAGCCGAACCTAATACGTTAAATCAGTTGTTGTACATGAAAAGTTCTATTCGGCATCTGAGTCAACAGAAAAAGCCTGTTTCAATTTGGAACGGCTCAGCCGTTCTCTTCGCCTAGCCCGGCCGGGAATTTCGCCTTTGGAGCGAATTTAGAACGGCTTTGATTTAGACGCCGAACTTTTCATGTGCCGGACTTAATGCATGAATTCCCTCGGTATAACGTATTTTGTAAGCCGTTAAACCGAAATGAGCATTTTTCGCCTTTTGAACTTAGTTCAGCTGAAATTAAGATCGGCGTCTGAATCAAATAATCAAATCAAACCTGAATCAAATTAGGTTAGGCTCACGAAAAGTTCGGCGTATGAACCGAGCCTAATCTTTTTTTAATTGAGTTCTTGAGTTCTTCCCTTTTTTGCAGAAGCTCAGAGGATACATGCTAACTGATATACATGGTGCTTAATCCCGGCCTGTCGGGAGTGGAAGAAGTTTAAGGCATTAGAGCCATGATAGCTGACGCCCCCTTAAATGGCTGTAGTATAAATTGGGTTTAAATAAAAGAACTTGAACGAAAAATGGTACTTTTTTTGCGTAAGTCCTGCTTCTAGTTAAAGATGAAATATGAAAAATGGAAGAAACACAAGTGCAACACTCGTTCATGAGGATGTACTAAATAGTCGGGTCCTTGAGGTCTCTAGTCCCGAGGAATATACTTATTTTAGGCTTCTCAGGGAACCTCAATACAGGGGCACCCACGCAACGATAGTTTCCTCCTAAACACAGTGAAAACACTTTCTAGGCTATCCAGAGCACTTTGAGATCTCTAAAAATGCATTCTAAGCAGCGCTATAAAATTTGTATCTGTTCGGGTATCTTAGGGGAAATTGAGTCTTTTCGAAATATAACAGGGGCTATCAGTATTATTTTCCCGAAAATTTTAGGTGCAATTCAACGTATTACCAAAGTGAGAACTTTTTTGATTCCTCTCTTCAGCGCATTTTTGGATCCGAAAATTTTAGGTTTCCTTTATCGAAAAATAGCCTAACCTGGAAAGTGAAATGTGAAAAGTTAAACTTTATTATTACATAAGTGTCGAAAATATTGTGCATGAATGCAACGATAATTAAGAAATTTTTAGCCGTCCTCAAGTAACAGAAAATTCTAGGAAAAAGTTGTTTCTCCGGACAGATATTTTCTAGAAAACCGTCTTTGGGTGCACCTGTTTATAGTACTACATTTTCTAAAAGGCCGTTTTGGTTCATGGGTCACAGTTCCGGTTATCGTGACTTCTTTGCTAAAAAGAATGACTTCTGGATACAATCTAACGGCCCTAGGCCTTACTCGCGCTCTCAAGGATCCAACCTAAAGGAAACTTGAATCTTAATTTCTTTTTGCTATTTTAGGAATTTACTGACCTATAAATTGCATTTCACTAAAACACGTAGAGAGGGGTTTTAACTTCAAAAACTTTTTTCCTCAGATTGTATTGAATTAAGGGCAAAGAAACTATCTGAGTTCGACGATCGTTGTTTAACTTTCTCAATTGCGATGATCATTGATGAGTTGTTTCCATCTAAGCTACGCGATCGCTAAACATTCAATATTTCATGCGCCATCAAAGTGATCGGAATGTTCGTAGCAATCACACCCGGGGGAGGGTACACCTTATAATGGCCTATATGGAGAGGCTCCGTCCCCGATTCAGGCTTAAGGTATATGAAAGAGAAGGGATTTCACGACTTGTATTTCATGCCATGAAAGTGTAGGGTAATCTGTTGACATGTATTTAAACCCTTAAGGTGATTCCGTAGTAAAAGAACCTAACACAGATTGTACATGAAACTTGGTACACTGATGTTACAAGTCAAGAAGATGATAAAAAAGTAATAAAAAGTGGGGGTCACTGTGCTCGTTTTGACGTCACAATGCTGACAAATACGGCTATTTAGGACCCTTTTACAAAAACCGCGGGCAGCCCAAAACTAGAAAAAAAGGAGAGATTTTTTCGATGATGCATGTGGCATGGCACGGAATTTGACATTAATGTATTGTTTATCCACTTACGTAGCAGAAAAATGCCTTTTAATGCCCTTGTTTTTACTTTACGCTCCAAAGTAGAATTAAATTGGACACGCGCTATTCGACCCGTGATAGCTCAATCTGTACAATTTAGTAAAATTGCCAAAAAACTGAACATAGATTTGTGCCAATTTTTTTCTCATCGAAAGGAAGCACTTTCCTTATTAAAATCATGAAATAAAAAATGGGGGTCACCGTACTCGTTTTTGCGGTAGAACTGCAGAAAGTGCGCACCAAATGCATTTTCTCCGATTTTTGAGGAAGGACTGGGGCGAGTTTCAAAATAGAAGGCATGTGAAAGCGGGAAGAAAGTATTAAAAAAACCGCTTTGACAGAATTTACATCGAGACATCACATTTAGGAAACAATGTGATAAAGAAAGCGTTTAAATGAAAATCAAAGTGAGTAAGTATAAGTTAAACATCAAACATCCACTATCGAGGTTCTCCGAGAGGAAGTCGAACTCAGCAACACGCGTACTGCTTACGTTATGCACTTTCTCAACACATTGAGTCTCAGCTCGGCAAGAAACATCAGCAAGCAAAAATTCCAATAGCGTTTCTCTTCAGTCAACTTCATTTTAATAATGTTACTTCACATGCTCTTTTTTACGGCGGCCATCTTGTTATGCGCAGTAAAAGATGCGCAGTGCAAAACCAGGGAATCACCTTAAGGCTTTTAGGTAACCTTTTTCGAACGGTCATGCAATATGATATGTTTGTGAGATGATCTGAGAAGAAAACCTCTTATCCGCTTCCTGCATGTTTTATTGATTTTTTTGGCATTGAATAGACGAGCCAGTTACAGCCGAGTTATAAGTATGCTGTGTTCTCTTGTAAGTGGAATACGATACTTCGATGAAAGGTACACGAAAGAGCTGTCTTTTCTGTCATAAATGGTATGCAATAAATAAAGGCGTTGGATTGGACTTGGGGTACAGGGGCAATTTGAAATCGGTTTTTTACCTTAATACTACGCCTTCCCTTATTCTTGAAAGAGGGTCTGAATGGGATTTAATGTTTAGTGTTATTTGCTTATACTTTTAAGTGTTTGCTGTTAAATTGGCCAATTTTGGCAAAATTGGCCAATGTGTACTGTTTCCGGAGAACACAGTGATAAGTGTTTAGAGGGGTCACATTTGTTTCTTTCTAGAAAAACTATCACTGTTACAGTGAACTTTTTACTGTTAGTGTTTAAATGCAACTGTTTCGCGTTACAGAACCAAAAAACGAAGTGTTTAGTGTTATCGAGGTACCCCTATTCAGAGCCTCTTGAAAGATAAGAACTAAAAGAACCTAGACCAGACGTGATGTGCAAACGGATGCAACAGCTCCACACAATTTTGGGACCTGCAGTGCATCGTGGGAAGGATATAGCCTTGGCCTATAAGGCTTCGTAAACTTGAAGCAAACCACGTGTAATGCATCTGCGTGACCAAAACAATATTGGAAGAGCTGTGCAAACAGATCCAGCATTGTTACGCTACTCTTCGGCGATCACGGAACAAAAGAAATGTTGGGAGTTGTTGGCTCAAGGTTTCACCGGTTTCAAACTTTGTGCAACAACTCCCAACAACACGCAACACTTAAAGATATGCAAAACATGCAACGGGGTGCCCAAACTGGCGCAACATGTAACATCTAAAAATGTTGAGAATTGTTGGCCAACAATGTAGGGTCCGTTTGCACGGGGCTTAAGGAACCCTATTTACCATTCTCCTCCTCGAGTTTAACTAAATTATGATTCATTAGTAGTCACGGTAGTTGACGTAAATTAAATTTAATGTTACGTCACGGTCGGTGAATTATCACTCCTTAGAGAGAGAAAAATTAAAGAAGAAAAAATCAATGATCAATCTAAAAGGGCTAAATTGATAATAAAAGCGGCTTAGGTGGTAATTAAAATGAACTTGCGTTACGTTTAATGTTGAATACAATATTATTTATGCAAGATATATTTTGATCCGATATCCACATCTAGAAATAGAAAATGGTTCGGCTACCCGCATATATCCTGCCTCAAAGTATCCTCTTTAGTTGTGGATGACGACAGAAAGCTAAGGTTTTATCTGAGAGCAATATCCAAAGTGATTCCTTTTACTATTCATTTTACTAAAGATCCACTTTTTCCTGAACGCTTGTTTATATGTTTGGCGTCGACAAATAAGAGTCGCCTTCGCAGTGAGTTGGGCATCAATATAAATGGAACGTAGCAAAACACAGGTAAATACCTTTCGCGTTTGTGTAATATATCATTTTGACTGCTAAAATAATATGATTCTACTAGCAACAGGTTTGTAAGATTATTATGGCTACAGCCTACAGCTATTATAGGGAGCACAAAAAAATGTGTAATGAACCGGGAGTATTGCTATCATGAATTCATACAGATTCAACTTTTCTGGAAGTGTCACTATTGCCCCTGGGTTTTCTATAAACAAACGTTTATCATGGCTGATTTTATTGTAATTTCTCCCTTATTAGCGTTTTGTTTCTCGCTAGGGTAGAATTTTGAATCTGTATGTGTTCACCTTTTTCTATCGATTCCCGGGGCATAGCTCAAGTTTTGTTAATGGCAGAGTTCAAATGTACTCTTAGTCTTTCTATTTTAAACAAAATATCAATGTACATGTGGCGGATATAAAGTATTTTATAGCTTAACTGCAGGCAAAAATAGTAAGCGTGAACATTCTTTAAAATGCGGAGAAATCTATTTTGTTCGAATATACAGCGATCGATCGCGATGCTTGAACAGGTCGAACAGGTTTCAATATAAAGTCAATAAACACTGCGTTAATGTTGCAGCGGACTCGCTCGTCCTTTTCCCTCCTCAACCATTATCAGTGGGCTAAGTTGGTTGGCTTTGATTAGTTTTTAACTAATTTTTCTGCCCTTTTTTTACCATAAAATTAATTGCTCTCTCATTTCCGATAATTAATTATTATGTAAAAAAAATAATTATTATGTTTTTTGCTAATTCTTTTGTGACTCAATTATAACCATTGATATCTTCCAGTTCCACCCCAACATTCAAACTAATCAATCAATGGTTTCAGGAACAATAAACTGCCGAACCGGCCATGATAGTTCTCGTGGCCTCGGGCCAGGGTTTTGCAACTTTGTCGTACTAACCTGCCGAGCAAAGAATATATTGTTTTTCACTTTGTTCAATTTTTCAATTTTTCAAAGAAAATGTACAACTTCTTCGCTGGTGTAGCCATCTTTATGTGTCAGTTCCATGGAGCCAAATTTATTCCTGGTAGGTATTTTACTCTTTTCGGTGTTAATCACTCAGAAAGTTTGAGTAAATGTTTTCATACTTTAAATCTATTACCGAAAAAATTCCTTATTTATGCACAGTTTTACACAAGGTTGGTATGATGGCATCTTTGATTGGCTGATGGCTTCTCACTATTCCTGAGATTCGTGTCTAGTATAAAGTGGCCATGTATTCATTCCTTCATATTAATCTTGTTCCTGTCTCACTCAAGTACTTTGCTCTTAAAGGCAACCACGTAGACATGAAATAAAATGAGTACTAATCTGTTCAGCATTTTACCAAAATTCATGACTTTTCACACTGTTTTCAAGATGGAATAGGGTGGCAGAATAGCATGACAGATTAAAATTACAATATTTAATAATAAAGCTTTTTTTTTTGAAAGTTCTAACAAGTTTACCTCTTAAATGAAAATTGATTTCATCACCGTATCACCATCGAATTAAGTTTTAAAATTACACGAGAATAACGTTTCTTATTTTTTTCTCTGAGGAAGCGAAAAAGATCAAAAGGAACCGCAAGGTTCTATCTTATTACGTAGCATATTGGCTCCGTAAGGATCTTGAGGGGGTACTTCGATGAGCAAAGTAAAAAGAGATGTAAATCAATTCTTCTATCCACTGTGACGAATTATAAGGAGGAAAAACATGAAGAGTCTTCAGTCGTTTCAGTGAGAAGACGAATTATAAAAAAATAATTAAATATCTCAAGAGGAGGCCAACGTAATTTTGGGTGTATTTTCAGGGTTTTGTTCGGTTTCAGGTAATCCAGTTGAATGATTATTTTTTTCCTTCTTTGCCTTTGCTATTTCACGACTTTGAGTATGTGTTTTCGACCGGTGATCAAGGACAAGGTTAAAGGGGCGGGAATTACATGCTGGCCCTGATAAGGTGCCGGCAGTTGAAAGTACTTGCGGGTAACGTAGCTCAGCGCATGTACTGTTCCAAAAACGGGCATGAGTCAGTTGGTCGCGTGACTCATTAGGAACTAAGCAAGAAATTAATCACACAAAAAAATGCGGTGAGAAATGGTGCGAAAAGTTGGGATTGAGAAATGCATAATGCTGTGGGATTTTTAGATAGGTCTCAACCCGAGACCTCAGACTTCTAACACGGCCCTTCTAAAGATATTTTCCTATCAAAGAAATGCAGATAAAAGTATTTCGCTGGAATTCCACGCTGCATGCTATCAACAATATGAAACTGATCCCAATGTCCCAACTACCGGTGGCAAAACTTTCGTCTTTGCATGTATTCCAACCCGATCTTTTCCTTGTTTTTAATAACCTCACTCAAGCCCCCATGCAAGTGTTCCAGGATTCTTCTTTTAGAGCAGTTTTATTTCAGCACTTTTTCAATTTTATACTTGTTCAAACAGAGTTATTGAATTCCCTTCTTAGTGTGCAGACAAGACCAGATCGAGAAATATTCGGCTCAGTGTGCGACTTACCTGAAGTACGGTTTCTGTACGGCTGCTAACTTGAGGCACTTTATGGAGCAGAATTGCCCTGTGACCTGTAGAGTCTGTCACGGTAAGTTATAGACAAATTCAAAATTTACTGAAACCGACATCCTCTGGCCACCATTTTGTCTCCCAAAAAACAAATCTTGTCAAAAAGATTTTTCACTGATCTTTTTTCTTTAAAATCCCGTTGTTCGAAAGTGGAAATTGGCCACCTAGCTGGTCAATTTTTCACGTACGACAAGAAAACGTAGGCGCTGCTCTTGTTGGCGATTTGTCGCAACATTTTAAATGTTTGAACAACCACTTTTCACATTAGTTCTGACTGCTGACGCAAGGAAACGTTCCTGGGTTCCCGGATATGTCGCAACAATCTTCTTGCGATACGTTGTGACGTATCCTCATGATCATCGTGCATTTGCAAACGCACGTTTGAAGACGCGCCTCGTCGAGGCTTGTGGACGCTGGGGTAAAAAGATGATAAATATGTGACTCAGGCAGTGCAAGACTTGTTCTGTTCTGGTAAAATGGTATAATTGGTATAATTGATAGCTGCAATGCAATAAAAAAGATTATTATTCACTCAAAATATTTCCCCCGATTCTAATTGGCTAAAAGCACACGTTTTATTCACCATAACCAGTTTCTGATGACCAAATTTGGAAGAATATTGTGTTTAGCGAGGAAACGACGTCAAAAATGCAGCGTTCTTACACGTTAATGCATTGTTAACCGAGAAGACCTGGGGACAAGGTTGAGTTGTTTTCGTTGTGAACTTGAAAAATGGCGGGCATTTCACGCGTTTCAAGAGTGAGAGCTAGGCGAAAAAATAGCTAAAAACACGGGGCGACATCTGCTATTTGGGGAGTATTTGCGTAGCTGAACAACCCTAAACGTGCTCAGTCTATCGAAGATGAACTTGACATCGATGGACCTATGGAGGTAAGCATGTTTTAGCCAGGTTTCTAAACTAGGAATTATTTTGAATGAATAATAAAACAGTTATTGAATTCGGCTTTTGTATTATATGAAGGCCTGCGGCCTCGACGGATAACACCCTCCTCGATCTCCAGCATTCTTGATAGGATACTCAGCCTCATTCATTAATTGTTAATTCAGTATACTTTGCTTGATCTTATTTTATTTTATATTAGTGGTACAACCTTCTACAACATCACCGCCTACTTCAACCCAACCAGCTACAACAACGATTCCAGCTACAACAACGATGCCAGCTACTACTACTCTACCACCTACTTCTACTCCGTTACCAACTAAAACTTCGTCTCCGACAATTCCAGGTTAAGCTTCCTTCACTATGCTAATATTGGGACCGTGCGTTCCATTCTTCTTTTTCAAAATTATATTACCCTTTCTCCCATCGTTAAGTTTGAACAATATTTTAGGTATAGCAACAACATTTGCGGCTTTTGTCTCTCGGGTTTAGTATATCCACGCTAAACGGGTTAAGTTAAAAAAAGACAACGGCTTCATCTGTCTTACAAACCTGAGGCCAAAACTGTGCGCTAATTTTACTACAGCGGAGCATGTCACGGAGAAAATAATTGCCATGAACACTTGAACGCTTCATATATCAAGAACTTCAAAGGTCTGCGATATTTGTAGACATTTAAATGAATTGCGAAACGTTAATTTTGGCACGTATTGCTGAATTAAGCTTAACTTTGGTCATGGTTCGGTGAACACTGTGCAATAAGTTTTAAATACCATGTACACTTAATACATTTCTGTATAAGCTGAATAGTATTTGTTTGAATCTACATGCATGTTTGTAATGAATGAAAAAATCAATTTTTTGATATGCTGTTATTCATGTTAGGTAACTGTTTAACTTCAAATTTTCATCTCTATTCTGGGTCCGTTAATTTTTTTTCGATAACAGTATTGTCACATGACTTGTATATGTATACCGCCAGCATACTACTTTGCCGGAATTTTTCTGTGATTCGGAATAGCATGAAAGTAACATCCTTTCATATTAATATTTTCGTCCATCATAGATTACATATTAAGTGTTTGAGGTTGGAACTTACGCCAAAGTGTATTGTTAACGTAAGTATGTTCTCTGAAACTGATGCATTTGTTTAGATTTGTCTTTTTTTTTTTTTACTCCTTTTAGCTTGTATGCCTAACCACAATGACATTCCTACATGTGTGCGATATGCAAAGATGTTCGGTTTCTGTACAAGCAGCGTCGATAGCATAAGAAAATACATGTTTCAAAATTGCGCGGTAACTTGCGGGTTTTGTAGAGGTAAGTCCCTAAAAATTTGGCATACGACTGCCTACTAATACCAGCAAACTCAACTGCAGTAACAATGAAATCGATACAAAGCTGAAAAACTTTTCTTAACAATGTCATCTAATGTTGCTATTACGCCTGAAATTCGTTTCTTTCTCTGCGTTATAACTTATGAAGCTAAGAGAAGGTTGCCTTTGTGTGACTTTAGACTAACAGCTTAATAAAGCCGGCGCGAGTGCGGACTTACCTAAAAGTTATCCATACTTAACCACTTACACGTAATGCTGGCAGTCAGTATCACTTTAGATCTAATCTATCTTTAGATCTTTAGATCTCTAGATCTTTGTTAAGGTTTTATGGGCTAATGTTTACTTTGTTAAGTGTGTAACAGTGTCTTAGCCTAACGCAATGCATGTTGGGTTAACATGTTTGGTCCCGCTGCTAGGCTGAAGGAATTTATTTGCGGTGCTGCCTTGTACTCATGAATATCAGATTATCTTCATTGTCTTCTGAATCATTAGTTCGGTACACCACGACACCACAACAAACGACGAATCAATCAAAGACAACTCCTTATTCAAGCACAGGGAATAAAACAACTTCAAAGCCAACGACTAAGCAACAGGAAACTTTCCCACCAGCGACACAGCAGCCGTCAACTACCTGGCCAACAATAAATATGGACCTGGAGGCTTGGAAGTCACGGTGCTACAACTATGTATCATTTTCCACGGCTCCTTCAGATCAGGCTTCGTTTCTAGATACCAACACTTTCATCCATGCAAATTTATAGTATGGATTTTTTTCCCACGGTTTTCGCTGAACCTGTCACCTTTGTACATACTATCTAGGAATTAACTGATCTGGCTAGGCCGTTTTGTTGATTAAAGGTGAAATTCTCGTAACAACTGGTCATTTCAGACTTATGGAATTAGTGCCCCAGTAAGATTCCGTTATACAAGTAGCTTTAATTCATACCACACCCGGACTGAGACAATTAGGAATACCTCCAGTGAGACAGACGATAGCCTTGAATTTCCTGACGTTTGTTGAATTGAAAAATAACGGGTCCGGACAATCTGCGAGCCAGCCAGCCATTCGAGCCATGGGAAAAAAATAGAGTTTTATGAAATTGTAAATGCATGAAAAATGTTTCCGGCTTAGTTCCGAGGTTTTGCTGATGCAGTATTGATCGACTTTCACTATATGATTAGGGTTAAGCGCTCATTGTACTAGGGTTAAGCGCTTGCTTTTCGGATACGGGTTAAGCATTGTTTAGGGCTCAAAACTTTTTCTACGGATTAGGTTTAAACGTTTTTTGGCGTTAAACACTCATTTACAACGGATAGCTTTCGGTTATTGTTTTTCGTATTACTGCTTTTTTGATTTTTTTCTATTTTTCTTTCGCATGGCTCGCATGGCTCGCTGGCTCGCACTGTGTCCTAACTCGTGATTGCAGTAGATCATTTTGAGTTATATAAGTTACCGTAAAATTCCGAAAATAAGCCCCTCCAAATATAAGCCCCCCAAACTCGTAACGCAAAAAAAACCCTCCGTTAAATCGCCCCTCCGAATATAAGCCCGCCTGGGGCTTGTACTTGGAAATTGTCCTCAAACACAAACTAAAATAAAGCAAAAACGGTCAATTTCCTTTGTAAGGCTAGCCCAATCGATTTTGAAACGCAAAATTCCCTCCATAGATAAGCCCCGAGTATAAGCCCCTCCAAAAATAAGCCCCCTGAAAAAGGGTCTTTGAAAACTATTATCCCCGGGGTTATTTTCGGAATTTTACGGTATTTCATCTTTATTACAAATCAATATAGGGAAATTTGAAAATAAACTAAACAAGACGCTATGGAACGTAAACTTCGGCGCCCTGGTTGTGGATTAATTGTGAATGTGGAGGAATAGTAAGAAATAATATTTTTCCGGAAACTCCTCCATAAAAATACCCTTAGTTTTCTCCTTTTGTGTTAAAGACGTCTTAACTTCTTCACCGGACGTCTGCTAGGTGCATGACCCGTGGCTGTAATCCAATTCGATTATAATTTGTCATAAATAAATTGCGCACGACGTTCAATCAATTTCCTATAAGACCAAAATAACTAATCGTCGCACGCCGACTGTTCGGAGTTCTGCAGCAAAACATTAAATTATTTTTAAAAAAATAATCCTACAAATCAACCATCTTAAACATTTCTGCTACAATCTCGTCTCGGCGATCTAACGGGGCAAAGATAAGTAACTACGAACAGAAGGGCGAGCAAAAAATAACCTTTTCTTTCTTCCTCAGATAAACTAAACCACTCGAGCTGATCCCGAGATATAGAGATATCTCGATCAACTCTGGGCAAGCCAGAAATAATAATTATTTCACCTTTATCTCTTCAAAAAGTAATAATTAAGTCTCCCTCATAATTATTTCTTTCCCCTGAAAGAATAAATCAAAGAACTCGAAGATATCTCGAACTAATTCCGAAGCAGCTTCGGGACCTCCGGATGCAAATTTGAAACATTCCTGAGCTAATTAAGTGCGCGAATTCCTTTACTTCGCGCTCCGCTGAAGTAACAAAGCAAGTCAAAAAACGAAGATATTTAGCCTAAACAAACAAACAAACAACTGTCAAAAAACATCAAAAAGAATACATTTATGGTCTAGTTATTTCTATTCATTTGTACGGTTAAATTTGTAACTGTCGATTCTTTATGCAGCAAGTAGACGCTTTTAAACCAAGTATATACTTTAGTTCCACGTTGCATCTGCGGTCGTATATTGGTTAATTTTATTTGACACTTAAATAATAAGTAATAAGTTAAATAGATAATTTAGCAATACTATAGAGATTTTTCACTTACGTGGTCAAAAATACAATTTTGCTGGATCAAAAGAAAGTGTTTACATAACGCCGACAGCTAGCGGGATACCAACGTGGCCGCCATTATATTGTTCTCGAACATTAATGCAAAACTTTCTGGGAAAATTTTCCAAGAAGCTCAAACCACTCGCGGCAGGCCTGATAGTTGTCGCCCTTCGGGCTCGAATATTCAGTTTACCTTTAAAAAATTCTGCTGTTCGTGTTTTTAACAATATAGAAATCTGGTACAATTGCCTATTTCGAATGTATCTTTAGTATTGACATGATATCATTCCAGTCTTCTAGCCTCATCATTAGCTTCTATGCTTATGTTGGTTATTCTTACCTTTCACTTCTTTATTATCGAAATAAAACGGAAAAAATAAACAGTTCAAAACAATGGAAACGCCGGTGCGTATATAGCAAATATTGTTCTGCAGTTAACTGCAGAACAATATTTGCTATATACGCACCGGCTTTTCCATTGTTTTGAACTGTTTATTTTTTCCGTAAATGGAAGAGCCGGTCACTGAAGTGGAACAGGAGGTCGGATTTCCACCTCAGTGAAAACCAAAAATTTTCTGCTGGTTCTAGGGCAATGCAAGAGAGCTTTAAGTCAGATAATAGAGACCTTTAGATACGAAGAGAACGACTACGGAAACGACTAAGAAGACGACAAAGAGGACGAGAGTTTCTCAATACTTAAATAGTGCACGCGCCTGAACAAGCGTTATTTTGGCGGGAAAACGTGTTAGCCGTCGTCATTCTACAACTACGGGTTTTAGCGAAAACATGATCGTAGTGACGGAAACAAGTTGTCAGATGTAAGAAGTTTTTAATTTTGTGATCTGGAGAGGGCTCAACTTCTTTCACTAAAAATAACTGTGTTTTGTGGTAAAAAATAGTAACATGAAGCTTTCTAAGGTGTCTAATTCTTGAGAATATGCGGAAAAACCTTAAGTCAAGTTTCGTCCGTGAATCTAAAGGTCTCCAATGCTTGAGCTCCGAGGCCTTTTTGAAAATAACGATCAAGTGTGTAGCGTAACTAAAGGTGTTATTTTTAAGATATAAAGAGTTCAAGCATTATCCGATATTAACTAAATAGTTTATTCGTTCTGATCTTAAAATTTATAGAAAACATGCGTATAATTAATGTACAAATTGAGCTAAATTGGCAACAAGAAAATACTGCTCTGTAATGTATGGAGCAGCAAATGCAATAATTTATTGAAGATAATTGAACTTGAACCATATCAAAAATTCACGAATAGGAGCAATATTTTTTATTTTTATACGTGTGAACATAGTGTTCGGCTTTTTTAGAACCTTACTTCCTGGCGCCGACAAATACCAATCGTCCCAGTTGAAATTTGATTAGTAGAAAACTTCTCCTGAAATCATACCTTCCTACTATTGAACGCAGCGACATTAACTATGACTTGCCGGCCGCCTTGATTTAAAAACCGATGGGTATCAGTTTTTTTGGAAGACAACGCTTTGGGTTATATATTGCAGCTATATATTCAATGGCACACCTACTCCCTTTTTTTTCCTTTCATTTTAAGCCTTTTTTCCTTTACAAGATCAAATTGTTCTAATTTTAACAGAATTTCCAGACATTTTTTTCTTGTCCATAAGGATCGTGTCCATTACACAAATCGGAAATTTGATTGACTGAGTGGCTATTTACCTTGGACATATATACATTGTTTTTTCGAAGTGCAGAAACATTCCGTTATATTAATTAAAATTTATGCAAATGTCGAGGGCGGTTCAGTACTAGAAGGGTCTCTGCATAAAACTAATCTTATTAAGACTGAACTAAAACGTATTTTCTTCATCTGTCCAAGGGATGAGAAGGAACTGAAATTGAAATTTGTCAGCCCGTCAGCCAGAGATAGAGTGGTTATCTCCTCAGGTATAATCTCGAGAGGCTTTCAGCCGTTAGATATATATCTTATGGTTTTTGTAGGAGATCCCTTTACTACACTGTAGTGTGGAAATGTTTGTCTTTTTCCCTCAAGAACAAGCAAACATTTGCCAGAGATTTACCTTAAAATCTAAGTGCAGTCTTGCCACTTAACAGTCATATGGTAAGAAACTTCTGATTGCTATCCTCCATTAGTCAGTAGATGAACCAATTTATCATGCCTTGTTAAATGTGGAACCGGCATTATCGTTAGAAAATTGAACAACGTTTAACATTTACATCACCTTATAAGATATTTAGAGATCAAGAGACAGGCTGTTCAGGAAGTTAGATTAAAGTTCTATTTTGCAATATAGTGAAATGTGTTTCCTAATTGTTAAAGAAACTTCTGCTGAGTTACAATGTTGTCGTTCAGAATTTGTTATTAAGCTATGTATTGCACACGTATTGTTTTAATCTATAAATTTTTATCGACTTACAGATTATTTCTAACGTAGCAACATTGGTGTACATTCTTGTTGTTGTTGTTGTTGTTGTTTTTTTTTTTTTCGATTCTTAAGCGACATTTTCTTTAGCGTTGTTCAGGTTGCCTTCGAGAGATCGTATTCCAGGATAAGAATACGCAAAATTTATTGCAAATCTCTTATACTGTGATTTTTGGACCACTTAAACACTACTTAAATCAGAATATTTATATTTTGTTTCACGCAAATTTCTAAATATTGTAATACAACGAGCAAACACAAGTAATTTCTAGAGTTTATTCCAACTAATTCGTATTCCGGAATACGGTCAATCGAACACGCCCTAGTTTGCTCATTAGATCACTTGTAAAGTTGTGCCGAGTGATATAGAGCGATTTTCGTATGGCCTTGAAATATGGATTCAGTCTAAAGTGTTTGTTATTTGTTTCATCAGCTGATAGACGAATAGATCAAAACATGGACTTGCTTTTGCAACATAAAATTCTAAGATGGAAGAAAAGCATCCTTCGATTTTCTAATCGCATTGCTGATTGCAGAATGACGTCAAAGCAAAGTATCCATAGATTGGCTAGAATGCGTTCCATTGGGATGACCTGGATCAGGATCAGTGATCCGAAATTACTCACCGATCATGAGGCATCAAATAAACCAGCGAATCCACTCTGGGAAAAGATTCGATTGTTTATCTTGCATGATCCGAGTTATCTTAGAGCAGTGATTCTGATCCGGATCATCCCAAAGGAAGGCACCACTACTCGCTAAAAAAGTCCACGCGCGTTTGTATTCGTCCGATAAAACATCAACCGAGTCAAATCAGTCTACATTCAAACCCTGCTTTACGGACACCTCATTATTAGGGACAGTTTGCTTTGTCCCTGTGTAAAAAAAGCCCTTACGTTTTCTCTATAAAATTCGACCCGCTTAATTCTGACACCCCCTTAATGCGGACACTTTCCAAAGCCCCCTCAGTGTCCGTGTCAATGGGGTTTGACTGTATTCCGTTCGTTTCTTGTTTTTGTTTTGTTCGCGCATGATCATTTCAAAATTATGCGAAAATCACTCTACTATGTTAAAACGTGTGATTACTAGGTTAAATCTTTTACCTGTTTCACGAAAAAATTAGGTCATGCATTATTTTGTTTAATTTTCTCAGAAAAATATGTTCATTTTCTTCATTGGTCTTTCCATGTTTGCCTGTCAAGTCGTTCACAATAAAGCACAAGTAATTCCAGGTACGTACTACGTTTGGATTTGATTTTGCTAAAGCGCAAAAATATTATTCAGCCGTATTCAGCCGTGTCGACTTATAGAGGTTTTATATTCTGCATTTTCTTCTCGATATTTTTTAATAGGTCAAGCTGGATGCATTCATTTAGTTGTTTTAGTTTAAAAGAAAGATAACAAGTAATAATAATAATAATCACTGATGAAAAATGGTAAAGCAACGTCGCTCATGTTGTTTTGTTTCCTGACATATTACTTTTACGGTGCTAAATAGCCGGTTTGCCACTCCTTAAAATTTTTATAAGACAAATTATTTTTCCTATCTCTGATTATCGTTTTAATCACAACAACTGTCTGACCATGCAGAAACGACTTTGCTCGATTAAACTTTTAAATAATTAAGGAAACGTATCGTGAACGACGAGAAAAGCAAAAACCCGGTCAAGTGGCAAAGATTATGTTTGGTTTTTGCCATAAACGTGATTCTATAAACTCTCCAAGAATGTCCATAATTTAGCGGAAAATTTGTGCAGCTGCTTAAAAAAGCCAACATCATCGATCTTGCGGTACTCGATTCATTTTTATATTGATAAGTTAACGTTTCTAAAGCCTTTCGGGAGGTATATTGATAAAACTCCGGCAAAAAAAATGGAGCCCGGAAGCGTCTCCAAATCGAAGATCAACATCGTCAGGATCAAGCGCTTACCGTTACGGCCTGTCATGTTGGTTTCAAATCCACCGAGCGGACGCGTACGCAGGGACCGCGGAGGGGGAGGGGCTGGTAGGGCCGCGGCCCCACCACTTTTTTGCGCCCCCGCCCCCACTTTTTGCGCTAAAAAGAAAAATAATTAAAATAACAAAAAGACTTGAAACAAGTTTTTTTCCGTCTATATTCCGCTATATTCTCTGTATTTTCTTTAATTTCAAACGCCAGACATTTTGTGGGGCTTCTGTGCTTTTCGCGGTAATTGTGCTCTGGGGCCGACTTGCCCCTTGATCAAACGCCATGCCTTGGCAACACCTTCGCTTCGTTCGGCAGCGTGTTTTGTACTTCCAGCTCCGGCAGAGTATTTTTATCACTTTTATCAGACGAAATGAAGAAAATTACTAGCTCTTTCAAGCCAAACGAAGGTGAGTAGTTGTTTTGAATTGATAAAAGTTTTATATTTTGTCTTTCTCCTTTCGAATCAACGAAATATTCGATGGCAAGAAGAACAGTAAGAAGAATTACATTACTTGAATAGTGAACGGCCATAGTTAGAAACAGCAGCGATTCAGCATCTTGACAGTACTTAATTGTCATAAGAAATTAACGGAAAGCTTGGACGAGATTCAGATCGCAAACACATTTGCTGGACGGAATGAAAATCGGATGAAGAATTTCGGTATCTTCACTAATGCCGACCTATAAAGAGCAACAAATACTGGATAAAGTATGCAAAGTCACGCGACAGAAGCAAATCAAATACTATGATTTTATTCCTTTTTTCGATTTTCAATATGAAAAAATTATTTTCAATTGTCAGCCCTCCCACTTTTCAACTTGCTCCGCGGTCCCTGGTACGGATGTCAGGGTGGGAGAAGGAAGGCGAGAAAAAGAGGGACTATTCTCTCTGGGAACTTCGCAATAGAATAGCCTTAACTCTTTACGTAACACTAGTACACCGTGTA
>OZ038002.1:11261693-11349193 GCA_964035705.1 Porites rus
ATTTTAAATAGTTCGATTTGTTTGAAAGTATTGACCAGTCCAATATAATCCTAGCAAGCTTATCAAGGCCTTGTTAAAAGACAAAGAAAAGATATTTATTGTTTAGAGGCCGAGGAATTAGATCCTACTTCATGTTGAAAAGCCATTCCTTTTTACTTTTACTTTCCTTCCGACTTTTTCTGTCCTTTTTTGTATTTACTAATAGTATTACACTTCAATGGTTCTTATCTTCTTCACAAACCTAGAAACCAAACAAACTTCATGTTCAAGAGCTAGTTGCTAGCCTTTGATTTTCTCTTGAAGTTTATGAAACGTACCTTTTGCTTTTTATATTGCTTTTAGAGCTGATTCTTTTCACTAGTTTGCAGGCCAGACCAGGTTGACCAAGTTTCCACCTGTGTGCAATATGAGGGTTTTGGTTTCTGTACAAGCACCACTGGTAGTATCAGGCAGTTAATGGTCACAAATTGTCCGGTTACATGTGGATTTTGTCGTGGTACGTTATGTATACCGAGATAATATCTCAAGCATATCGAAACTGAATCATTCGCTTCTATTCTATATGATACTGCTACACTGATATTAAACCGAAACAAAACGAAGTGAATAAGACGCCTTTGCCGTCAGTACCAGCTAAAGATCGATAAATTAATGTGATAGGCAATAATCTGAATGGGTGACTTCCGTTTTGTCCTTGATTAGTCATTTACGTACACGGTAAGATTTTTTCGTTAAAGCTCCCTTGCTGTTGTTGTTGTTGTTGTTGTTGTTGTTGTTTTCTTGTTGATTGCTTTTGATATGTTTTCTAGTAGTCGCAGTTTCTCAGATTCTTGAATAATCTGAACGCACGAAATTGTCATTCTCAGTGACTACTACTATAACAAGCTTTTTTATAGCCAATAACTGTTCGGTAACGAGTGATCCGCTATTCTACGAGTTAAAAATATCAGTCTAATGTTTTTCTCCTCCCTCAAACTTTAGTTCCATCAACTCCGCCTATAACGACTCAGCAAAGGACAACAGTAAGGCCGACTACTCAGCAACAAACAACAGCAGTGCCAACAACTCAGCAACAAACAACAGCAGCGCCAACAACACAGCAACAAACAACGGCAAGGCAAACAACACAGCAACAAACAACAGTGAGGCCAACAACTCAGCAACAAACAACGGCAAGGCAAACAACTCAGCAACAAACAACAGCGGGGCCAACTACTAGAGGTCTTCCAGGTAAGACGAGGGAGGTATATACTTCTTTTATCAAATTAGCACCTGTCCAATGACATACCATTATGAAAATACATGTCATCTTCACATGAGGAAATATCCCTATGCCATCGCTACATGATAAATCGCACCATTAGCAGCAAAAAAATATTAAAGTGAAATGGTTTGGTATTACATTGGAGTCTATATAATAAATAGAACATTACATGGCCTCTTGGAGATACGCAATTTTTCTCTTCGTGTTGAGAAATATTTCACTCGTTCGCTTTGTTCTGTTGTGAAATAGTTTTCAACACTAGGCGAGAAATTTCCTCTTTCCGCGTGGTCATGTAATATCCTCTATGTTAGTGATGTTAGTGACATGTACAAACTTAAGCTCGAAAGATCCAAAGATCTTCCCCTTTTGTTTAAAAAATGATGGAACGGTGATTCCACTTGAAAGATCCGCCCCAGTAGGCTTAACAATTATTACCTGTAATCCTGAGGGCTACCAGACGGACGTTATGCTCTTGTTTTTCTTATTAAATATGTTTACAATTTCTTTGAAACTAATAAACTTCAATTCAGAAGTTTCCTAGTGTTCATTTCTTTCCTATGGCACAAATCATCCTTTTCAGCTGTTATGATCGTTGTGATTATAGTTTCATATTCTGTATTAACCAAATTTTTGCAAAGTGCAAAACGTCGACGAAGTAGTGTTCTCAAAACTGAGTTGCTACAACAAAGACACGCCAACGATCTTGGCAGCGAGCAAAAGACCTTGCCAGCTCAATCAGGTGCTCCAGACCCAAAAACGCTCCTGCCTTCAACCGAGCACGTCGAATGGGAATGGTGAAAAAAGGTGTACGCTATTGGTGTGGAAAAACTAAGCTGCGAGCTGGTAGAAATGCCAGAAAAGTCAGCGCAGCGAGAATCTTCGACACCATCCACAAGGAATAGAGCACGCCGCCTCGAAGACATTCTCGAAGAAAGGGAAAAGCTGGGAAGTTCCCAAACACTGGAAAACGTGACACGAAAAAGCGGGAAACCCGGGAGCTGCGCTGCATAGAAACAGGGGAAATTCAAAACGTATTGGAGGGGAAAGGCTGTTGGAGGAAAACGAAAAATGCGAAGCGCGATCCAAAAGGTTCTTTCCAACCCACAAACAACAAAGTTCAAGATCTTACAGGAAGGTCTCGGAACATTCTGGGGCACAGAGAAGCAATGCTTCGCCCAAGTGTTGTTTCGGAAAGTGGGGAAGGCAAACTCGAAGCTGTATAGGCCACAAAACAGCTGGAAACAATAATCGAAACCTCAAAAGAGATGTTCTTGGTAGAAGAAGACCGCTATATATACTCGGCAAATGTGGTTTGTGCCAACCAAAATATAAAAAAATCCGGATACTCGTGGTTAAAACAAAATCCTTTTGTACAAAGAAGGAAAACAAATCTTCTGGAATCCCATTGCCGTACAAAAACACCCAGACGAAACAAAATTGCGAGAACTAAAAGAAAAGCTGGAAGATGCGACAAAATATATTGCAATAGATATGCAAGAAGGGCTCTATCTGGTGTCTCGCTATGAAAAAAAGCCCTTCCGGGGGCAGAAAAAAACGACTCTCTTCCTCCTGCAGCTTGGCGATGACGGCAACCCAAAAAAAGACCCAGACGAGCCGGTTTGGGGATATTTTCTCCAACAGAGGCAGACGAAAAAATATAGAGCAGGTAGAGGGGTTTTTGTACCGCAATCTCGGATAAGAGAAAACAACTCCGCATACGAAGAGAGACATACTGGCGGTGCTGTATTCAGACCTCCATGCGTAAAAGTCTACACCCACTCGCAGCTTTTGGAGAAAAGGAAAACATCGCCACAATTGCCAACCGCCACAATAGGACCATACGGCCATTCTTCACACTCCGACGCTTTTTCCGTCGGCACCTTGCAAGAATTGCACGCCCACGTCCGAAGTTTTCTTCCGCCAAATTTTGCAAAGTCGCCCAGTCGAGCACCTATTGTTTCGAGTAGCACATTTTTTCGAAAGGCCTCCAATCTCAGCGCTCGATAGTGCCCATTTTTTTCGTCCAGCGAATGGCCTGGTCGGTTTTTTTGTTACGGACTACTCCATGTAAAAAAAACTGTTTCTTTGCTGGTTCGAAGGTCTTTTACGGCTTGGGTCCCGCCGGTTCTGGCGCCTTCAGAGGCTTCCACAGATTAGAAAGGGCATCCAGTGTCTTTGGTTGCTTCCACAAAACATACAAAAAGGTACAACCTGTAGCAATAGATCCCAGCCGACGCTGCTTGGGAGGCGGAAACTATTTCGGTGTCTTCCAAAAAGGCGTTGTTGGTGCTTTCGATGGTGTCGTGAATCCTCTCTGCCCACTTCGACCACTTCGTCGAGGTTTTCCACGTCCTAAAAGTGGCTTTCTTGTATTTCGAGCAGAATGCGGGTACGTCGACTTGTTTTTGCAAATCTTTCTGCTTTTCGAGCATTTTGTCGATTTTTCCGTACAAACTGTCCAAAGGGGATGCATTGCTCCGGCTGGAAGGCCGCCGGCTCCTCCGCTAGATAGGAGGTTTTCTGTGCATTCTTTCAAATTTTGTACAACCTCGATGTTCCAATACCATATCGTTTTGGGATGCCTTCGGCGGGCTCTTTGTCCCGCATTGAGGTAATTTTTGACGTACTCTTGGAACAGTTTGGTTGCACTGGGCATTCCTATATATTTCTTGGAAATACCAGTGGGGACCTGGCATTTTCCAAGTGCACTTGTTTGCGGCCTTTCCATTCCTCAAGTGGACCTGGAAAAGAACATTAACTGTGCACGACGTTCTTTCTCAAGGATCTTAAGAACCAACCAAACTTTGTGTTAAAAAAGTTAGTTGCCTTTCATTTTATTTTCGTTACTGTTTTTTAACTTTAAATTGCTTCTTTTCACCAGTTTGCAGGCCAGACCAGGTTGACCAAGTTTCCACCCCATGTGTGCAATATAAGAGTTTTGGTTTCTGTACAAGCACAACTGGTAGTATCAACCAGTTTATGCTCACGAATTGTCCAGTTACATGTGAATTTTGTGTTGGTAAGTTTTGGATACAAAATGATATATCTCATCTCACCATAGACCGACTGATAAGATTACGATGTGTATGTAATACGAAACGGTTACATGACTGCATCAAAACAAACATAAATTAGACACCTTTGCCCTCCTCACCAGCTTTGTGATAAGTAACCATGAATGGCTGAAGAAACGTACTTGTGGAATTATTAAGTGAAATTATTTTTTTTGGTTGATCCATCACTCATTTACACAGGTGGTCACAAAAGTCTTTCTTTGTCAAGCTTCTTTGTTGGTTGTTGTTGCTGCTGCTGTTCTTAATCCCACCTGGAAATCACTATTACTTTTTAGTTCTGGGTTAATCGTACTTGATTCTCATCTATTGATTTTCTTATTTTCGATTATTTCTTACCTTTTACACTATCAATCACTATCTTGTCCTGTTTTTTGTTCAAAAACAGTAGTGACCACCTTGCATCCAAAAACTTTGACACCCCCACCCCCCCCCCCCCCAAACAGAAAAAAATAAAACTTAAGTCTTAAAAAAAATAATATGGACATAAATTTAAGAAAAAGTTAAGTGAAAAATTTGTCACCCCAGCTCATCCCATTTTTTCCAGATTCCATCAGCGACAGTTACGACGCTTATATTAATGAATCATTATCAAGCGTTCTTTCGAAATGTTTAAGCATTAAAGAAAAAAGGCATTTTTACTAATTCTATTGAAACGAAATTCTCTGGGACGTTGTTGAAGCTTTACACTAAAAACTGGTGGTTTTATCAACTTATTAAATAAATGCAACTATTGTTTTTTTTTTAAGTGCCACCTCCGCCTACAACCCCAGTTCCTACAACTCCAGGTAAGTTCAGTAACCTTATAAAAAGCTTCAGCATTTGAGCTAGTGTTGACTTACTAGTACACTTTATTTGCGTATTTCAGGGATGCCTTATCCCCAACATTCGGTACATTCCATAACTTTCACATACGGCCAGTTCTATAGGTAGTCCAATCAAAAAGAAAAACCTTTGTTTTCTCATAGGAGAGGCAGCCGAGAATTGAAAACAAATCTGAACTTAGGTTGTTGGAAGTCACCTATATATCTGTTGTTTTTTTTTTCTCATTGTCGCAGTTAGCTCTTCTTCATGACTAAATTAAAGACAAATGAGAGTATAACGGCGTAATTAGTTGGCGTAGAGATAGAAGGACAGTTAATGCCCACCAATATTGTTTCCAATGGGTAACGTGTGGAAGAAGTAAAGCAGAGGTCCAAACTTCGACCTTTGAGGGACTTGGACATCGCATGCAATCCAGAAACTTAATCGTCGATACCAAGCAACTGATGTAAAAACGAGAAGAAACTCTTTCAAAATTGGATAAAATGATCGACAGTATATCATTTATAGATGCAGACAAATCGAGTGGTAGTTTCAGCAACACACAGCGATTGTCATCAATGGATCGAAAAATGTCACTTTGAATCCGCACAAGGACTGTTTCGCAACTGTGAAATTTTAATAGCTTGCAAACCAAGGAATCCACTGTACGTTGAAAACATTTGTTAGAACATCGTTCAGGCGAATTCAGCGGCAGCCAAAGATAGCACCGACCAGCTAGCGGAATGAGCTTAAGGCTTAGCTTTAAGTGTATAACGGTATTGTTAAAAGATACATCAAAGTTTAACCGCTTTTAACTACATTTTTCATAAAATAGAAACGATCCAAACTTCATGCTAAAAAGCCACGTTCTCTTCGATTTGCTCTTGACGTTTTCGTTCCTAGTTTGCATATTTTATACTGCTTTTATAATCAATTCTTTCAACAGTTTGCAGGCCAGACCAGGTTGATATATTCTCCTTTCAATGTGCCCAATATCAGAGTTTTGGTTTCTGTACGAGCACTACCGATAGTATCAGGCAGTTTGTGGAAACGAATTGTCCGGTTACTTGTGGATTTTGTCGTGGTAAGTTTTGTATTACATAAAACCTCAACACATGTAGGGACCGAATTATTGGCAAACTTTGAATTCGAAAAGTGGCTGAAGGAATAAATACACCTGTTACCGATATTGAAAAGAATATTGTATTCGTATAAACATACGAAGCGATCTTTACAAAATAAGAAAGGAAACCATTGAAGTACAGCTTGGTTGACTGTTTAAATCATCCCAGCGTGGAAAATGTGCACGTAGCGGCTAACAGCGCAAAAGTTGGATTGACGCTTACAGACCTTTAAAACATATTATCACACAGTTTCACCCTTTCGCAAACAATAGGGAAAAGGTTTCAATGGATTCGGTAGCTCGAGCCTCTGGGAGAGAAGTTGTTTCTCTGCACTATAAACGGTTTTCATCGAGCGCAGAAAAATTCTGCTTAAGTAAAAAATGGAAAATGCTGTTACGTTTTTGAAGTCTTGTCATACTTTCAAAACATTATTCCAAGAATTTTGTGGAATTTTGAAAGGTTCTTACGCATCAACCATCCACTCGCTCGCTCGGAGGTGAAATAACAGCTTAACACCCGTACTTGCAAAATAGTGCACCAATCAGATTGTTTTAAAGAAAAGATCCCTGCGTGTGTATAAACTAATTTACACACGATACTGCTACATAGCTTGCTAAAACAACAAAAAAAAAATTTAGACGCTTTCAGTGCCACATTGAGATATGCAACCTATATTTGGATGCTAAGAATCTTCTTAAAATCATACAATTTGACATCCTTCCTGCCCTAGCTTGATCAATGACTTATTTATGAAGACGGACAAATTTTTATCCTTTAATAAGCATCCCTTGAAAGGTATTTTTGTTGTTGTTGTTGTTGTTGTTGTTGTTGTTGTTGTTGCAGTCTTTTGTCCATTAAGTCACCATCTCGTACTATGTACTTTTTTTTTTTTTTTTTAACAGTTTTTATTGAATTAAAGACAAGTTTTACAATGTTACTTAAGAACAAACATAAAATACAATTCTACTTAAAAAGGAAAAGGATAACAATAACAACGAAAAATATATGTATCTATTACAACAACGACGAAAATAATAAAGATGCCTGCTAATTTTAACTAACCTATGGGTATCAACTACTACAAAGTGCATTAGTTAGCTTCTCCCACTTTTGAAAATGAAAAAGAAGTTTATGTCCCCTTTCACGAATATGGTAAAATAATACCAACTCCGATTGCACTTAATGTCAACAGCCAAGCTTAGTTTGCTAGAGTGCATAAAAAATAGCAACAAACAGTTGGGATTAAAATTCTGGCCATTCCAGATGGCCGCTTTTATTTACATAACTAAGAAATCCAAGAAATAAGAAACTAAAAGTAATTTATTTAAGCTCTAGCAAAGGTGAGGGCCACGATAAAAGGCAAAACATGATGTAAACCAAAAACTTATTAACACATTGGAGGAGAAATGGGGTGGAGGTGGGTTGATTTCTTGAGCGTCCGAAGATTGAGCTTGCAAATTGTGAGTGGAATCGAAGTTGTTCACACCTTATAACTCCTTGAGAAAACGATCATGCGATTGTGTAATTTTACTGAAAACGTGGAGAGTAAAATTACTGCACATGTTGAGTAAATGTACTGAACGAGGACTATAGTAATTTTACTGAACGTGTTCCAGGGATATAAGTGGTCCCTGAGATCTCCTGATTATCTTGTGATCGATACTTTACATGACTGTACCTTTTACCTATTATATAGTAAGAAGCAAAGGTCAAGAGAATCACCTGTACATGGCGACGAACATTATCAGGTCACAAAACAACCACCTCAACCCTACATTAAACTGTGTAAATAACTACATATTATTGTGTAGGTGACATAAATTTTTTTATTTGCGAGCAAATAAACTCATTTATTCTTTTCCCTGGCGATATGGAGCTCAATATTGAAGACACGTCTTGCCCTAGCAATAAAACCTCTAATTGAAGGTACGCTATTATGACATTTCCTACAGTAGATATAATATTTAGCTAATAACAAAATATGATTGATTAGAATATAGTCTTCTACAATATCAAATTTTCCAAATATCACATCAGACTCGTTAATTGTCTCAACATGAACATCATTATCTCTTAGCCAGGACAAGACATGCTTCCAAAACTCAGAAGATATCCTGCAGGAGAAGAGTAAATGCTCGACGGATTCCGCTGCTTCTTGACAGAAAGTGCAGTTTGGCGATTCCACTACACCAATTAAATTAAGTTTCACGTTTGTAAAGATTATACAATTTAAAATTTTGTAATGAAATTCCCTGATCTTTGTGTCCAAAGTGCAATGAAAGGCCAAAGTGTAAGCCTTTTCCCAATCAATATCTATATTTGAGTAATTGTTTGACAATTTCTGTTTTGCGGTGGGCGCAATTTGCTTTTGCTGCAGAAAGATTTGATAGATATGTTTAGGAGAGATATCAAGGATTGGCACTACATTACCACTTGGCAACTTAATAGTTGGGGTAATCGGTATGGGATTGGCTGATGTTACGTTTGTAGATGCTTTAATAAGTGAGCGCCATTCTGCGGGAATCGAATTGATAATACTCATAAGAAAAAATCGTTGTTCAGGGTTTGTAAGTGAAGAGAAGTCACACGAGAAGGAGTTGTTCGCAGAAATTAAATCCTTAATCTTCACGAAGCCTAAGTTTACTATATCTCTTCTGTACATCGATTTTTTGTCATAACAAAGAAATTTGTTGTTCCAGATAATTTCGTTAATGATTTCCTCGTAACAACTTGGAGTCTTCCCATTAACCTCCGACCACGCATCGAAGCATTCCTTATAATATGCTGGTAGACTGATTTTCAATTTAGAAGTTTGAAAGTTGCAATGCAATACAAAACGACCTCCGACTGGTAACAGAAGTTTGTCTAGGATTACTTTCCAAGGACTTGAGTAATCCTCCAATAATTTCTTTAAACATGTTATTCGTTTAGCGCAAATCATAGATTGAATATCCAACATTTTGAGTCCACCCATTTCTATATCAGATATCAATGCAAGACGCTTCACTTTGTCTTTCCCATTCCAAATAAAGTTGTAGAGAACTGAGTTTGCCTCTTTAATTAGTTCTTTAGAGACTGGTATAACCGATGCTCTGAACATAAGCTTTGGGATTGCGAAAGTTTTGACTATCTGTATTCTTCCTAAAAGGGAGAGCCCTCTCCATTTCCATACGTTGATTGATTCCTTTATACTTTTTAAAGTTTGACTAAAGTTAAGGTTGTTCCTTTGTCTATCATCATAACCAAAATATATCCCCAAGATTTTTATGATCTCACAAATACTATGAGTTGGGAAGTCTTTCTCCTGTAGGATATTGTCTCCTAGAGGCATGATTTCTGTTTTTTCATCATTCACCTTTAGGCCGGAACACTCTCCAAAAGAGTTGAGAATACGAAACAGATTTGTATAAGATGTTTTGTCTTTTAAGATACAGGTCATATCATCTGCAAATAGAGACAGTTTAATCATTTCTTCTCCAATTTTAAGCCCTTGTACATTGCAGTCCTCTCTTATTTTTACAGCTAGGGTCTCAAGTGCTAGGATGAAGAGGTAAGGGGAGAGTGGATCCCCCTGTCTGACACCTCTACCTAGTAAAAAAGGACCAGTCGTAAATCCATTGTTCATTACACAGCTGGATGCATTTTTATACAGAACACGCATCCACTGAATAAAAGATGGGCCAAAATTAAATTTGTGTAATGTTCTGATTAGAAATCGAAAGTCTAGTGTGTCGAAGGCTTTTTCAAAGTCAATTGCGATCATAAATCCCGACCAACTGTTCCGTTTGGTGTAATCTACAATATCATCAATCGTTCTAATTGCGTCAAATATGGACCTACCTTTAACAAATGCATTCTGACTGGGATGTATTAAATTTGGCAAGACCTTTTCCAGGCGCTTCGCTAAAACTTTAGAAATAATTTTCGCATCGACGTTGATTAGCGATATAGGCCGCCAATTTTTAATTACACGTTTATCCTTTCCTTTTTTTTCAATTAATGTGATTATAGCCTGTTTTTGTGAGTTTGAAAGTTCTCCAAACTCATAAGAGTAGTTGATACAATCTACTAGAGGTTTCCCAATCAAAGACCAAAAAGCCAAATAGAATTCTATTGTTAGTCCATCGTTCCCAGGCGTTTTATTTTTAGGAAAGGATTGTAAGACATTAAAACATTCATTATATTCTATCCTTCCTTCACATACCATTCGCAACTCTTCAGTCAAGGTAGGAACTTCTTTTAAATCATCTAGAAATGACGACGAATGACTATTATTCTCTTTGTAAAGACTGGAGTAAAAAAAATCTAATTCACTCATAATTGTTTTAGGATCAACTGCTATTGTTCCGTCGCTTTTTAAAATTTTCCGCAAACAACTTTTATTTTTATTTGATTTTTCCAAATTCAAAAAATATTTGTTGTTCTTTTCACCTTTTTCGTACCACGTTGCACGAGAACGAACAATAGCTCCTTGAGTAATGAAATCATACAGTTGGTCGTATTCTGCCTGTAAGCATTCTAAATCTTCAACATTTTGTCTCGATGGATCATTGTCACACTTTTTGGTACAGTTTTGTAATTTTTCTTCCAGTTCGTTAAGTTTAGCTCTCCGGTTCCGAGCTTTTGTTTTGCTATAACTTATAGTGAGCTGTCGAATTTTGTATTTTAGCAAGTCCCATAAGACACGCCTGTCAACAACATCCTTAAATTCTTCGAGCCAACTTTTGATGTTTGTGTCAAGGAGATCGCAATAATTATTATCATTCACTAAAGAACAATTAAACTTCCAAAAGCTTGGACCGCGTTTACTGTCATCTATACCGTTAATCGACAATGTAATTGCAGAGTGATCTGATTTAATAGATGGTATTATGTCAACTGAAACAATGTCGTCCTGCAAAGAATCATTTACCAACCAATAGTCCAAACGTCTCTGAATAATTGGGGTCTTCTGTCTCCACGTAAAGCGTTTCTCCGTCGGATTTCTAACACGCCATATATCTATCAAATCCTGCTCCAAACAAATATCCTCAAGAATTTTGACTGATTCCTTCGTTTTCTTAATACCCCCGCTTCCATCAAGATCTTGGTCAAAAATCACATTAAAGTCTCCACCGATAACAAAAGAAGAATCCGCGAGTGTGAGCGAGCTTTTAAGCTCCTCTGAAATTTTGTTGAAAAAATCGCACTGCTCGGCACATTTATTTGGTGCATAGATGTTTAGAAGTGCAAATGGAGAATCCTGAATAAGGGCCTCAAGGAGAACGTATCGACCTTGCGAGTCAACCTTAAAGGATTGCAGTCTAAAATCTAGCTGATCTTTAACAAGAATAAGAACGCCTCTACTATGATTAGTTCCATGGGAAAAGAACGTTTTGCCTTTCCACTGTTTTTTCCATTCATTCTCCACCTCTGGGGTGCTATACGTTTCCTGAAGGAAACATATATCGGCAGAAGATTTAAACAGCCAATTAAAAATAGACTTCCTTTTATCAAAAGAGCGAATTCCACGAGCATTTAATGATAAAAGTTTAAAGTTTATGTTTTGGCGCCCCATGTCCGACGAGATAATCTGTAAACTTCAAATGAGAGAAGCCAACGCTAACGGTTCTTTTGAACAACAGGCAATCAGTAGCTTTAGCCGAGTGCATCACGCAAATAACAAAAGAAAACAGAACAATAAGAAAATAACAAACGAAGGCAATCAAACGTAAAACAAAAAGTAAACCTAGATCTAAATAAAGCAAGACAAATATTACAATAACAACTAGGGAACAATACAATACGAAAATAACAAGAAAAACAATGACAAAAACTAACAATGGCCACAAAGAACAAACACTATACATACAAATAGAAATAAAATAGCGGCCAGCCAAAGCTGTTAGTGCCACCTCTGACTGGCACCTTGCAATCTTGATCTTAATTGATAGCATTCAGGTTTTGCTCCACAGTTCTTGGCAAAATAATAAAAACACAACTAGAAAATATACGCGGCCTAAATGATTTTTCGAATGTTCTTACATCTCAACACCGTCAATAAACAATTTATCTGGCTCCGCTCTACTGAAAAAGGCCGTCTTACCGTCCTTTTTCGCTTGTTTAAATTGCTTCATCTTCTTCTTTCTTCTTTCCAAAATTTCACTTGGAAGATCCGGCGAAATTCCAAAGTTTTTTCCTTTTAGCTTTCTAGCATTGGACATAACTTCTTCACGTTGAGGATATTTCAAAAAACGTGCGATTATTTGTCGAGGTTTACCACTGGAAGAAACACGCTTTCCAACACGATGGACCCTTTGGAATTCGATTTGGTCTGAATTTTCCATACCAAGCTCTGTTTTAAGGAATCCAACCAAAACCTCTCTCGCATCCTCCTCCATATCGGCTTCTTCTTTAATTCCGAAAAAACGAAGATTTTCTCGCCGCTGATAAACTTCCATGTATAGTTTCTCGTCCCGGAGCTGATTAATTTCGCATTTCAGCTTGTCAAATTTCTCCTTGAAAGACTCGCGTTCCGTGTTCGCAAAATCCAATCCGTCTTCCAGTTCTTTTATCTTTTTTTCTGTTTTGTTTTTGAAAGCCTCGAAACAGTCCACCTTTGCCTGCAAATTACTAACTTTTTCGTCAACTGCTTTTACATACCGTTCCAAATTCTCAAGTTTTTCCAACACTTGTTCAAGTTTCGGGATAACTTCCCCCGCCATATTCAGTATAGATAACACTTCGTCCGATTCACACAGTTCGGAATCTGAGAGCGAAGCGTCGTGTCTTAACTTTTTGCCATCTGGGGAAAGATTATCGTCAGTGGAAGATGCTGAAGAGCTTTTCCTCGATTTTCGTTTAACAGTTTCGGCCATACAACATTGCCAAGCGCGGAGCAAAATCGCACACGTCTACTCCGACATCTTGCCCGACCCAGTCTGACAGTTTTGAGTTGAATGGGCCGTACTATGTACTTACTCCTGGTACTAAAATCACCATATTTTATCCAGAATTTTTTTAAAAACTAGCATTAAAGACGACAAGAACAACATCAAGACGAATTTATGCAAAAATAGCATTACCATACAATATTTTCAGTTATCCTAATTATGTTTTCGTGACTTATTTACGAGTTCGGAAACCAATGTCTTGAAGTCATTAGACGAGCTTAACATTCTTCAACTTTACAAAAAAACTATCTTCGAATAGAGTAGATATATTTTGCGAAAAAAGCAAACTCAGTTATCCCGCCGTTAAGAGCCATTGAACTAATTTCCTCCTTTTTCTTCTTTTTTCCCAGTATTACTACCAACAACAGCGACAGAAGGTAATAAGTGTTTTAATTCGAACAGTACATTGCCAAACGCAAAGGTCACATAACAGCGAAAAATCGAAGTAAAATTCGAAAAACACTGCCCATGTATCAGTGCCTTAACCCAACATTGCCCCAAGAGGAAACAAGTGCAAGCGTTAATTGAGTTTAGGATATAGTAAATGCCTGTAAACTTTCATAAGTAGTTTACACTCACACGAACATTCCTTGAAGACAGACAGCAAATTCTTATTATGGCATATAAGCGTTTGCCAAACGACTTCCGGCTGCAAAAATATACCTGATCCCAGTATCACGTATCTCAATACAATCTGTCTAACGCACGATCTCTTATTTTAACTCTCAGTATAAAACAGGAAAAAATCATGACTTGTCTAGTCAAAAAAAAGTTTTCATGCAAAATAATAACTACCAAAAATTTATCCTCTATCCAACTTCAGCTCCAACAACTCCCTCCGTGACAACTCAGAAGACAACAACGGACCGGCAAACACCTCAAAAACCAGCAACAGCGGAACCAACAACTCAACAACCAACAACAGTGGAACAAACAACTCAACGACCAGCAACAGCGGAACCAACAACTCTACAACCAGCAACAGCAGGGCCAACAACTCAGCAACCAGCAACAGCAGAACCAACAACTCAACAACCAACAACAGCGGAGCCAACAACTCAACAACCAGCAACAGCAGGGTCAACAACTCAACAACCAGGAACAACGGCACCAACAACTCAACAACCAACAACAGTGGAAAAAACAACTCAACAACCAAAAACAGCAAAACCAATAACTCAACAACCAGCAACAGCGGGACAGACAACTCAACAACCAGCAACAGCAGGGCCAACAACTCAACAACCAACAAGAGTGGAACAAACAACTCAACAACCAACAACAGCAGAACCAACAACTCAACAACCAGCAACACCGGAACCAACAACTCAACAACCAGCAACAGCGAAACAAACAACTCAACAACCAGCAACAGCAGGGCCAACAACAGCAGGGCCAACAACTCAACAACCAACAACAGTGGAACAAACAACTCAACAACCAGCAACAGCGGAACCAACAACTCTACAACCAACAACAGTGGAACAAACAACTCAACAACCAGTAACACCAGAGCCAACAACTCAAAAACCAACAACAGTGGAACAAACAACTCAACAACCAACAACAGCGGAACCAACAACTCAACAACCAGCAAGAGCAGGGCCAACAACTCAACAACCAGCAACAGAGGAACCAACAACTCAACAACCAACAACAGCAAAACAAACAACTCAACAACCAGCAACAGCGGAACCAACAACTCAACAACCAACAACAGTGGAACAAACAACTCAACAACCAGCAACAGCGGAACAAACAACTCAACAACCAACAACAGTGGAACAAACAACTCAACAACCAGCAACAGCGGAACCAACAACTCTACAACCAGCAACAGCAGGGCCAACAACTCAGCAACCAGCAACAGCAGAACCAACAACTCAACAACCAACAACAGCGGAGCCAACAACTCAACAACCAGCAACAGCGGAACCAACAACTCAACAACCAACAACAGTGGAACAATCAACTCTATTACCAACAACAGCGGAACCAACAGCTAAACAACCAACAACAGCGAAACAAACAACTCAACAACCAGCAACAGTGGAACAAACAACTCAACAACCAGCAACAGCGGAACCAACAACTCAACAACCAACAACAATGGAACAAACAACTCAACCACCAACAACAGCGGAACAAACAACTCAACAACCAACAACAGCGGAACAAACAACTCAACAACCAGCAACAGCAGGGCCAACAACAGTGGAACAAACAACTCAACCACCAACAACAGCAGAACCAACAACTCAACAACCAGCAACAGCGGAACAAACAACTCAACAACCAGCAACAGCGGAACCAACAACTCAACAACCAGCAACAGCGGAACCAACAACTCAACAACCAGCAACAGCAGGGCCAACAACTCAACAACCAACAACAGTGGAACAAACAACTCAACAACCAGTGACAGCAGAGCCAATAACTCAACAACCAGCAACAGTGGAACAAAGAACTCAACAACCAGTAACAGCAGAACTAACAACTCAACAACCAGCAACAGCGGAACAAACAACTCAACCACCAGCAACCGCAGGGTCAACAACTCAACAACCAACAACAGTGGAACAAACAACTCAACAACCAGCAACAGCGGAACCAACAACTCAACAACCAACAACAGTGGAACAAACAACTCAAGAACCAGTGACAGGAGAGCCAATAACTCAACAACCAGCAACAGTGGAACAAAGAACTCAACAACCAGTAACAGCAGAACTAACAACTCAACAACCAGCAACAGCGGAACAAACAACTCAACAACCAGCAACAGCGGAACAAACAACTCAACAACCAGCAACAGCAGGGCCAACAACTCAACAACCAACAACAGTGGAACAAACAACTCAACAACCAGCAACAGCTGAACCAACAACTCAACAACCAACAACAGTGGAACAATCAACTCTATTACCAACAACAGCGGAACCAACAGCTCAACAACCAACAACAGCGAAACAAACAACTCAACAACCAGCAACAGTGGAACAAACAACTCAACAACCAGCAACAGCTGAACCAACAACTCAACAACCAACAACAGTGGAACAATCAACTCTATTACCAACAACAGCGGAACCAACAGCTAAACAACCAACAACAGCGAAACAAACAACTCAACAACCAGCAACAGTGGAACAAACAACTCAACAACCAGCAACAGCGGAACCAACAACTCAACAACCAACAACAGTGGAACAAACAACTCAACCACCAACAACAGCGGAACAAACAACTCAACAACCAACAACAGCGGAACAAACAACTCAACAACCAGCAACAGCAGGGCCAACAACAGTGGAACAAACAACTCAACCACCAACAACAGCAGAACCAACAACTCAACAACCAGCAACAGCGGAACAAACAACTCAACAACCAGCAACAGCGGAACCAACAACTCAACAACCAGCAACAGCGGAACCAACAACTCAACAACCAGCAACAGCAGGGCCAACAACTCAACAACCAACAACAGTGGAACAAACAACTCAACAACCAGCAACAGCGGAACCAACAACTCAACAACCAACAACAGTGGAACAAACAACTCAAGAACCAGTAACAGCAGAACTAACAACTCAACAACCAGCAACAGCGGAACAAACAACTCAACCACCAGCAACCGCAGGGTCAACAACTCAACAACCAACAACAGTGGAACAAACAACTCAACAACCAGCAACAGCGGAACCAACAACTCAACAACCAACAACAGTGGAACAAACAACTCAAGAACCAGTGACAGGAGAGCCAATAACTCAACAACCAGCAACAGTGGAACAAAGAACTCAACAACCAGTAACAGCAGAACTAACAACTCAACAACCAGCAACAGCGGAACAAACAACTCAACAACCAGCAACAGCGGAACAAACAACTCAACAACCAGCAACAGCAGGGCCAACAACTCAACAACCAACAACAGTGGAACAAACAACTCAACAACCAGCAACAGCTGAACCAACAACTCAACAACCAACAACAGTGGAACAATCAACTCTATTACCAACAACAGCGGAACCAACAGCTCAACAACCAACAACAGCGAAACAAACAACTCAACAACCAGCAACAGTGGAACAAACAACTCAACAACTAGCAACAGCGGAACCAACAACTCAACAACCAACAACAGTGGAACAAACAACTCAACCACCAACAACAGCGGAACAAACAACTCAACCACCAACAACAGCGGAACAAACAACTCAACAACCAGCAACAGCAGGGCCAACAACAGTGGAACAAACAACTCAACCACCAACAACAGCAGAACCAACAACTCAACAACCAGCAACAGCGGAACAAACAACTCAACAACCAGCAACAGCGGAACCAACGACTCAACAACCAGCAACAGCGGAACAAACAACTCAACAACCAGCAACAGCAGGGCCAACAACTCAACAACCAACAACAGTAGAACAAACAACTCAACAATCAACAACAGCAGGGCCAACAACTCAACAACTAACAACAGCGGCACCAACAACTCAACAACCAACAACAGTGGAACAAACAACTCAACAACCAGCAACAGCGGAACCAACAACTAAACAACCAGCAACAGCGGAACAAACAACTCAACAACCAGCAACAACAGGGCCAACAACTCAACAACCAACAACAGTGGAACAAACAACTCAACAACCATCAACAGCAGAGCCAACAACTCAACAAACAACAACAGTAGCGCCGACACCTCAACAACAAACAACAGCACCACCAACAACTGAACAGCCAACAACAGCAGAGCCAACAACGTATCAACCAACCACAGCGAAACCAAACTCTGAGCAGCCAACAACACCACGTTCAGCAAAACACAACAGCAGCACCAACAACTGAACAACCTAGAACAGCGGGACCAACAACGCAACAACCAATCACAGCAAAACCAACAACTGAGCAACCAACAACTCAGGAACCATCAACAGTCTAAACAGTTACTCAACAACCAACTACGCAGCAACCAACAACAGAAGCACAAACAACTGAACAATCTAAAACAGCAGGGCCAACAACTCAGGAACAAACAACAGCAAGACCAACAACTGAACAACCAATAACAACGGAGCCTATGACTCAGCAACCAACAACAGCGGAAACAATAACTCAACAGCCAACAACAGCAGGGCCAACAACTCAGCAGACAACAACAGCAGGGCCAACACCTCAACAACAAACAACAGCACCAACAACAACTGAACAGCCAACAACGCAACAACCAACCACAGCGAAACCAACAACTGAGCAACCAACAACAGCCAAACCAACAACTCAGCAACCATCAACAGCTGAAACAATAACTCAACTACCAACGACTCAGCAACCAACAACAGGAGCACAAACAACTGAAAAACCTACAACAGCAACACCAACAACTCAGGAACAAACAACGGTGGGACCAACAACTGAGCAACCAATAGCAGTGGAGCCAACAACTCAGCAACCAACAACAGCCAAAACAATAACTGAACAACCAACAACTGCAGAGCCGACAACTGAAGCACAGACAACTGAACAACCTTCGAGAGTAGGGTCAACAACTCAAGAACAAGCAACAGCAGCACCAACAACTGAACAGCCAATAACAGCGGGGCCAACAACGCAACAACCAACAACAGCGGGGTCAACAACTCAACAACAAACAACAGCAACAACCCCAACTCAACAACCAACAACAGCAGAAGTAACAACTCAACAACCAGCGACACTAGTAGAAACAACTGCACAACCTACAGCAGTAGAACTGACAACTCAGCAACAAACAACGGCAGGGCAAACAACTAAACAACCAACACAGCGAAACTAACAACTCAGCAAGCAACAACAGAAGCACAAATAACTGAACAACCTACAACAGGGCGGCCAACAACTCAGGAACAAACAACTGCGAGAGCAACAACAGGGGAATTAACAACTGAGCAACCAATATCAGCGTAGCAAACAACTCAGCAACCAACAACAGCGAAAACAATAACTCAACAACCAACAACAGTTGGACCAACGACTAAACAACCAACAACAGCAGAACCAACAACTCAAAAACACACAACACCAGAACCGACAACTCTGCAACAAACAACAGCACAGCTAATAACTCAACCACCGACAACAGCGGAAACAACCAACTCAAAAACAAACATCAACACCCCCAACAACTGAATTACCAACAACAGTGGGGCCAACAGCTAAACAACCAACGACAGCAACACAAATAACTGAACAACTTACAACAGCAGGACCAACAACACAGTAATTATAACAAGCAATGGCAGCACCAACAACCGAACGGCCAATAATAGCAGGGCCAACAACTCAACAACCAACAACAGCGGAACCAGCAGGGTTTACCACTCAGCAAGAGACAACAGCAGCACCGGCAGTAAACAACAGAAAGGCCCAACACTTAACAAGAAACAACAGGCTGACCGACATTTCAGCAGTAAGCAGAAGCACCACCAACGCCAAAGCAGGAAACGACAAAATCGACAACTTGACAACAAACAACAGCTGCCCTAACATCTCAGTGAGAGATAACAGAACTACTCGTAGTCTACAACTCAGCAAGAACCAATAGCACAAGTAGCTAATTCTATCATAAATAGGAATTTTGCCCATTGCAAATGGCTTATTTGTGCTTGGAATTTACGAATAAACGAAATTTAAGAGTGCAGAAGGCACGCACACTTTAAATAGACAAATTCGGCTTATACGCAGTCATTTTCATTTCACGTGACCTGAATTTAGTAAAACGACAAACGCACGTGTTAATAGTCTCTGTTACTTGACCAAAACAAAAGTCGCCATGCCTTTAAATTATTGAGCCAGAGAATGATAAGAGAGAACCGGCCAAATATCAAATGAAAATTTGCCTATGTTCTTATTCTTATGATATCTCTGCTGGCTGTACAACAATTTTGTTATAAACACCTCTGGACAGTAAACACTACTAACTCATCTTCTGAAAATATGTAATTGTAGATATAACATCATTCATTGCAGATAAAAAATGGAACGCCCCAATGTCAGATTTTGAATACCCCTACAATGGCCTATGCAAATTTCTCCACTCTGTTTAATAATGAAACCAAATCGTTGTATTTCAATACCCCACCGACATAACACCACAGTTTCTTTAGAATATAGCCCCATTTTTGGCCCAGTACAAACTTTTCATGAAGATGTAAAGATGTTTTGAAGGTGTACCAGCATCAGACAATTGATGTTTCGTTAGGCAAGTTTAGAAGAATGAAACTTTAATCACGGTATTCAGGGATGTCATAGGATACAATATATGCAAATAAATGTATCTTCAACACACCGCTATTTTAACCAGAAATTGTATCAAAAATGTTTCCTTGTAAACTTGAGTATACTACTTCATTATCGCTGACGATATTTTTCCGGCATGTTTATTTCTGATTTATAACCTGATTTATCAACTCCCGATTTCTAGACGAATCACCAGGGGAAAAATGCGTGACAATAATCACACCGGAAAGAGCGTGACATTTTAAATGCGATAGGAGCAATAAAGAGATAAATTGATCCGAGATAAATTGTTGCTGAATGCATGCCGCGAATTAGGAATTAGTGATTTTTTTTTTTTATCAAGTATAGATTATGGCTACAGCAACAAGAGGACGTCTATTTCTACAAACTGCTTTTGAAACATGCATATTGCTACATTCAAATTTAAATTTATACGTGAGCTGCAAATTAGTTCGTTGACCTGTAAATGTAACATTAAATGTTCGTTTCCAGTCTCCTTATTTGTAGTGATAATATTATTATTCCATACCTCACTAGAGGGCTTTGACGGTCATTTCTTCAGCAGGTTTACAGCCTTTTTCTTCGTTCAACGTTTCTACTTTTGTTCCCGGCCGTTTTCTCAATGATTCTCAATAACGAGGGCCTATCAGGCGGTTGAGGTATCTGCCGTTCCAGAACGCACTTTTACCGTATCACAATGACACATCATTTTGAGTAGACAGTTATTTAAGAATATTAGCCTTCTTCTACAATCGGTACCTATTTTCTGCTCATATTTGCTCCTGAGAAATCAGGGGTTTTGTTGGCGGTTTGGTTTGAACAGCGCAACACCAATGTAATATGAGCACGAGAAAACTAATCAAGTAACAAACATCGCTCGATAGCTAAACCAATCATGTTTCAACACAAGGTTGATCAAGCTAAACCAATCATGTTTCAACAAAAGATTGATCAAGGTTACATTAAGCATGGCGAAATATTTCACCCATCATATGTTAGCCTGCGAAAACAGCCGTTTCTCCTCGCTCTTCGTCGCTGAAGACGTTTCGCGAGGAGGAACGTCTGCGACTCAGCGACAGAAATTCCATACTGATGACGTACATCAACGTTTACATAATAAATCCGGTAGGTATGGGTTTCCAAATCCAAATTGGTTCAATTTTCCGTTTCTCCTGGTCGATTTTGGTAAAGTGTTGTGTTCATCTGCGAACGAGCTCCAGCAAAACTCAAATATTTCTTTCTATAAGAATATAATCCACGTTTACACTTGGCCTTTGTAGCCTTTTGTCTTTTGTCTGCCATTCGTAAACGTAGTTAAAACAATGTAACTACTCCGTTGTAAAATAAGCGCTTATGACCGAATCCGGACAGATTTTACGTCATAAGTATGGAATTTCTGTCGCTGAGTCGCAGACCGTGTTCCTCCTGGCGAAACATCTCTCAGCGACGATGAGCGAGGAGACTTCCTTCAGTTTCTTATTCCTTTTAACGGCCCGTGCATGACTTTTTTTTAATTACGGAAAAGTTCTAGCTGCTTCATTTTTAGCTAATTGAGCGCGGACGGCGCGAGTCAAACTAATGCGCCGATCAATCCCCCGTCGAGCTGCAGGAAATGAGGAAACATGCTTGATTTCAGACACATTGCAGTGACATTGTTGCTGATAGACGAGCAAGGAGAACAATCACGGTCTCAAAAATTGAACAGGTGTTTTTTTTCCTTAATTTATTGTATTTATGTGTTGTTTCTTTCCGACCACAACACAGCTAGCAAGATGCTACATTCAGATGGCTCGATCGCGCAAGAGATACAATCATCCTTGCCAAGTCGGGCTTCAACAAAATTTTTGTTCGAGCTCCGGTTGTTATACAAAACTTGTGTCTTTCTTTGCCTCGTTTAATTCACCTGATTAAAAAAGGCACTTTAAGGTGTTCGTGTATCATTCCCACCGACTTGAATTAACTCCATTAGATCAGGACATTGTCGAACATAGTTTTCCAAGGTGTTACCTCATCGAGATAAGACCATGGAAAAAAGTGTTTTGAAAATGTTACCAATCGATTGCTTTTCGCCTGTGCCTGAATATAATTTCAGAAAAAATCAACAAGAACTTATTTGCATTAATTGTGTCGGACCGAGGAATTTCGAGATGGTTATTTTGTTATCTGCTTTCACCTATTTCGTGCAAAACAGTACCATGGTCAAGAGCTGATAATACGCCATGGTCACACACCACGGTCACACCATTACCGACCATGTTCAAACATGGTCGGCAGTGAAAAACCATGCATGGTACCATCGTCAACATCTTACCGGGGAAGGAGGAGAAGAGAGAAAAAGCAATGGTTGCACTCCTATTTTTTATAATGGCTACTTTGGAGATTGGTTTTGGCCGAACAAAAGCTGTTGGACGCAAAAGATCCATTTGGCGGTAACCTTTTAAAAAATCCGGCTAGATATATATTTCACTGTTATGGATGTACTCTGAGAACTGTTTACGATTACGCAAATCCGTTAACAGCTGTTTTTAGCCAGGGATGCCTTCAAGCTGGTTCCATATTTGGGCAAAAATAATTCCGTGCTTTCGGATTGCATGGTTAAAAAACCCCAGCATAGTTCTAAACAAATAAGTGGAATTTAGACACCTCGGGGTTACATGCCTCTGATTGATCGCATCGATACGTCATAAACAATTGGTTCATGCTTCAGCTTTTGGTATGTCGAGATATGAAACACTTGGAAAGTTTGGAGAACACTCTGCGCGCGTCGAGCAACTCTGACAGTTCTTTCGTGCCCTCCAAACGTCCCCCGTGAACCGTTTACTGTAAAGCAAAAGTGCCTACCACTCACATTATAAAAATACTGCTTCTGTAAGTTGTTGGCCTGCACCAAAGACATAATTAGGCAGCTTAAGCAACGACGACGACGGTGGCAATAACGTTTCTTAAAAAGAGAATTCCACTGTTTCAAAGTTGATCGCTCCTATTCCAAGTCGTTGAATTTGAGGACTAAGGACTGAATCAATTTTAAGAAAAGAAATTGAAAACCGTTGCCTGGTGTTCTAGTCCTCCAGAACACGTGAAATTAGGCTGTTTCACGTGGTGGTCGTGCAACCACGACAAAAGAAATGTACAAAAAGCGTGATTCACGTGCAAAGTTGTTGTTTTACTAATCTAGACCTATTGCTTTTTTGCCGTTTTCGTTGAGATCATCGTCGTTGTTGCTTAAAAGCTCCGATCCCTAATCTAAATCCGGATAGTAAGGTCTGCGGAGAAGCCCCGAGATCCTAGTTCTGGATCCCCAAAAGATTCAAGGAATTATCGGAAGTGCATAGTAGAAACCTAATTGGCCAATCGAACAATGTCTTCCTAAGCAGGCCAATAATGGCATGTTAATCATCGAACCCTGGCGACTATTTAGCGACTTTGCACAATCTTCGAAATTTGGTTGAAAAATTCAGGAAATCGGTACATCGACTTCCACGGAAACAATAGATTGATCAGTTTCCTGTAAAAAAATTTTTAAGGCTGCGATTGATGAAGCCAGTACTTTACAATTTCATATCTATTGAAAACTTTTAAAGTTGACTGACGTACATATGTAAAATTGGAAAAAAAAAACTAAAGCCATATGTGTCTAGTTTTTGGATGATTTTGTGCTCCGGAATTTCCTCTTGTTTCAAGCTTCAATAGTAAAACATCGAATTACCACACAACACTAGTGAATTTGCCTCGTACTTGCATTGGTTGCCCTCCGAATTAACCGCTTCCAAAATATGGTAGTGTTCTAGAACTAGAGGGCATTTTATCGTTTTTTTCGTCTTGCCAATTGCACTGTCATTAGAAAAAGACCACATCTTAGAAAGTATGTGATGCATGACAATTTTCCTCCTTATTAAGTCTAAGTGTAATCTATAAGTTCAAGAACCATTATTGCTCTTGATAAGTTATAATTAGATGGACAATAAATATCAAGCTGTTTTAAATACCTCTTTTATATTTAGTTCATTAAAATAATCAGACAGATAACACCCTGGCTAGGTCAACAGTTTCATTGCTCCTTTGTCGTAAAAACATTTATTTAGAGCCGGGATTTCATTACAGGTAGGGCAGAAAATTAATCGTTTCTATTAAACAAATATAATAGTTCATATTAAATCTAATGATGATACCTGAGCATCAATTACTTTTTATTTACTAAATAAAAAATAATTTAGTTAATACTATCGCATATAAGCGAACAAAGGCGGCTTCAAGGCAACACAAGAAAGTTCAATAACCCCTGCGCCGGTGTATAATATTTATTTACAAAAAAAGGAAAGAAAGAAAAACTTGTCTTCTTTATCTCACAGAAAAACGTTGCAAATACCCACATAACACTTATCACAGTGGATTATAATCCTTCAAGTAACTCATTGGACGATACGATGTTAAGATGTTTTTTAGAAATGCGTAGAAAAATATTCTACAGTTTTGCTCAATGGTGTTATATGTCTGATCGATGATCGCTAATTATAAAACATCGATCCGACCAAACGAAATGGTTTGGTTAGAGAACTCACATACGCTTCATGAGACTCTTTCGGTCCGTGACCACAGTACAGAAAAGGCTTTTCTGTGCAAAGATGCACCATTGTGAATGGAGTTGATATCAATATCACAAGATACCTCATGTAATATCATAGGGATTGATATACTTCTTTTCGATGTTTTGTTTTGTTGTTTTGTTTAATGAGCTGCATTATTTTTCTTTGCTCCAAGGGATCGAAAATGCACGTTCTATTCGTTATTTTTCCATTTGCCACTTTCCAAGCTGTTTGTAATGGCTTCACGTACGGTGAACCTGAAGTAAATCATCTTGCTGCGAACCCCTTTAGGGACGTACATCGAAGGCTGAAGCGTTCATTGGGTATGTATGCAGAGTTCAATTTGTCCTGATCGTTGAAACTTCCGATTTCAGCTCTCGCTCATCTTGTGTTTATTCACAGTGCCAGGAATAAGAACTATAATTAAGTCTGATTTTGATGAAGAAATATTTCTTCCAAGTTCATGAATTTCGAGCAGTTCAGCGTGATATATTAAAGTTAATTAAGAAAATATATTTAGTACAGTAATTAGCACAGAGCCGGGAACATGTAATTCGGTATCCTTCATTAAAATTTCGCAAACCTGAGCAAGAAGTCTGCAAGACATGCTTAACGATCAACATTAGTATGAAGAACATACAGCTATTTATTCTCAGGTTTGTTTCAGCAGTTTTAGCGCTTAGAAATGTTACCAATATTGAGCAGGAAATAATTAACAAAGTAACTTTAATTAAAGTATTAGTGCTTGTGTTTGTTTGTAAAGAACTTCTTATATTTGAAATCCAGTCCAAGAACTCGTTGGTCTCGGGTAATCTGAAGGAACGGAAGAGCTTAACTCTTGATCGGACTTTTTTCAGGAGCCAAAATTCGCCACTTCAGAAACGAGAAGGAACCTGGGCCGAGTTAACTTTCGCAAAGGCTTCTGGGACTGTTGATAGAGACAAAAAAAAAAAACCATTGGCCAATAGCTGTCTGACGAGTCCCCAATAACGATCCCAGAAAGTCTCCCAGAAACAATTGCGGGACATATATCGGCTCCAGTTTCCTTCTCGTTTCTAACGTGCAGAATGGTTGTGTGGCTGCAGACCTCGAAAATGTAGCCAATCACAGTGAAGCAGTAATGAGTGAACCACTGCGACGACGGCACAGAAAACGTCACGTTTTCGTTTATTCAAGCTTCAAAGTCTTTCTTGTCAGGTGTGGGCGAATTTTAGCGTAGTTAATTATCAACCTCTTAGAGACCACATTCAAGATAAATAAAAGAAATAAAAATTCGCCGTCATTCGTTCGCGTCCTCCACAAATCTAAAAGTGAAATAAGGCAATTTCATTTCGTAGTCGTGTGTTACCGCCAACTGACAAATGTACAAAAAGGGTAGTGCACGTACAGTGTTTTTTTTTTAATCATAAACCAATTGTTTTTTTTTTTAATACAACGTTCTCGCTGCAGTCGACGTCGTCCTTGCGATAACTCCCTATATAATAGATGATGCGGCTATACTAGCCACTTTACCTAAGGGCAAATGGCTGTTGCCCAAGGGGAAGCAACTGTTCGTGTGACCGATTTTCCCGAGGTCAAACTGCCTTGGGCAAATTTCCATGGATACGAAAAAAGGAACAAAAGAATTCCTCATGGCAGTTCCCGACTCGTTGTCCTTTGCTCCCGATAGAACCTCCAGCCTCTTCTCTTGCCTCAAGTTCTCTTTTGAAAATATCAAACAGATGATCTGCCAGTCATCATCTCCTATTTCTCTTAGAAATCCTTAGAATCTTTAAACAGCTTGTCCATCAAGATAGATGACAGCAAACCCCCTTAAATGATTTACGAGATTTACAAGATACACAGATCATCAAGATGGCTACAAGAACAGAACACGGTTTTCGCACACTTCCCTAGAGCACTTGCGAACTCCTAAGCCTTACGTTATCGAGCACAAACCTTTTACACAGAAAATTTCCGCGAATCAGCATTCAAGTATTTTCTTCCCCTTGAGAAGTTTATTGTCGTGTAACCGCAAACATGAAAGTGATCATGACCCACAGAGAGCCCAACCTAAGCTATTTTCCCCAAGGAAAGGTTTGGCAAACAAGTCTAATGTCAATGCATGCTTAACACGAGACTCAACAGCTGACCGTTGGTTGACCATTACTGAGTGTGATGAAAATGGTAAACAAAATTCAGGGAACCTGATCTCAATCGCTTCTCTGATGAATATCTTTATCGTTATTTCTTAGTGTGTGGTCCAGGACAGGTCGACAAAATGCCGGGATCATGCGCACTTTACAAAACGTTTGGATTCTGCACTGCAGCTTTACTTACACCTTTCATGACAACAAGTTATCCCATAACCTGTGGATTCTGTGGTAAGGCGAATTGATCAACAAATTCCAGAATGAAAATTAACATATCTGAGAATTGAGCTTGGTTTCTGTAATGGAGTAAAGTTACGCCGTAGTGATCTTGAAAGTGGATCGTCACATATTCGACACTTAGGTTTCTGTTACTCTTCGTCGCATTGAGAACATGTATTCGGACAGTGGCGGGTGTAAATAAGAGCGCAGACAGGACTGGAACCCACTGAGACGGAAGTAAATATTCAGAAGTAACATGTAGCCGCCCTTTTTGTTTTCAGTGGCAATAATAGTAATAGTAATAGTAATAATAATAATAATAATAATAATAATAATCGAATATTTATCCAGGATAACCCTTCAAGAAAACCAAGGAATAAAATACTTTACAATACAATAAAACAACATTTGAGAACTTAAAGGTTTGTAAATGTGGTGTTATTCTAAAATGTAAAATTTTGCATAATTAAGGGCGCGGCTGGTCATGTCACTTCAAAAAATGCAATGTCAGCACCAAAAATTGCTTCTTTCATCCGCGCTCAGTTATAATCAAGCATAAAGGGAGTGCGAAACAAAACAAGAAAAATAAGGTTAAAAGGCAGATATGATCTTTTTCTCACGTTAGATATGCAAACTACCTCAGGTTCGTCAACTACCTAGTATACGAAACTACATTAACTAAAACTACATTAAAATCTCATCAGCAACACCAATCTACTCCAACCACTCCAAAATCAAAATGCGTTATTAGCTATGGAGCGAGTCCCAGAACTGTATTTCATGAAAGTATCATGCACACTTCACTTCATAAGCAAGAAGAGATATTCATAAAATTCTTTTGAAAAAAATAATTAAGCAACAAAGCTTGATTAATATACAGGGTTGGAAAATGTATTTGAACTGAACTGACAAAAAAATGACAAAGAATACACGGTTGTTTTGAGATAAATTCAATGTTTCGGACTGCCAGGAGTTCACTGGCTAAAAACATGGTTCGAGTTATCGAGGGTAAAATTATTTAGAAATGACTTGAAGGAAAACAACACTTACTTCGAGTTAGCGGGAGGTTGGGGTTCAAGTAGATCCCTTTTGAGACATCCTAAATTAGCAGTAAGATGATAAGTTTCTAGCCTCTCTTTTGTTTTCAGTGCCATGCATACCAGACCAACTTCCGTTATCGTTTTGTACACGTTACAAAATATTTGGCTTTTGTGTAACAAGCGACCAGAGCATTAAGCAATTTATGGAGACAAATTGTTACACCACATGTGGATTTTGTATCGGTAAGATCCAGAACAAATAATAATAAAATAATGATAATAATGATAATAATAATCCCATTATCATGAAGATTGATGGCGTTACTTCTACACTAAGGTGGCCTAATGCGTAATCATTTTTCCCTCTGAAGACACCTACACCAACTACCTCAAGTACGTCCACCCCTTGATTTATAAGCATATCTAGAGTATTGGCTAATGGGGAACTTGTACAAAAAATATTTGGATTGAAGTTAATTCGTTTTCACTTCATTGTTTTCAGTGCCTACAACCATGCCTGCCCCGACAACGACGCCTGAAGGTAGGAAAGAGATATTTAATAGGTAATAACTAGCAGTAGTGATGATGATGATGGCAGATGATGATGATGATATAATACAACTGGAGAGACGAAAATATAACTATGAAAAGCTTATAGTACTAGTTAACAAGAAAATTCCCTGTATTTCATATGCAAAAAAAAAAATGGATTGAGGTTTATTTATTTTCATTGTTTTCAGTGCCTACAACCATGCCAGCACCGACAACGACGCCTGAAGGTAAGAAAAATAGAGATATTTATTAAACAAAAACTAAGAAGCGATGATGATGATATTTTAAATTGGGGAATCTCGTCTTAACTTTAAATGCATACATATGCAGTGTTAATTAAGGAGGAAGTTCCTGGTTTGTCTTGTTGCAAGAACACTTGGATTGAAGTTTATTCGTTTTCACTTCATTGTTTTCAGTGCCTACAACCATGCCTGGTCTGACAACGAAACCTGAAGGTACTAAAGGGTTATTTATTCGACAATAACTGACAGTGGGGATGATGGTGATGATGATGATGATGATGATGATGATGATACTGTTGACGGTGATAATGATGATGATTATAATGATGATTGTATAGTACAGCAGGATAGATGACAACAACGGTCGGAAATGCTCATGTTACTAGTTAAAAAATATCCTGTTTGCAAATATTATTTGGAGTGCATATTGTTCGTTTTCACTTTTCAGTGCCTACAACTATGCCATCACCGACAACAACTCCTGAAGGTAAGAGATAGATATTTATTAAACAATAACGGAGGTAATGATGATGACATGATGATGATGATGATGATGATGATGATGATGAAATAAAACAGAAGAGACTCGACTGTAGTATGAAATGAATACACGTGAAGTATTTTAAGAAGGAAGTTCCTGGTTTGTCTTGTGCTAAAAAGTATTTGGGTTGAAGTTTTTTCGTTTTTAATTCATTGTTGTCAGTGCCTACAACCATGCCTGCCCCGACTACAACGCCTGAAGGTAAGAAAGAGACATTTAGCACCCAGTAAATATCTAGCACACACATATTTAGCACACAGTAAATATCAATAAATGTTCAGCTTGGAATGTGGTGTGCCTCAGGGTTTCTGTCTAGGCCCCATACTATTTACACTGTATAGGAGTTAGCTCTTTGAGACCGTCAAAACTCATCTGCCTGAAGTTCATTGTTATGCAGATGACACACAGGCTTACATTTCGCTAGTCAGGCCAGCTTTCAGCCTAAAAAGGCATGGAAAATCGCGGATATTCGTTTGTGGATGACAATCTTAAATTGAACGACGACAGGAGGACTGAATTTCTAATTATTGGCACACCATGACAGCTGGAAAAGGTCGAGATCACAAGTATCCGCGTGGTTAACCCTGACATTCATCCCATTCCCACTGCAAGGAATCTCGGTTCATGGTTTGACTCTGGGCTGTTCATGTCTAAATAAACTTATTACAAAGATCTGTGGCTCTGCATTTTTCTATTTGTACAACATACGACACGTCAGGAATTATCTCTCACAAACGTCGACCGAGAGACTCATTCATGCATTCGTATCCAGTTGTCTTGACTACTGCAACAGGTTATTACATGGCCTGCCTGATTTCTTACTAAATAAGCTACAACGTGTATAGAATGCTTGTGCTTGACTGATTTTTAATGAACGCCGCTTATCATGGGGTTACACTGGTTACCAATTAGATTTAAAATTGAGTTAAAATTCTTTTGATTAATTTTAAGATTCTTCGTGGTTTAGCCCCGTCTTATTTATCATCTCTTATTACTCTTAGGCGTCCATCGCGATACAATCTTAAAAATTCCAATGATAATCTTTTATAGCGGAACCCCGCCTTACGGCCACCTCGGTAATACGGTCACCTGGTTATTACGGCCACTGTTTTTAGCCGCCCTGCAAAACGACTATACATTTTCTTGTAAAAAAAACGTCGTTAATACGGTCACCCGTCAATACGGCCAGTTGTTTTGCCCCATTGGTGACCGTATTAACGGGGTTCCACTTTAGCGATATAGATGATGACAATATAATGAAACTGGAGAGTCTTGACAGCAGTCAGAATTCCAAATACATGTAATATTATAGTTTAGAAGGAATTACCCTGTTTGTTCTGTGCCAAAAAAATATTTGGATTGAAGTTTATTCGTTTTCAATTCATTGTTTCAGTGCCTACAACCATGCCTGCCCCGACAACTACCCCTGAAGGTAAGAATTACAGATTTATTTATTACATAATAACTAACAGTAGGGCTGATGAAAAGAAAATATATGACTGCTTACTTTAAATCCTTTAATTTCACAAACAAACGACTATCCTGATCTACCTACCTTATTAGGATAAATGCAACATATTCAAAATCGTCCGAACTTCACCCTATTGTTATCTTTGCAATCATCTCAATAGTGTACTTGTAAGCCTCTGACTTATATTCTGTATTCCAGTTAATCACAGCAATGGTTTTAACGTATTAAACCTTTGTTCTTATATATTTATATGAGCTTAAATAACTTTTTGTTGACCTGTTAATATAATACCATTTGAAGTGCGTATTTTGTTTTATATGGACACTACTCACCTAGACTAGCCTTTGCTATTTGTGGGCAGTGAGAAAATTAAATTGTAAATATCTTAATAAACCAACCATGGATAGACGTCCACATCAGTCTTCAATGTTAATGCTTCTAAATAAAGAGGAACTTTGCAGTTTGTCTTGTGCAAAGAATATTTCGATTGAAGATTTTTTCTACTTTTTCGTTTTTTTTTTCAGTGGCTACAACCATGCCGACGACGACACCTGAAGGTAACTGAAATAGAGTTCATGGTGATTCTGATGATGTTAAAATAAAACCGTGGAGTTTAGACAGGCATCAGTTTGAATTGCATACAAGAAAGCGTCTGGTTTGTCTTGTGCAAAGATTATCTGGATGAAACCATTTTTCATTTAACTTCAACGTTTTCAGAGCCTACAACCACGCCTCCCCCGAAAACGACGCCTGAAGGTAAAAAACGAGATATATATTAAGCAACAACTAAGGTAATGATGATGATGATTACGATGATGATATTATAAAAGAGGAGTCTCGACATCAATATAAAATGCATATACGTGTATAGTATTATTTAAGAAGGAAGTTCCTGGTTTGTCTTGTGCAAAAAAAAATATTTTGCTCGTTTTTACTTCATTGTTTTTAGTAACTACACGTAAGAAAGAGATATATTTAGCACACAGTAACTAACAGTAGGGGTGATGATGATATAATACAATTGGATAGACGAAAACGTCAGTCTAAAATGCTTATGTTTATTCATTTTCGTTGTTTTTAGTGCCTACAACCATGCCTGCCTCAACAACCACACCTAAGAGTAAGAACGAGATATACTTAGCGCACAGTAACTAACAGTAGGTTCGATGATGATGGTGATATAATACAATTGGATAGACGAAAACATCAGTCTAAAATGCTTATGGTACTAGTTAAGAAGAAAATTCCCAGTTTGTCTTAGGCAAAGACTATCTGGATTGACGTTTATTGATTTTCGTTGTTTTTAGTGCCTACAACCTTGCTTGCCCCAACAACGACACTTGAAGGTAAGAGCGAAATATATTTAGCACACAGTAACTAACAGTAGGTTCGATGATGATGGTGATATAATACAATTGGATACACGAAAACCCCCTCGAAAATGCCTATGGTACTAGTTAAGAAGAAAATTCCCAGTTTGTCTTATGCAAAGACTATTTGGATTGATGTTTATTCTTTTTTCGTTGTTTTTAGTGCCTACAACCGTGCCGACACCGACAACGACCCCTGAAAGTAAGAAGGAAATATTTATTAAATAATGACTCAATGAGCAATGTAGATAGTGATTATATTATAAAACTTGAGAGTCTCGACATCAGTCTTAATTGCAAATACATGTAGCATTAGTTAAGAAGAAAGATCCCAGTTTGTCTCGTGCAAAAAAATATGTGGATTGAAGTTAATTCGTTTCTACTTCATTGTTTTCAGTGCCTACAACCATGCCAGCACCGACCACGACGCCCGAAGGTGAGTAAGAAATATTTATTAAACAATATTTTACAGTGCGAAAGATGATGATGGTGGTGATGATAAACACTTTGATACAATTCAAATGGATAGGCGACTACATCAGTCTGTAATGTTTAATATACTTCTAATTAACAAGGAAATTCCCAGTTTGTCTTATGCAAATAAAATTTGAACTTCGTTGCTTTCAGTGCCTACAAGCATGCCAACACTGACAACGTCGCCTGAAGGTAAGAATTGGTAATATTCATCAAACAATATGATAATTAGCAATTATTGAATGAGGCTGAGTAGGATATGAAGAATTCTGCAGATCGAGGAGGGTGTTATCCACCGAGGCCGAAGGCGGAGGTGGATAACACCCTCCGAGATCTGCAGAATTCTTGATATCCTGCGATAGCCGAATTCAATAATTGCATTACTATTCATTCAGAATAATTCCAACTTTAAAAACAAGTTAAAAATGCGTAACTCGGTCGATGTTAAGTTCACATCGATAGTGCATCTTTTTCGGGAAATTTAGCAGATAAAGGTCTGCTAAGGTCTGCAAATATACTCCAAATAGCAGATGTTGTCCCTCGAGTTGACTTCTCGCTGTTCTTGCTATGTTTTTAGACAATATTTCGCAGTAAAACGAGTACAATGTCCGCCCTTCCTTTCCGCCATTTTGTTTTGACGTCATCGGTTCAATATGACAGTTCAGCCGCTGGTTATGGTGAATTATGCGTGTGGTTTTACCCAATCAGAAACAGGGAAATATTTTGAATGAATAATAATGATGATTAATACTTCTTGAGAGACGAAAATATCAGTCCGAAATGCTTATAGTACCAGTTATAAAGAAAATTCTTAGTTTGTCTTGCCGGAAAAATATTTGGATTAGGGTCGTTGTGTTCAGTGCCTACAAGTAGGCCAGCAACGACAACGACGCCTGAAGGTAAGAAAGAAGTATCTAGTACACAATAATTAATAGTAGGGAAGATGGTGATAGTGATGATAAACACGATAATATAATACAACTGGAGATAGGACTACATCGTTCTGTAATGTTTATACTTCTAAATAAAAAGGAAATTGCCAGATTTGTCTTCTGCAAATAATATTTGAACTGAAATTTGTGTTTTTGTTTTGTTTTTTCGTTGTTTCAGTGCCTACAACCATGCCAGCACCGACAAAGACGCCTGAAGGTAAGAACTGGTAATATTTATTAGGAAATAACAGGCCGTATTGATGACGATAATAATAATGCGATGATGATGATGATGCCTAACACTTCCAAAGAGACGAAAATATCAGTCCGAAATGCTTATAGTACTAGTTAAGAAGAAAAATTCTAGTTTTATCTTGCACAAAAAATATTTGGATGGCGGTTTATTCATATTCATTGTTGGCTGTGCCTAGCTACAACTGTGCCAGCACCGACAACGACTCCTGAAGGTAAGAAAGACAAAACAATAAGTAAAGTAGCGATGATGGTGATGATGATGATGATCGTGATATTATAGAACTGAAGAGTCTCTATATCTGTCTTAATAGCTAAAACTTGTAGTATTAGTTAAGAAGGAATTCCCAGTTTGTCTAGTGCAAAAAATATTTGGATTCAATTTTTTTTCATTGTTTTTAGTGCCTACAAGCATGTCTTCCCCGACCACAACGCCTGAAGGTAAGAATTAGTAATATGTATTTATTAGACGGCACTAATGAGAATGATGATAATGATGACGACGATGATAACGATGATGATGGCTAATACTTCTGGAGAGACGACAGTATCAGTCCGAAATGCTTATACTTTACTCGTTAAGAAGAGAATTATTAGGACTAAGGTTGATTCGTTGTTTTCAGTGCCTACAACCATGCCAGCACCGACAACGACGCCTGAAGGTATGAAAGAAGTATCTAGTACACAATAATTAATAGTAGGGAAGATTGAGATACTGATGATAAACACGATAATATAATACAACTGGAGATTGGAGATACGACTACATCGTTCTGTAATGTTTATACTTCTAAATAAAAAGGAAATTCCCAGTTTGTCTTCTGCAAATAATATTTGAACAGAGTTTTTTGTTTTTGTTTTCCTTTTTCGTTGTTTTCAGTGCCTACGACCATGCCAGCACCGACAAAGACGCCTGAAGGTAAGAATTGGTAATATTTATTGGACAATAACCGACCGTATTGATGACGATAATGATAATGCGATGATAATGATGATGATGATGATGATGACGATGATGACCAACACTTCTAAACAGATGAAAATATCAGTCCGAAAGGCTTATTGTACAAGTTAAGAAGAAAAATTCTAGTTTTATCTTGCGCAAAAAATATTTGGATTGCGGTTTATTCATTTTCATTGTTGGCTGTGCCTACAACTGTGCCAGCACCGACAACGATGCCTGAAGGTAAGAAAGACAAAACAATAAGCAAAGTGGCGGCGATGGTTATGATGATGATCACAATATTATGAAAATGAAGAGTCTCGATATAAGTCTAAATTGCAATATTTGCAGTATTAGTTAAGAAGGGATTCCTAGTTTGTCTAATGCAAAAAATATCTGAATTCACATTTTTTCTTTTTCTTTTTTCCATTCATTGTTTTTAGTGCCTACAAGCATGCCTTCCCCGACAACAATGCCTGAAGGTAAGAATTAGTAATATTCATTTGACCGCATTAATGAGAATGATGATAATGATGACGACGATGTAACGATGATGATGGCTTATACTTCTGGAAAGAAGACAGTATCAGTCCGAATTACTTAATATACATTACTCGTTAAGAGAATTTTTGGAACTAAGGTTGATTCGTTGTTTCGTTGCCTACCGTCAAATTGCCAGCACCAACAACGACTCCTGAAGGTAAGAAAGACGAGAGAATGACTAAAGAATATCTAAAGTAGCGATGATGATGATGATGATGAAGTTGATGATGTTGATGATGCTAAGATAAAACAGGAGAATTTAGACAGACATCCGTTTGAATTGCCGGAGGAAGTTCCCGGTTTGTCTTGTGCAAAGAATATTTGAATTGAGGTTTATTCGTTTTCACTTCATTGTTTTCAGTGCCTACGACTATGCCTGCCCCGGCATCAACGCCTGAAGGTAAGAAAGAAATATTTAGTACTCAATAATTTAAACAGTAGGGATGATGATAATGATGATAATGATGATAATGATGATGATGATGATGATGATGATGATGATAATGATGATACAATACAACTGGATTGACGATAACATCAGTCTGTAATGTTTATACTACTAGTTAAAAAGGAATTTCCCATTTTGTCCTGTGCAAAACACATTTATGTTGAAGTTAATTCCATTTTTTTAGTTCCTACAACCACTACAACACCTACAACGTCGCCTATGGGTAAGCAATTATTGGATTCGACTTAATTTCGCACGATCTGCTACCTTTGATTAAGAATGTTCAATAATCACTGCCGGAAAACTCATATTAAATTGACCTCAAGGTATTACCATGTTTTGAGGATTTAAGGACTTAAACTCGCCCACCAACCAATCGTTCCGTCATTTTTTATTAGGATCGTCGTTTCCAGAACCCTCCAACGTTGAACATTTTCCTTGTTTTCCGAAAACGAAGTTGCGCCTTTTTTACGGGTCTGATCTGTTTGTCTCCATGGTGAGATTAGTTACCCGCGTTAGCCTCCTTTCTCGTTAAAAAAAAAAAAAAAACAAGCATGACCCGTCTTAGCCTGCCTGGGAATACGAAAATTGCTTATTGACGCAGTAAAATGACATTTAATGTATTTCTTTATGCGCTGTTTAAAATTATTTTTGAGACACCTAACATTTTCAGCAAGGTAATAAACATGTAGCCATCCTTTTGTTTTCAGTGCTGTGCATACCAGACCAACGGCCGGAGTCGCTTTGCAGAACTTATAAAGGATTTGGCTTCTGTGTAACGAGCAACCAGAGCATTAAGCAATATATGGAGACAAATTGCTTCACCACCTGCGGATTTTGTATTGGTAATAATAATAGTTTAGGTTTCTCCAATTAACCACATCATCATCATTGAACGTAACCCTAATTGACTAGTCCACAAAGAACCTTTAAGACGCACGGGAGAGAAACAAAATGAACTGGTTCGCAGATACACCAGTCATTTAGTGGTATGGTATATAGCCTACGAAAACAATGTATGATGTATTCCTGCGAAAGTTAATGAGATTCCTGTGCAAAAAGAGGAGAGAAACACCCATATTACACCACTACAAATTTTGATGGGTTTAACTTTCTACAGTCTTTCAATGAGCTCTTGAAAAATTGGGTTTATTCTTAGTAATACCGTATATTAGAGTATCTTTCTATGTTGTTTCATTAGTCCTTTAGCTTTTCAGGCTTGAATTTCCGCCAATAAATCTTGCTTTCCTGTGTTTCCGTGTAATACGGAACAGCTCAAGGCTTGGGATCAAGATGAGGAGATTTGTATCTGATATTGTCTACCTAAGCCTCTCTCTCGTCTTAATTGTGGGCTGGAATGGAATGGAATGTGGGGGAAACTCACTTAAATAAGAGAGGAGTTTTGATTCTTCAATAATGCAAAAAAAATACATTCATGTTAAGGTTTATACGTTTTCTTATTAGCCCTTTCAACCGTGACAACACTAACTACGACGCCCTTGGATTAGGATTAATTTTGTATGATTTGAAGAATTGTGAAGATTGAGAACAACCTCCAGGACCTGCATAACTCTTAACATCATACGAAAATCGAATCCAATAATTGTGTTATTATTCATTGCAAATGATTCATACTTTAAAGCATGCTTACCTCAATCGATGTTAAATTCTTGTCTTTACTTGCCGGTTTCTTAACAAATTCAGGATTTAAAGGGATGTTTAGTCTAGCATACATTCTTCAAGTGGCAGCCTTGGTATAATGACATTCTTTAGGGTTTTATCTAAGGGTGCAGAATTGACCTAGCATAGCAAACGAGGGTACATCAATCCACATTTAAAGGGAAAGGCCAATCATCTAGGGTAAAGCAATCGTTTTTAACAGGATGATATTTCAAAGCATGTTTTTACAAGCCATAACGTGCACATGGCAAAGCATGCACTCTTCACTTATGTTCCAAAATAACGCACACATACTCAGCATGTACTTTTGAGTGGTACAATAAAGTGCACGCTCAGCTTTTTACCATTTAATTTGTTAACAAGTTAACAATGAAGATAATGGTAATGATGATGATGATGATAATGATGACGAAAAAATCTAGAAAGACGACAGTATCAGTCTAAGATGCTTATGGTACTAGTTTATAAGGAAGAATTATCCATCTTTAATTGTCTTGTGCAAGGAATATTGGGATTGAGTTGTAATCATTTTCCTTGATTTCAGTGCCTACAACCACGCCTGCCCTGACAACGTCGCCTGAAGGTAAAAAAGAGATATTTGAAAAACAACAACTAAAGTAACAATGATGATATCATAAAGCTAGAGATGATACAATAACGATTTGAAATGGATATGGAATTTGTCAGGAGGGAAGTTCCCAGTTTTTCTGGTGTCAAGAATATTTTAAATGAAGATTTTTCATATTCACATTATTTTTTCAGTGCCTACAACCATGCCAGCACCGACCACGACGCCTGCGGGTAGGAACGAGATATTTATGAAGCAACGACGATCATTTAACGTTTCTCTGAAACTGCCCATCTACCCCTCCCCTAAACCAACATTACCACTTAGTTCTTACTTAGGGCAAAATGTTGGCTTAGGGGAGGGGTAGGTGGGCAGTTTCCCAGAAACGTAAAATGATCCCCAACGACTAATATAGCGATTATGATGATGAATATGATAACCATGATATTGAAGACGATAATGATAATGAGGATACTGATGATGATATGAAACAACTGGATAGACTACATCATCAGTCTGAAATGCATAAAGTACTAATTATTAAACCAGAACCTTTCCAGTATGTCTTCCCCCAGCTGTACAGAGAATTTTATCTTCAGGTTAAGATTTATTCGTTTTTAGTGTCACTTCCGACAAAGAGCTCAGTGGCAGGTAAGAATAAGTGATAGCCGATTCTTTAGAAGATGAAAGAGATAAGTATTAAAAATTGTCAGTAACAATGATCATTTTTACAATGATTTTACAGATTATAACTACGACGTTGATGGCGATTCACGGTGAGGCCAAACCACCCCCTAAATGCATGTCACATATTGCAATGCGTGGGTAGTTGTGTTATTTTACAATAACTTTGTTGGCTTGTTAGCTTTTTAATTTTCACGGAAGTGGATCTGAAAATGCAAAATGTCAGGCCAATTAAATTAGTTGCTGGTATGTCTTAAAATATTTAGTTATGACGTCGTGTTTGCAGACGTCAGTTTGACGCAAAAAGTTTAAAACCAATTTTCCCCATTTTGGTGACGTCAGCTAGTGTGACGTCACAATTTTTTACTTTTAACTAAAAAATCCAAAAAAAAAACGTTTTCGGTCATTAATCGTAGTCCATCGAGCAAGTTTGGTTGACAAATAACAAAAATCGTAAGAAATACGTAAATTTAGCACTTATGCAACATTTGAGGGGTGGTTTGGCCCCACCGTGTATTGGTCACAATATAAATGAGGATAATGATGATGTCGACATTTTACCGACATATGACAACATCTGAAATCTTGTTGGTGAACAAGAAAATTCCCAGTGCCTTTCTAACTGGTGCATACAAGGACGCCATAATGGCCTAAATAAAGCGTTGTATCACAATACTGCTTATAGAGCTTGGTAAGCCAATAGCGCACGTTCGATATATTAAAATTCTAACATGAGTCCAGGCTTTGGGAACAACATTACAAATGTTTCACGACTCCATTGTCTTGCAATTCCCGGAAGAGACTTGAGCACAAAGAAAACCAAACCAAATATAGAATAAAGACCAGAAAGCCTCGGAGTCATCATGTAAGAATTTTAATCTATCGAACGTGAGTTATTGAAACAGATTTTTGTACGAAAAAGAGAATGGTTTCTTTCAAAGCGGAGACTATATGCGTACAGTGTTACGGAATTAGAAGCATTTAGAGGACGGAAAATGTTGGTAAGGAGTCAAAGCACCCCAAAAGCTTAGTGACTTATTATACGTCTTTGTATGAATGTTTATTTTACAGTCAACGGCAGTTGGTCTATGTGGGGAGTCTGGGGTGTCTGTAGTGTTACATGCGGGGGTGGACAGCAGGTACGCAGACGAGCTTGTATTAATCCACCGCCATCAGGAAGTGGCGCTGATTGCGGGGGAAACAGCAGCCAGACTCAGTCCTGCAACAGCAATCTATGTCCAGGTATGAATTTCTTTATGGTTGTAATAGGGTTACCGTATTTATTCGATTAAGCGCTCTGGGCGGTTATTAAATTTTTGGACCTTGATGGTGGGCGCTTATTGAATTCTCACAATTTGCAGCAACAGTGGTGGGTGGTTATTCAAGGTGGGCGCTTATTCGAGGTTGGGCACTTACTCGAATAAATACGGTAGGTGGAAAAGATATCTCAGGTTTTAGTCTTAAAGTGTTTGAAATCCTGAAATCAAAAAAGTCTTAATATGAAAATGCCATAATCGTCTGTTTTAGCTGGTTGCATGTAGACACTGATTTTTTTCAAATATAACTGGAAGCCGCGAATTCCGCTTGGCCACATCCTGATAGCGTAAACCTAAGCGTTTTCGATGCTCGTGAGCTCTTATAAATATTTCCTCAAATATCAAACAATGAAAATATACCTGATATTGAAAACCGCTGTACTGTTTTGAATCATGTCGCCCCACGTAAGGGAATGCGGGTTCCGGAATCCGGGACATTTTTGCTCGTTTAATCCTGCATTCGGGAAAATTTTGCTAGTGGAATCCGAAATTCTGGAATTTGGATTCTGGAATCCCACTAACGATTGGAATCCAGAATCTAAGTTTCACTGACAAAGACTGGGATCCAGTACTTGGAATCCGGAATCCACGGCGTGGAGTCCAGAATCCAAGACTGTCTTGGATTTTCTTGCATGGGAAGAATCATGGACGAGATAAATAAGTTTGCATGGATTTTTCTCCACAATCTTTGTTAGGCGTCAGTGCATGGTCAGATTGGAGTAACTGGAGTTCCTGCAGTCAGAGCTGTGGGGTTAGCTTACGAATACGCATTCGCGATTGCTCCAATCCCCCTCCAACAACTCCAGAAAGTTTCTGCAAAGGTGAAAATTTCGAGATAGAGACTTGCAGCACGACTGGATGTGTGGGTAAGACATAAGTTTTTTCATTGTATTTCTTTACTTTAAGTCATATATGAGCAGCGCAAACTTTGAGGTTCATTCGTTTTCATTGTTTTCAGTGTCTATAACCATGCCAGCATCGACAACGACGCCTGCGGGTAAGAAAGAAATATTTTTTAAACAATAACTAAAGTAGTGATGATGATTATGATCATTATTATTACGATGATGATGATTTTGTTGTTTATGATGATGATGATGACGATGACGATGCTGATGATTATTATTCAACACAACTGGATACAAAACAAAATCAGTCTGAAGTGCATACAATTCTAATTAACCAGAACATCCCCAATATGTCCTGTGCAAAGATTTGTTATATCTGGATCATGAGATTTTTTTCGTTTTGTTTTCAGCTTCTACAACCATTTCAACGCCGACCACTACTCCAGCAGGTAAGAATTCCGTATATCCCCTATTAAGACCCTCAGGGGTGGTGGGGGGGAGGGACTTAGGGGGGTTATATTTGTTGTAAGCAGGTTTGTGGGTGTCTCAATAGAGATGGGGCTTATTTAATGTAGCTGTGACGATGATGACAATTTTGCATTCCCGCACGAGAATAAACTACTTTTTACCGAAACAGTCCACAAGAAATGTTATAGTCGTGATTAATTGATAAAGTGTAACATTTTACATTAAGAGGGGAGAGGAGAGGGACTTTTCTCTGAAAAGAGAGGACTTATTAGAGGGGCTAATAATAGAAGATTAACGGTAAACAGAAATGCGAACTGATAGCCAGTTTGTCAGAACAGGAAAGAGATTATTATTAACCAATAACAGCAACATTGATGATAGCGATGATGATGATGATGATGACGTTGATGATGATTATGATGATCTTTATGGTTATCATCATCATTAATTACTATCGTTATCATCATCATCATTGTTGGATTCGGCATGGATCCGTCTTTTGTGTTCGCCCTTCGTCGTGATTATATGGCAAAATGGTAAGTACGGCTGATGCTTAAAACAAACAAATCATCGTCGAGTATCTGTGCTGGCGATGTTACAAGCATGGATGAGGGCTCAAACTCGGGTGTATGAGGGGAAAAAATCCACTTTTATAGGGCGGGACACAAACTCCGGGATCTTTGCAGTGCAAGTCCAGTTCACTTGATCCAGGCCACTTGATCCGGGCACGTTAGTCAGGCCCAATGAAGTGGCTGGGATTAAGACTGGCACGATTGCGCGCTGATAAAGCCACAATTTTGTAGTCACTTGTCGAGGAATACATACCACGGTTATGTAACCCTCATAGAGCTTTGTTAGTCTCGTGGCCAGCATTTATGCAATTTAATCTCTTAGAACAAAATAAAGCGTTTACATAATAAAAAATTCAGCTTCCACAAGATCCTTCTGGAACACTGATGTGGCCGCCGTGACGTCATATGAAAATTGAACATCCTATATTGCTAATCTGAATTTGAGCGGAAACGGCCCGGATCCGCGCCTGTTGAGCGAGATTTTTTGGCCAATCAGAGTCGAATCAGAGAGCATATAAATGAAGATCCATACGCTTTACTGACTGAACTAACACACCATCAGAAAGAGAAAAGATCTGTAATTGTATGTCACCCAAGTTAATGTTATCTGAGTCTGTAATATTTTTCGGTGTTTTTTTTTTTATGGTTTTCCTGTACGTCAGCGATGACAACAGAAGCAGCAACGACTTTGACTCCGGTGACGGACACGCCATCGCCTCTTAACGGAGCAGGTAAATATTAGCACGTTTCAAGCCCCACCCGTTTCTCAATATTCCCAGTAACTTAACGGGCCCCAAGAGCTACATCCAGTCAATCAAAGTATAAAGAATAATGGTGCGGTTTCTAGCTAACAAGTCCATTCTTGCCATGCAAGAACAGTCTTAAGTTGAATTTTATAGTTTTCTTGCATTGCATTCAAACCCATCAAAACTGCAAATTTACAAGCAAACATAAAACAGCTTTCCAGGCCCGGGAATTATTCGGACCTTCTTGATGAAGGCAAGGCTAGGGAAATTACAGGAATGTTTAGAAACCTCAGGAAACACCTAGCCATCATCTTCATCATTATAGAGTTTGGACAGTGAAAATTTCGATCGTGTCGACCTTGCCAGGCTTCACATCTAGTATTACTTTACTTATATTATAAAAATTTATATCAGAAAACTCAAGTTCTTTTTAATTCCTAAGAAGAAGCACCCGTAATAGTGATAGTTAACAAATAAGGTCTTCATAGGTGCCGATAATTGTAAAAAATATCCTCTAGTTACGCTTTTTTCCATGTTTTTCCTGTTTGAATGAAGGGTTGAGTATACGTAACTATTTTAGAGCTCGATGGACCTACCACAATTGATTAGGAGAGTGCCCCACTGACGACACTGATGAAAAAAAACCTGTCATGTTTAGTCCTGAACATTTCTTTTTACTCGAAAAGATGCGGCCTGTTTGAAAGCCCACAATGATAAGCGTTCTGTTCATGGATCCCCACGGCTGACTTGGAATGCTACACTTGCTGAGCATGCGCAGTATTGGGCTCATGAGTTGGTTCGGCTGGGTAGCCTGATGCATCAGCAGGGTATCAGTGAAGGCGAAAACTTGTTCAAGTCATCTGGTCAAACTGAAAAGACATGTGTAGATGCCGTGCGCGAATGGTAGGTTATCTAGACTGCAGTTCACAGCTCCCTATTTTTTCGTATGATCGTCAGGATCGAGTTCGTACCGGTACGGGCGGTCACCTTGGTTTTACATGTACCGAGGGGGCGGGCGTCGAGTGTTAAAGCGAACGCCCCCTAAGTAGCTATATTTGGCACTCATCAAAGATGGCCGCCCGTAACGTACAGCACTCGATCTCGACGATCTTACGGAAGAATAGGAGACTGTGAACAGTCTACGATAATGCAGATACCACTGACATTCAAATAAGTGACCGGTCGTGCTTATATGAAAGTTGAATGAGGCGAGTTAAGGCGGTGAATGCTTCTGTTGTTTAAACCTTTTCAGGTTATTGACATATAATTATTTATATATAAACACTAAGAAGGGCAAAACCCTAGCGACAAACCAAACAGGATTGCCGGATCGTGTGATCCTTGTGGCAAGAAGAGTGAGAGAAAAGAAAAGAAAAAATAATCAAAGGGTAAAGACTATTTGCTTGGAATTTTGCTTTACAGACCGAAACCTTCTGCTGGAGCTAAACAAGAAAAAATTGATACAATTAAGATGAAAGTTGCATGTGCGTGAATAGAAGAATAGCGAACGTAACAGAAATTGATAGCTACAAAAAATTCAAATGTAACAAAAAACAACTAAGACCGAATCCCTTTGTTATTACGTATCCAGCTCTTCCTAACTTTTCCACTAAAATAAAGGCATTCTAAATTATCAAGTTCCAGAAAACAAATATTCTTGTCCCTAACCATCTTTACTTATAAATAACCTGAGATCAGGCCCAATTTTAGCGGTTCTCATACAAAGCGAAACGAAAATTGAGCCTGATCTCGGGTTACTTATAAACGACGTCCCAACATGAGGGACGAGAGAGATTTTTAAAGGGGGGGAGGGGAGGGGGAGGGCGCTTTTTCCAAATTTAGGCTTACAGTCAGTGGGGTTTGTTGGGAACGTCGATGATCCCAGGTTTGAAAACTAAATGACCTACTTACTGCACATACCCTTTGTCATTTGCTACCGAATAAATAAGCCTTTAAATATGTATTTGGCGTTTAAGGTATGGCGAAATTGCGCAATATACTTTCAACAACCCTGGCTTTTCCGCGTCAACTGGACATTTCACACAGGTAAGAAATATCGCCTGCTATTTCATGGCGAGCACACTAATAATCGACTTAAAGCCTGTTTACATGGAGGTGGGGGACCCCAGGTGACCCCAGGAAGGTGAGGTAACCCGCTTACTTTAGATAACCCACCCGTCCATATAATCTCTCATTTTAATTTGATCACATCTACATGAAAGGTGGGGTGACCATATGAGAGATTATATGGACAGGCGGGTTACCTCACTTACCTGGGGTCTTCTACCTCTATATAAAAAGATCCCTAAGGCGAGTACATTCACGTTTACCTTGCGAGCAGAAGTTTCTCTCTTGCATGGCTTTTATCATGTACGAAGTCATTAGCGTGGCTTTTCTGTCGCGTGGTTAGTTTGTTTACGCCCCGTTTCTCGGGGAACGTCGCTACGTAAACGATAAAAGCCATGCAAGAGAGAAACCTCAGAACTTTGGCACAGATGAGATAACATCTGCGATTGCCGAAGGCGCCAGCCGCTTAGGAGGTCCGAGGTATTCCCGCAGGAATTTTGAAATCCAGTTATCTTTGAAACGCTGACTTGATTGGCCGGGGATTATTTTTCAAGTTAAACGGTTTTATTATTTGTGTCAAAATCTAGACGATTCCTTACTTTTTGCTAGCTATACGTCCCTGGACCATCGCAAGCACTCTTCTTATACGAGGGCGCTGTGCTATTCAGAAGTTCACTGGACGAAATCTCCCACTACTCTTGCGGCCAATTTTTTCCTCTTTTAAATTACTATTCTTGTTGCGCAATGTTTAATTTATTCAGTCGATGGCCTATGCTTAAGATATCTTCGTGCCTTATGAATGAATGAGAATAGATTTTCATTTATATATTAGGTTGTTTGGAAGGCTACGACACAAGTGGGAGTAGCTACCATTACGGAATTTCACCCTGAGACGGGAAATCTCGACACCTACGTAGTGGCTCGCTATACTCCAGCAGGAAATGTGTTAGGAAAGTTTGAACAAAACGTACTCCCAACAAGCATTATCGAAAACAACATCGACAACTGTGCTTAGGGTAAGAATATTTAGTAAGTGTCTTAGGACAGTGATTAATGAAAAGACTTCTTATGACTGGTTCTTCTCGAGCATTGCAAGTTTGTCATTTATGTCACGTAAAGGGATGTCACGGTTGACAAGTTCATTTTGTTAATAATGCCAGTTACGGGTCTTTTTTCGCTATCAAACTTGAAAAATTACTTGTAAATGGAAAATTTCCAACTTCCTCTGAAACAAATATGTCTCTCAAGCCTTCAGTATCAAGTACACTTGACAAAAATAAACTTTGAAAAACTGTTAGGCTCGTTAGCAAGTTTTCAAAAACCGCAATTGTAATCCGTTTCAGTCTTCTTCAAGTTTATCCATCCACCACTCTCTTTTAATTTGCGTTGTTAATTATACCTTGTTTTAAATTTTTGAGCAGTCATTTAAATGTTTCACTCAGTTCAATGACCTTTCCCACTGTCTGAATTTTGATAAATTTCTGATGACATAGCACCCTAAGACGAGCCAGTCTGAGTCATAAACTGTTGCGGTAAATTGTACTATAGCACTACTTTGATTTTTTGACTGGTCGATTGGAATTTAGGCCAGAACCTGAGTAAATTTCATCCAGTAGACAGTCCCACGTGACAATCCAACAAAACCCGACCCAGTCCAATGCGCAACGACAAAATGGCAAGGCCTGGGGCCTAGGTTGAATGAACAATAGGGATTCAGGCTAAAAAAAAAAAAATGGATCACTGAATTTTGCATTTGAGGCGCGCCTGCTCTCTACTTTATAACAAAAGTTTGCTGTTGCCTCCTGACAAGAGAGAATGAGGTAAGAGAGCGAATTGTGACCCATGATGATTATTTTCAATCTTTTTTTAGTTCGCGCCATGCTGCGAGGGTTATTTTTGAATTTTGTTCCCATGACCTCATTCTCTCTTGCTCCTGATTGAAACTAAAAGTTTGGTATTTGTTCTTTTTTGTTCTCAAATGGCTCTGCATTTTTTTTGGTTTTTTTAATATTCTACTAACATAGGCCAGCACACAGTGACCTCTTTCAGATAATTTTCTTTTCTAGTTAAAACATAGCTTTTGTTCTGTTCAATTTCTGAATTGCATCTTTCTCTTATTCTAGGATGAAGAACTTTAATAATTCTCAGGATTAGTCTGAAGTACCGGTAACCATGACTTTCCTGTTGCCAGTGAATAAGTGAATATCGCGTAAAATTTGTGGTTGTTTGCCCGTTTTAATATAAATTCATTAAAATATGTAGGAGAATATTGATAGATTGGTAATATTGTCAGTAAATTGCCGCGATGGATATTCACTTTTATTAAAAACTGAATCATTGGATAATGCAATACTAGAGCTCAGCTGATTGGCTTAGCCATCATGGTATATGAGCCATCATACCACGCTCTCCAAATATGGTAACTGTACGAGTCTGCTCAAAATTAAAAACACGCTGAAAATCGGTGATTTTTACAAATAAAGTCGGGAAGCATTCTCTATATTTTGTGGATGTGAGATTATTATTGCCAACCCGTTTCTATTCATCTCGTTTGCCATCTACCATCCTATATCCAGGGCGCACTCGTGGAATAATTGTTAAATATAGTCAAAATAAATGTGATCTTTTTTCGTTCGTTTGAGCGTCAAGACGAATCAATTTGAGCGTTTTGAGTGCTCTAATACGTGAACGTTTACCTGGGTCAACGTTTTCACAGTTTGTATGGGTCCCCTGTGGGAACACCAAAAGCACGTCACTATGAAGAATAACGGGACCTTTAAGGTAAAAATTATACCGATGTATTTTTTCTTTTTTGTCAGGATGCGCAACGGTGAGAATTCTTAAAGTGTATATGACAGAAATTTTTTTATTCGCTTGATAGAATCTATACAGTGTTTTGATAAGGAAAGCAAAAAAATTTTTTCGATAGCGATTTTTCTTCCCCGTGTTTTAACCTGCCAAAAACGTGAAAAGTCGCACCGAATAGCATCGTAGTTTTTATTTTATTCTTATAGTGGCGTGAATTAATTCATAATTCTTGTTAACTGAAAATGAAACTAGGTTATGTTCTTTTTGGGTGAAGGTTTTGCCTGAGGTTAACGTTTTTGGGAAACTAAAATATCGAGCGCGCTAGCTACCGCCGATTTCGTGGCCGTGGCATGATAGGCGCCATTTGGATCACTAATTAATGTGCTCGCGGTTGTCAGTCACTAGCACTGTCCTCCCAAACTGGCTTGAAACAAGGGAAATAGGAAAAGATTGCAGGCAGGCTACCCCCAAAAAGCGTTCGCTTGGGAGAGTGTTGAAAGGATCGTTACCGAATAAAGGCAACGTGAAGTAAAGTAAAGTAAAACTTTATGTCAACGGGGTGGCCCATTTAGCTCGCTGGTTTCCATAAGGGCCCTGCGTCTTAAAATTAGTTAATTCGAAATTAGAGTCAAAAACCCTAAAAACAATCAAAAATACATTTTAAAAAGCCTAAAATGTTATAAAATTTCAAGGAAATGTCTTTAAAAGTTACGATAAAAAAAAATGCCTTTTTCGGCTGCACAAAGTCTGTATGCTTTCGGCGTTTGCTTAATAGTTCACGGAATTTCTTTAAAAATTTGCGCTCCAGTAAAAAGAAAGGTCCTTTTCCCATAAATTTGTTTAAGCTTTGGTAGAGATAGCCCCATACTCTGCCTTGTAGTGTATACGTAGTTATAAATGTTAAGCGAAAACCTTTTAGCTAGTAAAATATGATAAAAAATAGCTTGGAACTAATGAATAAAGACAGAGAAATAAAAGTTCAGCCTTTTGGTAAGAGTGTCTGCCAGGAAAGTCGGCCAGTAACAAGAGCATGAGTGATCATTAGCATATTGTATTTTATCGCGGATTAGAGACGGCATAATTTGGTCGTTAGACTTGAGAATTAAGCTTTATCGGGTGAATTAAGGAATGGGTCCCGGAAAATTTGTAGTGGGTGATCTGGTTCAAAGAGGATTAAACCTTTGTAGGCCTCGCCAAATTTAAAAAAGGATATTGGTTTCATTTTGAATGATGGATTTTCTTGGACATGTAACTCTCCACATCCCTTTTTTTGCTATTTATTTTGGGCCAAATATACAGCGTTTTAAAGATTCCATTTTTTAATTATTATTATTTTTTTTTTTGCCTTTTACCTAAGTACAAAGTTTATAGAGTTTATCGGGGTTTTCGAAAATTATTCGGTTTTCTGTAAATTGTAACCGTTTCATTTTCGATAGAGACTGGGCAATAAAGTATTTTAAAATTCCCCGATAAAAACAAAATGGAGAACTTAAAGGTTTGTACATGTGGTGTTATTCTAAAATTTAAAATTTTGCAGTAATTATGAGCGTGGCTAGTAACGTGACTTCAAAAGGTGCACTCTCAGCACCAAAATTAGTTCCTTTCATCCGGCCATAGTTATAACGATAATGGGAGTGCGAAAAAAATATATAAAACAAGAAAAATAAGGGTAAAAGCCAGATATCAGTAGGTGCCATTCCTTGATGCACAGGAGTGTAGTTGGCGACACCTGCAAAAATGTAGCCACTGTACAAGTGAATTGAAATTCACTCTCCCCACCAGTTCAGTACGGTACAGAGAAAAAGGGTTTGGAGGTTTTGTCTTTCGATTTGTTGAGCTATAAACGCTTGGCGAATATCGAAGTAACAATTCATTTGACTATATAAATGGCAAAACAAGCAAAAACGAGAGCTCTGGGGACGAGAATGGGCCGACTGCTGGCTACATACATGCCACACATGCTTGTTAACTACCTGGAGATTAAGATTGCGGGCTCCTCTCGTCGCCCTTGTCGCCTATAAATTGTTAAACTGAATCTTTCTTATGTCGACGATGTAATTTTCTTTTTTCTGATTCGTACATTTTTATTCTTACTAGTTTTAGGAGGTTATAGAATTTAGTCCTTGTTATATTTTAAATCTTCTTTAACAATTAGGTAAAGTATGTTTTGTAATAATTTTAGGTTGTTATTATACTCTTGTTTGCTTGTAAATAATTAATTTTTCAGGGTTCCTATTTATTGATAATAGAGTCTGCCACTGACTCTGACGGGATTTCCCTGAACAAATAAAAGTTGTTCCCTTTGGCTCGATCAATCTCTGATCATTTTTCAGCTTACAGGTTAAATTTTGACCAATTGTCAGAACCTCTTTCCAGGAAGACTGTGACCCTCCCTATCCCTATTTTTCTTAATTTATTTCTCGTCCATAATGAAGCTACAGTAGATCACGCTATTTGAAGTAACTTACGACCACAGAATTAACTGAAAAGTAAAATTGTTCAGTTGCTTCGATCAACTTGTGGAAGAACTTGGTAAACTTGAAAGGCAAAAAGGAGCTCCACAGAGATCAGTATAAAACACGGATTGCGGACTGCGGATTACCGACTGCGAACTGAGTAAAAATATCGACTGGCCTTATGCACTGGGTATAAAATACTCATTACGGTGATTGCGGACTGAATTTTAAAACCAGTTCGTTCTAGGAAGGTAAAAATGAGATAAAGCGATTGCGCACCAGTACTCCGAGCCAAGCCTACAATGCAAGCAGAGCCGCCTGCCAGCATTCAGCGGCGTTTCTATGACAAAAATCTTGGTCAAGTAAGACATACACCAAAAAAATGCGTCATTAAATATGGCGGAACATGGAGCATATTCTCCTAGTCCAAGAACACCATCTGCCTTTCATCAGAGAAGCTCCCATTCACGTTCAGCGTCATGGTCGTACACATCAGGAAATGGGCAAATCACTATAACACCTTTAAACCCGATCAGATCGGTTATTCGTGAGTTTGTTCCCAGTTTCGGCCATCGAAGTCCAACTTCTCGATCGTCTACTAGTTCTCCTCTTTCTCCTCTCTCTCCTTCGACTTACGTTAACATAGCGGAGGTTCTGAGAGACGAAAACGATGCAGAAGACATAGAATCGAGCAGGGTATCCCCATTTACCGCTGTAAATAACAATTCGGGAAACTCAAGCGATGGAGATGCCGAAAGTGGCGATGCCAATATGGCCGCCGGGAATTCTAGTGGTGCTAATGGAAACGGTCGTTCTGCTGGAGATAGAGTCGAGTTTCAAGGCACGATAAACTGGATTGAAAAGAGTTTACCTTTTGTCCTGTTGCTTCTAAGCAGAATTATGTGGGACCATCGATTAGGTAGGTGTTATTAAGGTTTAAAAATGAGCTTGGTTAATCTTCGGATTAAAGTACAACAACAACAACAACAATAATGATAATGATTAGGACAATAATAACAATAAGATAATAATAGTAATAATAATAATAATAATAATAATAATAATAATAATAATAATAATAATAATAATAATAATAATAATTCCTTGTGAAACGAGCGAGGCTCCACGTATGCATCATTTATAGTGGCCTGCATACTCCGGTGGCCCTTATATATTTCTATGCCTATGTTGTGGTTCAGTTTTATCCCGGTTTAAATTTTGTTTTCCTTTGTTTCAAACTCATTATCATACATTACCATACCCAAACACAAGGGAAATAAAGTTTAAACCAAGGATGAAATTGAACCACAACATATATATCTGATGGTGTCTCCAATGACATCATCAGTACAAGCGACAAATGTGTGGGCATTGTTGTTACTGTTTTTGCGACCATTTTAGCAATAAAAAAATGCTTTGGGACAATAAATTTCAATGGCAAAAGTATTTCAAAGAGATCCTTGAATCAGTTTGGACCAGTTGTTTCAAAATCAGAGGAAAACTTAGCTTGGTGCTTTGCCTGCCAATGAAACATAAACTTGTTTCAGCTCTGTACAACTGGTGTACAGGGTTTCAGATGACTTTCAGGCAACTTGAACTTGAGGCATCACAACACTGCAGGAAAGAAAATTAACATACATGTATGGGTAAAAGAAATTTGAGTCCTAATCATGACTGTTACTAGTAATTAAGGAATTCAATGTTTTTCAGGGTTGTGCTCTTGGGTGACTAGAAAATCTTAGTTTTTTCATACAAATGATATGCAGCTGGGCACCCTAGTTTTTGCAGGTCCAGAGCACTGGGCTCCCTTTAATTTTCCTTAGAGCACAGCCTTGTTTTTTTGATATACAATATATCCTTCCTTTTCAGGTATTTTGGTGTTTATTGGTTTGTGTGGTACATTTCTTCATGCTAACAGTACTGTTAAAAGACAAGTGTCTCTAAAGGTATTTATTTAAATGACTACATACTTTGAATTTTGTTTCCAAAACAAGGAAACACTTCAGCAACATTATGGGCATGTTTTGTCAAATTTTTGTTGTTCTACAATAAGCTGCTGCAGGTCCAGACTGATTTTCATTAATAATTGTTTTCTTTTGCACTAAAAAGTTAGATGTAAAGAACAATATTATTTATCACTGACAGTGTGTTTCTCAGGCCCTATGAGAAGCTTTGCACCTTTCGCTCTTACTATTACATTTAAAAAATAGTTGCATTTTACTCATACAACTGAGTTCATATAAATGTACAAGATTATGGAGTGCAGGTGGGTTTTCCACCAAATCAGACCTTCTGTCGGTTGTTTCTCAATGTTACACCTGGTTCACAGCAAGACACATTTTGAGTCAATTTCAAAAAGTCAAGAACTCTTCAATCACTTGTTGGTCACTTCCTTTTTTCTTGTGACCTTTAACATTATTTGACTGACCAGTGTAACTGTTTAAAATGTAAATGTTACATTGTTAGTTAAATGTTAGCTATTCTTGGAATTTATAAGTTTAATGTAGATTTCAGCCTGTGAACAGATTTACAGTATTTTTTGCTTCACTAGACCCACATTTCTTATCATAACATTATTTCTTTGATCATTTTAGGATAGACGTCTTAATCGAGTCTCTCTGTGGACCTTTGTTTTTCTTTCTGGAAACGTCTTTTTTATTTACTATGTGTTCTATAACAACCATCTAGAAAACTGGTAAGAAACCACAGAAATGAATGTTGGTGTATTAAAGTTATGTTTTGGTCAAATCAAAGCTCAAACATCCCCCCACCCCAGGCCACCCCTAGGCATTTGAACTTTTGAAAATTAGTGTTTTCCTCCACTACCTGAGCTAAAAATCCTGTTCATACAAGTAGGTCCATTTTAGGTTATCAACTGTTGCCACCTCAGGGACATTAGAAGGGGACCATGTTACTCTTTTACATCTGTCAGGATTTCATACAAGGTGCCTGTACTGAGTCTTTAGATGGTCAAGTCCAAAGAGCCATTACTCACCCTCCCCACCCATGTAGCTTATGACTAATCAATCACTTCCCCCAAGCTCTGCTAGTAGTGTTATGATTATGAGTCACTGCATTGATTTGGCTGGCTTAGGCCACAGGAAAAATTCTCTGACTTTGCACTGCTTTCTGACATAAAATTCTAATCCAAGAGACAAAATCTCCCCTCCCTACACCCCTGATTTTCACACAAAACAAGGAAGCCACCCACCCACGGATAGATCTGGGCCTGGGCTCTCAGCTGACTCCTAGCAAGACGGCAAGCCCCCTGGTTTTTTCCCAGCTACACTGGCTTGAACACGGGCGACACCCATGTTCAAGCAAAAACTTAGCAGGCACCTTTTAGCAAAATCACACAGACATATAAATGTAATTTTCACCATGTTGGCCTCCACAATGACTTATTAAGTCTCTTGCAAGGCTAATTAATAATTAATTCATTATCCCTTCAATGACTATACTCACTAATTCGAAAGCTATTTTTTGTCATTGAGGCAACTAAGAGATGCTCAGCCTTACAAATGCAGCCTGTTATCTGAAAAAGTGGAACCTACAAATGGGTCCCTAATTACTCAGGTCTGCACCCCAATCAACTGGTGTTGTATGACACACCCACTCCAACATGCCCCTTTTTTACACATCCTGAGCCCCATCAGAAAGCATGACCTAACATTTGCTTTTTTCCTTGTAAGTTTGATTTTCAGAAAGCCTTTATTCAATAGAATGGATGTCTGGACTGTGTTTTGGTGTGTTGGAATAACAGGTGACATAATGTTATTTATTCAAATACACTGTTGCAGTAATACTATATGACTTTTCATGCTCAGTTATCAGGGTTTTTTGATTACTTCCATATTCTTTCCAACTGACCTAGCTAAGGTTACTTCTTATCTATCAATAATAATTATTTTATTGTCTGGAGTTGTGCTGTGCTACATCTGTGATTAAATAATAGTGATGGTAAAATATTTTTAATGACACCAGAGTTACATTTTAGAGTTTTTGAATGGTTACCGTGCCCATACATGTAGCATTCATGTACGGCTGCCCTGATTGAAGGCTCGACTGCCTATAGCAGTGAAATGGTTTAAAGAGGTTGTAAAGCTAGGATAATTAAAGTAAAGAAATGTATATAGAGTGGTTTTCGTTTGAGTGTCGTAAAACCAAAACCAAAGTAATTACTCTGGCCAATCACATAGGACACAGACAATACATTGAACCAATCAAAACTCGAAGTAATTACATGTGGCTGACGCAAAGCGCGGGAAAATGCATGCGAGCACGTCACAATTGGCTTTGGTTTTACTTCTGATTGGATGAAAAGGTGGCGTGAGTCTTTTAAGCCAATCGCATCGTGTAGAAAGTGCAAAACCAATTACTTTTCGACACTCAAATGAAAACCGCTCTACTACGCAAATGGCCACAATGTTTTTGTTTGTTTGTTTGTTTAGTTGTTTTATTAAACAGGATATAAGTCGTCCGGGTAAGACGGGAAGCAATTACTTTGTTATGGCGCAATACCCTTTCTTTGCATAGGAATGTTTTCATTTTCATGCAGAGAATGTGTTGTTATAAGGAAGTTTGTTAGAAAACAAGGGATCAATATACATGCTGCCTTGTAAAGATTTCGTAAAATTTGAAGTTTATTAACCAATAAAAAGTGTAGTAGAAACAATAGTTTTGCATACCGACGCGTTTATTGTGATACACTTTGTTTCTTTCCTTCTTACCTGGACCATAACTATGTCTGGTCCATTACTTAATTTGACCATAGTTATTAAAGTGGGATGGTCTCCTCTACTATGATTTGACTAAGATGCAACATGTCAGTGATCAATTTACAAAATGCAAATGTGGTTGTCAGCGTCTACAGTTGTTCTTTTGTTCTTCTCTTAGTTAATTTTATGCTTTCCAGTTGTAGTAAATGAGAAGATTCTTTGAATGAAAATTAATGCCTAGTAACTATTACTTGCTGCCATGGTTGATTACAGATTTTGTGATTCGATTCATAACGATGGCTCTTAAATCGATGGTGGTTATTCAGCATAGAAGAATAATTCCGTTTAGAAAAAGGGTAAGAAATGATAATTGCGTCTAGACTTTAGTTTTGGCCCTTACTTTTAGAGGTATTCCTCTGGGCACTCCCAGTCTCCAACACCCCCCCCCCCCCCCCTTCCCACCCCCCACAGGGTTTCCAGGTATCTCCTCTCCTTAAATAGGAATATGGTACTTGAAGAACCACCTAATCGATTTGCTGCATGTCCACTGGTGTACCACCCAATCGTTATTTAGTAAATTACAATGTATGTTATTTCGTAACTTACGTGGAAATCTCCGCATGGCTTCCTATTGTTGAACGGCTACAACAGCTAGATATTTGCGGGAACAACAATCGTCTATAGGGCAGAGCTGCCCTATTGAAATAGAGGTTTTTATCAAAAGTCTGTTCCCTTTCATTTTTATCTGTATTGAACCCCACCAAATCAAGATAGGTTATACTGAATCGGTTTCCATCATGTGTGGTGTCGTTCTGTAAAACTTTCTACTGATGCCTTTGTTCACACCGTGCAATGTATTTTCTCACTCACAGGGCAAGTTTTATCTTTTAATTGAGAATTTTTCTCAGTTATACCGCATGTTGGTGCCCATTCCATTGTGGTTCGCCTTTTTCACGGAGTACAACTATGGTGGCGAGTACTTTGCTATCATAGCAACAACAATATACTTAATTCTCAAGGTAAGTCTACTGTGTCCTTTTCAGCCTCACACAGCCTGAGAAAACAGCCAACATTTTCGCCAACACTGGTTTCTATGGGAAATGACATCTCAGGTTCGCGTTCAGAAATTCCATACTGATAACCAGGGGCCCGTTTCTCGAAAGTTCCGATAATTAACGGGCCCGTAAAGCTGTTGTTGTTTACATACAAGATAGAGGTTTCAATAGTTTTGCATCCAACATGTTAAAACTGTCAGTTAATGAAACAAAATGGAGCAGTTTGTTAGCCAGGACCCGCGCTCTTATTCTTTGTAGTTCGATTTGAAAATTTGATTTCGGGCCCGAAAAGTTATCGGGACTTTCGAGAAACGGACCCCAGGGCGGATAAAAGTTGGGCGGAACCTTTATCCGCCCTGCTGATAACATGTCACTACCCGGATCTGGGCACAGGTACCCTAGGCTCACTGTTTGTGTCACGTACGGGTTTCATAACATTGGTAAATATAGACAGCATATGGGGCGAAGTTTAGGTCTAGAAATTTGCTAGAAAATGGAAATATAAATCGATGAAAATTACCCTGTGGCGAGTTGTTGTTGTCCTTAATAGGGACTTTAAGATCCAACGACGCGACGGCAATGAGAACGTCGCTTAAAAAGTGAATTTGCGTTCTCTCAGTCTATATCGCAATTATTCCTACCCACGTACTTTGTCAAATGTAGGCGAACCGTCCTGGAGTTGAATTCCTAGGCACCATATCCAAGTACAGTAAGAGAAATAAAATTTCGTCGTTGCTTGTTTACGTCCTCCGTTAAACGCGAAATTAGGCATGTTCACGTCGTGGTCGTGCAAAAACGGGCAGAGAAATGTACAAAAAAGCATGGTGCACGTGCAAAGTTGTTGTTGTGCTAATCAAACCTATTGTTTTTTGGACGTTCTCGTTACCGTACACGAAGTGTCGGGAAAAATAGTCGCCTTCACCTTTCCTTCATGTACACTTTTCTTTTTATAAGAACGTCCATTTTTCGAGTTGAGCCCGGACTGTTCCTATTTTCTGGGCAGTTTCAGCCTGGAAATGGTCTTAAATTTCAATAACTTACAGTAAATGTATTATTGACCATACGCAATAGGAGTGTGTTGAAAGGAAAGACAAAATTTTACGTGCACTCTGATTCCACGTAGGATATTATGTAATTCAGACTTTCTGGAAGCAGTGACAAATAGATTGTTCTTCTCTGAGCCTATATCCTTAGCATGTTCTTAATATTTTGGCAAATTTCAGGCTGAACGTTCTTTTAAAAAAGGTTCTTATATAAAAAAAGAGTGTACTCAGATTTTGGGATGGATGAAATGAAGCCATGAATCAGCTGATGAATCAAGTGAATCAAGTTGTTGATAGTCCAGTATTACCCTCAATAACATCGTGAAGCACACTCAGAGATGAAAATGGTATTTTTTGTTGCATTTCTGTCCATAAAGTAGAAATCTCCCTTTATATCGCGTACCAGCAATACCTTAATACGTCCTTTTCTTTCCAAAGGGGCGTATGATTATAGGAAAACTGCAAGAGGTATACTCCGCCTGCAAAGTGTTTGGACACGATGTGGTATGTCTGAAGTCTCTTTCATCTTATTGTAGCTACAGTAGAACAAAATCCCTGCAAACGCCATATGTAGTGATTAGAAATGAATAGTTACAGCGGTATTTACTCAGATGTGAAACGAAAGTCCCCAAATTCAAAACGCGGACAATACCATGAGCTTACACTTGGGAATAGCCATCAGATACAAAGTAAACCAGAACGTATGGGAACTATACGAAATAATCCGGGACTTAAAAGCTGTCACACTATTCTGATGACAAAATAACATGGACTATACTGATGCAAACACCTGTAATACACTGTACACTGACCGGCTTTGCATTGCAAATTCATCTTGCAAGGCATCTGTAGGTGAAAGGGAATGCAAGGACAAAAGACGAGATAGGAAGATAATAACCCTAAATAATATAATAACCCTAAAAAACAAATCAAACCAAACTAACGTTATTTAGAGAGGGTGACACTTGACAGTTCCAAGACCTCTTAAAGCTGTGGTCCTCTAAGTGTACCCAACGAGAGACATTTTCTAGATCGAATTGGAATTGGACATGGTTTTAAGGAGAGAGACCTCTTTTCTTGAGAAGAGGGGGGACCGGAGAACCCGGAGAGAAACCTTTTGGAGCAAGATAGAGAAGCAACAACAATTCAACCCGTATATGGCGTCGCCGCCAGGACTCGAACCCAGGCCACATTGGTGGGAGGCGAGTGCTCTCACCGCTACGCCATCATCTCTGTTTCCCCAATAGCGTGTATGGGCACGGATTTCGTTGAGTCCCTGAGAACACAAAAGCGTAGGGTACATGAAGAGGTCTGATTGCACCTGTTGATATCAGCTATGATTGGCGGCTCTTTTCTGATCTTTGCTTGAATTTTAAAATGGGTCTGACTGCTAACTCGCCCGATTCCTATTCCTTTTTCTTCTTTTCACAGCAATATGGCTCACCGCCCTCGAAAGAAGAGATAGTGGAAGCCGGAAATTCGTGTCCAATCTGCCAAGAGGACCTCAAGGATCCCATCAAACTTCGGGCGTGTAAGGTGCGACGCTGATGAGATTTCCTCAGAATCGATTACTTGTCCTCTGTTTCTTTTGTCGCTTTAGGGTAACCTCTGTTAGCTATGTTTATGAGTCTCTTGCCTAGTCACGTTAAGAACGGGCAAAGATCTTCACTTCTAACCAGTTTATAATACATACAGTCGTCTACACTGTGTACAGGTAGCCATTACGACACCAGAAGGGGGATCATGAGGTTATCCCTATATTAAGATCTCCTTACAGATAACCCACCCGGCCCAAGAAAGGCCACACCACCAGGGTCTACGTCCCTTTCTCTTTTCGAACGGTCTTGTGGGTTCTTTTACGCCCCACAAGGTGAGCCAGATAAGTGAAAGTGCTGTGAGACGAAGCCTACAGTTTTTCGTCCTTATCCCAGAAGACTAGAAAGTCTAAACCGTTTGCAGATGTTGTTACAGAGGCAGCACTTTCTTCTCATTTTTTTAAAGACCCTAAGTGTTGGTCTGGCCGGTGTTTGACCTCCCGCTCAGCAGACCGTCGCTCTCCCAACTGAGCTAACCTGTGTCTCTATCTTTTACTTATTAATTAATTAATTAATTTATTTATTGTTTGCAGCACATATTTTGCGAGGACTGCATATCGCTGTGGTTTGACCGTGAGCGTACCTGTCCCATGTGCCGAGCCAAGGTTGTGGCTGATCCCAAGTGGAGAGATGGCAACACTGCAACCTACGTTATACTATTTTAAATTCTCACTTTTCTATCGCCTTAAAGTAAAAAATAGTAATTACAAAGTACAAGGCTTGGGTCAAGAGAGGATTGGTTTGGCGAGGTAGTAATGTGTAGGAACGGCCCGTGGGGGGCGGGCGGGGGGGGGGGGAACCTTCATTTATTTCCATGAATCATTTCGTTTAAGCTGACATCATAAGGTTAGATTTTTGGACTGAAAGAATTGTTGGCACCAAACGTGTAGACCGCTCATCTCCAACCTTAGCGCTGTTTACATGTAAAAGCTTCCTGTCCAAAAAGACACCCTGTTCCAGGCGCTAAATAGTGAAATTCTATATTCTGATTAAGACTTAAGACCCAGAAAAACATAACCTGTCAGCGACAGGTAAGGGAGTGACCATCCTCTCCCTCTTCCCCCCCTCCCCCCCGGAAGTAAAATTACCATCTGTTTGGTTGTAAGTCTGCAGAAGAGAGATGTAGGTAGGAATAGTAAATTGCTGCTGTTTGTCAATGTGGGTACTCAGTACAACGGTGGCACATACCCGTTTAGGTCAACAAAGGGAGTGACTCTCCGGAAGTAAAAGTATCAGCTGTTTGGTTGTGAGACTCCGGACGAAAGATGTACGTAGGAATAGTTAATTACCGCTGCTTGTTTTGGTACTCGGCACGTTAAACCGTTATCATTTAATAGTATAAATTAGTAGATAAACATATAATATACGGATGTTCATATAAAGTATTTTTATGATTGTCACAAGTACAATGAATCATTTACCCCATATTCAAAAAGCAAATAGTGGAGGGTCGTCCGTGATTGTACAGAATATTTAAAAGAGTCGTTCGGTGGTATTGTTGTAAATCGTTATATTGTTTAAATAAAGATATATATACGAACTATGTAATTCAATTGCACCCGACCCAAACGAATTAGGGAACTCAAGAACCGAGGCTGGTGGCAGCGGCGAAAACGTCGCCCAAAAGTAAATTTGCGTTCTTTATCGCAGTTATTTCAACACACTTTGCCAAATGTAGGCGAACTCTCCTGGAGTTGAATTCCTATGAACCATATCCAAGTTCAAAAAGAGAAAAAAAATTTAGTCGTCGGTTGTGTACGTCCTCCATAAAACGTGAAACTAGGTATTTTCACGTCGTAGTCGTGAAATAGCTGTAGCGAAATATACAAGAAAGTGTAATGAACGTGCAAAGTTGTTGTTTTACGTATGCCGTCCTTTTTTCCCTCCGGTTTGGCTTACCGTCCACATGTATGCGTCGGGTAAAACCAGTCACCGAAAACGCATCTTTTCAAAAACGCTCTCCGGTGGGGATTTCTGAAAACGCCGTTTTGCTGTACTCGTGTGGATGGATGAAACATGAAAACACGAGTTCTTTTGAAAACGATTACGTCACGATGTTGGTTACCAGTAAGGGCACATGCTTTCATCACAGATTAGTCTGCTACACAGCCGTTTTTAGTGTCGTCACGCAACGCTCCTCCCCACCATTATACGTGTGGACGGGGCCTAAGGTCCCTACCATCGGAACCAGTCATCAAGAGTGCTAGTGAAAGTGTAGCCCTCCTCGTGTGCCCATGGCGTTCTCGCGCGTGTTAGTTGCCCCTTTTCCTTCCGGTTTACACTTCTACCACGATATAACGCGGGAACGTGATATGATCACTCACCAGAGGCCGTCACGTATAACTGAACAAAATTCATGATTACAAGTTGTTGGGACTTGAGCATACAAAATGGTCTTCAAAGTGACGCCAGGAGGTTAGATATAGGTAAATATGAACCGGAGCGGGGAAAAAACTGGCAGGTATTAGATGTGACTGTCCCAGATAATAAGAAAGTGTAAAAAGGAAAAGATTTGTAGAAAAAAATCCAAAATAATTTAAGAAATTAAACAGTCGGGAATTACTAAGGGCCTGGATTTACGCTTTTCCAAACGGGAGGCAATAACTCCAAAGAAATTAAGGCAAAAACCACATATACTCTTCTTTTCTCCAACGAGAGAAGGGCATTCTTAAAAGGCACCATTGTCTTTGACACGTGTCCGACAGTCAAAATTTCAGTTCAGAAGTAGGCGATTTAAAATAGGCTGGAAGTTCAATTTAGAGTTCTGGGTCCTAAAGTCTGTCCTCAATATACAGCAAATCTGAGGAGAGATGTTTTGAAACTGATGTGGTAGTACTGGCCTGTTATGCGAGTATGCGTTACCGCGCCTGAAAATACAGCCCCCCCTCAAGCATCACTCACTGCGCTTGGGACGTTTCGGGTAGTGAAAAGAGTCAGCTATACTCCCAGGGCTTATCTATTTTTTAAAAGGTGGGTGGTGCTATCCACCGGATAAATTATCCACCTTTTGAACAACCGGGGCCCGTTTGGCCTGTTATTGGAAGTACTAGAGCCACTCCCTAACGGCTCAAAGAAAATGTCCCGTGACCAGCTCCTGGGGGAGTGGAGTAAAGGGATGAAGAACTACTACCTCACTTTTTTTTTCTCGTTCCTCACCAAGAAACGTCCGTTCCTCGCGCCCTGTCTTGTCGCCCAGTCTCGCCTTCTCTTCGTCGTTAGCTTTCCACCACTAGAACGCCTGTCTATTTCATTTTAATGCCTAATATACAATAAAATTAAATGTACGTTGTATAAATAAATAAAAATTCTAAAAATTGAATCCCCAATTGGATTCAGACCCATTCTTGAAAACCCAGTTGGGTCAGGAGAAACAAAAGTTATCTTCTCCCGACCGGACTGACTGCCCTTGGGTCTGCGAGGATAATTCAGACCCTGACCTCCATCAAATACCAGGGACTAGTCTGTTCCAGGTTCTCAGATAGTGGGGATGACGTGAAAGTGAAAGGCACCGCGAAAATATTAGCGCGTGATCTGCGGAAAGGGGGCGGTGGTGAAAGGGAGAGCCGCCCTTCCTCTCCCCAGTTTCCTCCCGTTTTATTTTCGCGTTCGCGTTGTTACAGTGATATAGGCATCCCAATTCCCAAAACCATAGTGATATGGGCATCCCCTTCTCATATTACCTTAGCGATTTGGGTTAGGGTTAGGATTGCAGGGGATGCCCATATCACTAGGGTTTCGGGAGTGGGGATGCCCAAGACGCGGTGATGCCCATATCATTGTGGCAGCGCTTTCTCAATTTCACGGAACCGACTATCTCGGAGCCTGGAGTGGCTAATGGTGACCTTGACCATTTGCTACAGGGTTTATATATTTGACACATTTTCTTGTGGGAAAAAAGCGGCTTTAATACTCCCGAGGGGGCAAGACAGACCTGTCTTGCCAGATTGGGTGGCCAACAGGATTCGCTCCAACTACCTCCCTCGCGGAGCCATACGTACAATATACTACAACTATAGGATCATTAAAGAAGCCTGTGTACAGACACCCCCCCCCCCCCCTCCCCTCTCAGTAATGAGAAACTGCTACAAAATGCAGGAGCCGAAAACATAAAAATAACGTTCAAAACTCCCCAGCAAATACAAAAGAAGGCACTAAAAATGATTCATGCGTGGGAGACATTTGATTCAGACATTAATGAACGTCATTTATTCGTTAACGTTTAGCTCTGATAGACGTGTAAATGACAATATTAAAGATGTGCAGTGAGCTACACATGTCGTGACACCGTCGGTCCCTTTAATGTCTAATGCATCGTTTGCGGTGATATATAATAAAATCAAGTTGAACTTTGTGGACACTGAGTGGGAAAAAGGTAATATTCGTCACCGCCACAGGACGAAAGAACTGAGGCGAAGGGAAGAAAATAGTAGTTATAAATACTCATAAGAAATCTACTTTTAAAAATTTGGACATATTTAGTATATAGAAATATACAGCGGCTTCACGTAGTTTGCTATTTTCATTCCGTAGTACAGTATAAAATAACGTATAAAATTGCATTGTAACTGCATACTTCATCTTTAAGTAGCTATTAACTAACGTTTAGCAGCCACGTAACGAAGGTTAAGCTAAATTACAGAAAATAATTAAAGTAGTATATAATAACACGAAAAATGTTCATCTTAAGCATTCGTGTGCAACTTAAGAAAGCGAAATCAGCTACCCGAGTGTAGCTTTGTTATGAATGAAGGCCACATCACATATCGTGCCGATATCGAAAATAAGGTGGCTTTTCTTCACGTTAAATTTCGTTTTATTCGAATCCGTTTCCGTTTCAAAGCTTGCAATATTAAGACGTTTATTTCCACTGCTTTATCTGTACTGTCGCTTTCAAAAAAGAGCAACTTGATGTGTTTCCGACTGATGAGTTCTTACATGACCTTACATAACCAACTAAGAAAAAAAATGCTGTGTTGCTTTAATAAAAGACCTTTGTCACAAAGCAACCCCTCGCTAACTGGAAACGAAATATTGTAATTATGTTTTACTCCAAATTTGCATAATATTACAAAGACTGAGTTTTTCGTTGAGAGGTCAATATTTATCAACAGTCTGTTTAAAAAATGCGATTTTCATATGAGCTTCAACGGCTTAATTTTACACCAAAAAAGTAATCGCATTGAAAATAGAAGTTTGCAGCTAAAATAGTTTGTATAAAATTCGTTTTATTCTGCTAATTTTGCGTGAAAAGGAATAAAAATTAAACAAGTCATTTCCAACAGAGCAATACCTTTTTTTGCCCTGGGGGATTAAGCATATTGCTTATGTATCCAAATTAATTTACATTATATACGAGGATTATACTTGATTTTTCATGTGTTATTCTTTCAACCAGAAAAAAACAGAACCTAAAACCGCCAAACAGGTGCTTAGGCACAATAAAAAAACTTCTAATTTTCTATGTTATCTATGTTTGAGGAAAACGCTTGAATTTACTGATGCAGCATAAGAGTGATGAAAATTATAAGAGCATGGCAGATTATTTTAGTGGTGATTCTGAGGACTGGAATTGTACTGTGCCTTTTAAAATCATAATTCATTAATAATATACTTTTGCAGCGCATTCTGTTGAAAAAGAAGCTTAAAATAGTCAATTCCGAGGACAGATGCCTGTAATTTTGCGGCGTAACCCTGTTTAGTCACAACTTAAAGATTGCCATCTCTGCACTAAGGTGATCAGTGCTAAAAATGGGAGAGGAGGTAGATAGGCTCAGTCTGTGGGTTTCGTCCCAACTCATCGGAAGATAAGTGAATATTCATGAAGTTCTACGAGGAGTGATTACAAACCAAGATAATCACATTATGGAGCAGTTCTTCCCCTTTTTGGTGTTATTGTTCGCTGAGGAAGAAGTTTTTACATTTGCGGGTTTTTTCTTCCCGTGTTTTTCTGCAGCTGTCCTCGCTTGTACAGCTTCCTCTAATAGCCGTCTCGGTGGCCTCTGATTTGTCGTATGAGCGTTTCCTATCCCCGCGTTAACACCTGAATTCCTGTTTTCAATTCTTTTCGCCCTGTAAGCTTGGCTTGTCGAGTCAGCAAGCATTTTCTTGTATTGCAAAATCTCCTTGGAGTCCCTACGCTTTCTCTCCTCTGGTAAATCGAGGAACGGGCTCTTCCGACCAGCTACTGGTGAATTTCGCGGGCTGTTCCGCGGAGAAGAGCGAGGACTTACAACAAGTCGATTGCATGAAGCGGCAACAGTGGACGTTATAGGATTCATTTCAAAAAAAATCGAAACCCTTTGACCACTATTCTCTTATTTTTGTTTGAGCGATTTCTTATGCAAATCGTGCTTTCGCACTCTGCAAAAGGTCCTTTCTTTGTCGTTCAATGAATATGCGTTGCAAACACTTGACTCGATATTGAAGGCTGCCTGTTCTCTTTTTCTTGTTTTCCTTGTGCCGACGATGCTCCTCTGCGCTGAAGCGACTTCCTCTTTGAATTTAAGACAATACCAACTATAATTTGCTGATAATCATGAATCACCCTGTTGCGCTTTGCAAGGTGTTTGATAACTACTCCTTTAAATTCATTGGACAGTCATGCACAGCAAAATGTCTTACAAGAATATTCGTGGCTCCTCAAACTGTGATTACCCACAACGCTAAATCATGTTTTTGCCTAGCGGTAAGCGATTCGAATCGAAACAAACACAGTTTTTTTTAATACCGCACTTTAAATTTCCTTTTATGGTCGTAGGAGGGCGGTTAATCCTGTATTAGTTTTACCTGACGTTAAAATCGTAGTCAACTGCGACTAGGCGACGAAGGGTTTAAATTCATGCGTAAACGTCAGTTTAGCTTTTTTTGGTACAAACGGACATTCAAAAGTCAAATTAGCATTTTCTGATTCCAATCAAGTGTTAGAAACTCGTTTGCATTCAATAAACAGCTACTAAGAAGAGCAACCCTGGAACATCATTTAGCTTTTAAATTATTCAAAGACGAGATTCAAAATGAGGAAAATGGCGAATCATCGTGCATCAATTTGCGAGTGATATTTCCTGAATTAAAACGTTTTGGGAGCCAAGGTTTCGCTAATATTTGGTTTGAAAGTCAAGTGTCAACTCAGTTCCTTCCCCCAATGTGATCCATTGTGGTAGGAATAATTATTCATTTTGATGAACTGGGAAACAAATGAGGCTAGCAACGAATAGGAAGGCCAATATTAAACCTACCAACTCGACTTTAAACTTAGGTGCCTTAATTCTGCAAGGGAACAATAGACAAATAACCTTCAGTGTATAGTTTTTATTCGGGCCTTTTTGTTTATCGACAAATTTCAAGAGATCAAAGAATAATAGAAATAAATTTACGTCTTTTGTTTCGCAACAAAGGAAAATCCCCAACTCAGAGTCAAATTAATTTCAACATGGTAGAATCGCGGCAAAAATTGTGCACGAACAGGCTGAAAATCAAGGCAAAAAAATAAGCTATATTTTAACCAACAAAACATGTTAAATTACACCAGGTTTCACAAATGAAAATCAGTGAAAGGAAACTAGAGGGCTGGTTTAAACAGAGTTCACCTGCTTTCAATTGCGCAAAATTAGGCAGCTTTTATGAAGCAAAACAATTCTAAACCGTGTTTAACTAAACACCTTTAAAGCATTTTTAAGCTTTGGTGCGAATGGAGCACAAGTCAAACGCTAAACGTCTAGAGAAAACAAACGCACCAACAAACATAGAAAGAATTAAACCACGTCCACACTACGTGTTTCGTGTTAACAAAATGCATCTAAAGCTCTGTCTCCGCCACACTGGCGTTTAAGCGTCGTTTTTCTTTAAGTCCAAACAAGCGTTTTCGCGTTGGTTTTCGCCGTTCATACAAATTCATCGAAAAAGTATATCAAGCGGTACACACATTTTCGTTCCCAGGTTCCTCTTAAAAGTATTTACTGCTCAGTCTGCAGGTTCTGATAATTTGCTTTACAGTAACCATGGTAACAACCACAATTTTTATGCTTGGCAAAAATTGCGGCGATTGACAAGATTCATTTTGTTTGGGTCACTCAGGGCCACTGATTAAGTTGAACTGTTTTTTAGTGTTGTAAATGAATGCAAAGAAAGAAAGCTGAAGACACTGTTCGAGCGTCATTTCGAAGAAAATACTGTACACCGATTACTGAGGTAACTATCTCTGACAATTTGAACTTGCCATGTTTCTGTTTGTTGTTTTTGTTGTTGTGGCTTTTGAGAGCAACAAAACGTCGCAGACCAGAACATGTATTTATGATTTGACCAACAACTTTTTGTTTTGACGCACATTTTGCCCGACATTTGGAATAAATTGGACTAAACGGATTTATTCATTATCTAATTTACTTTTTCTTTGATTCATTTGTATCAGATTCAGTTTTTGCTTAAAAAAGTACTACTCGATTACTCTATCCAAGTACTCGATCAAGAGCCCCGCAAGATCTACCGTGAATACACTGAGTTAACCACGCAGTGTGTGAGCCGCAAAATTGCCGGAAGACTGGGGCATCCCCGATTTTCATCTACTCCGACAGGCGTAAGCTTAGGAAGGGAGTACCCAGAATGAAGACTGACAGTGAGACTTGATTGAGACTTGCTGCCTCGTTTTCGCATTGGCCCCAGTTGTCAAGGTCAAGGTCACACTGTGATCTTGGCCGTGCCCCTGAGGCCCAGGTGATTCCGTGTTCAAGATAGCCAGTTTTCAGACAGTTAACGTCGAAAATTTGGATGTAAATTTTCTATTCTCTCCAAAGTTGTAGTTTAGAAGAATTTTAATTGATTTTGTTATTTTTTATAGCGTAATAAGATTATTTTGGATGTTGCTGTTGTTACTGTTTTAATATAGCTAATTAAATTTTCCGTTCTCTCCAACGGCGTTGAAAACACCGGGAAAAAAAAACCGTGAATACGTAGCAGCAACTTTACCCTCGAAACAATCGATTGAAATTTGAAGTTTTGGTTTTTGAGGAGAGGGGGAAAGCGGAGTACCAGGAAAAAAAAACCTCAAGAAGCAAGAACAAACAACAAGCCATCACATAAGGCGTCGCCTCCTTTTAAGACTTCAGGAGGTATACAATGCAAACATACAAAGTAGATTGCCAGTAATTACATATTCTTGCATAAATATCTATACTGAGAGAAAAGGAGGAGAATGCTCAAGGGCAGGTCTCAGCACTTGGCAAAAAAAAACAAGGAAGGGTGAGCTTAGCGTGCGGTTTAAAGCTACGTGCAAACAAACGTAGCAACCCCCAACATTGTTGGGCCAAAAATGTTGGAAGTTGTTGCGTCTGTGTTAGCAGTGGTATGCAAACAGATGCAACAACTCCAACAATGATGGGACCTGCAGTGCATGGTGGGGACGATACATCCCATAATACTTTGTAAACCAAGTATAATGCGCGTGCGCGGTCTCAACAATGTTGGAAGAGCGGTGAAAACGGATCCAAACTTGTTGCGCTACTCTTCGGCGATCACGGAACAAAAGAAATGTTGGGAGTTGTTGGCTCAAAAGTTTGACGGGTTTCAAACTTTGCACAACAACTCCCAACAACGCGCAACAACATGCAACAGGATGAGCAGACGGACGCAACATGTAACATCCAACAATGTTGCGTCCGTTTGCGCGAGGCTTAACGTCATGTCAAGAGCGAGCTTAGTGCTGAGTTCAGCCGGTGGTGCTTCATGCCAGGACGAAATTTTGAAGCTGCTGCCGATGACAATCAAACAAACTTCATGCCGGTCTGGTAGCCTTTATTTGGAATGAAAAAGAGAGCTATCAGTTCAGAAAAGCTACATTTATAGACATTAAACACATCATGTAGATAACAGCGCATTTGACAACACTAAATAACAACTCAAACAAAACTGATTGGGCCGTACTTGGTACCACCCGCATATCGCCGTGTCCTTGAGTCAGACCTCATTTTTCTCTTTCCCTTCTAAGCGCGTCCTGCTTTTTAGCTGCCTTGTGACGTCACCTTACTACACATCCGGGCTACTAACCCTGACAACTGCAGCAAGCTATTAACTCCTTCCACTATTCTCATGTGTGTGTATCCAATTTCCTGCAAGACGACATCAAGTAAGTTGCTTTCTGATTGTTGCGCTCGTTCTTTCGTTGTTTGGTTTCTGTTGTCTTACCGTATAATTAATTAGTTTAATCTGCGCGCCGAAAAAGGTTTACGCAAATAGTCAATGCGTAGACTGAGAGAAGAATTTTCAAAGTTACTCCAACTCCACATGTAACCCGCGCTGGTTGGGATGAGAACTATAGGTAGACTGCAAACAGTCTAGTCAATGCACGAAAATACTCTTTGGATAAGTGTGTGCTCCCTGCGTTCGGAGCATATTCAGGGTGGGGGGACTGTTATATCCCAAGGAACTTTCTATTAGTTCGAGTTTATGGTCATTCTAAAATTACAGCGAGATTAAGAAACATAAGAACGAGATATTATCATAGATACTAGATATTAGATATTATCCTACTGGCTGTCCAAGTATTTTAAGCCTTGAGATGTTGCGTGTGCCTCCAAATTGGATTGCAATGTTTGGGCAGCCAATTTGATATTTTCTGTTGAACTATCTATGTAAATATTGCACAAAGTGGTTTGTTGTTGCTATTTTTTGTTTTGTTTTTCAATATTTTGTCTAGAAACCATTTTATTTAAGGTCGCCAAAAAGTGACTTTGAAAAAAATATGTATGTGAGCCCAGAGCACTGGGATCTGATAAAATGGCTTCAATTTTGAAGAATCATAGTTTTCATTACCAAATTTTGCGCAATTTTTGCTAAGCCATATATATACATATATAAAAAGTTTAAAACTCGCTCAAGTTTTCGTGGCCATTTTGGCTATGTTCTTGAGTTAACTTTAAAACTACGGAGGGTCGCCTTCTGTTGAAAAAAAAACTTACCTTGATGAATTCTAGCTTGAGGTACTCTGACATATCGTAATTTTTGCAAACGCGGAAGATATTCGTTATGATGTCCTCAGCAGCGTAACCCATGTACCAGAGATGTGCAAGAACCTTATAAGCTTCGTCTACATCACCGCTGGCGCATGATTTAATCATTTCCCGAATGAGAAGAGGGTGGGGCTCGTCACAAACCTACAAAAACAAAACAGGACGTGGCTACCCTGAAACCAACAGGCCATTTTCGAGTTCCAAAAACCCTCACTTTTTAAACGAGGCCAAGAGCAAAACCTTTCTTGTGAAATTTGCGTGCGAATAAAAAATGACTTTCATATCGATTCAATGGTTTTGCACTGAGCTTCGCTTTGAAACTGAGGCCTGGGGCAACTCGAAAATGGCCTACTTGTCTCCTACGCAGTCGTCATTTGGGTCGTCACGCAACGCCCTCCTCAAAGAGAGAAGGTCACGCGCGAGCCAGACGGCTGTTTAACCTCCTCTGCGCGCGAGCGATCTGTGAAGTATTGGGGCTGCTCTCGCGCACCGCTTGCTACTTGCGCGTGACACCGTTGCCACTCGTGGCTCTCAAAGGGAAACCTTCATGCAGCATAACCCTAACAATTTGAAGGACCCGACCAAAATGTAATATTCAGAACATTTCAGTCCTACCTTAAAGACGTTTTCACTATTGACAAATCCAAATCCGTAGAATGTTGACTGGAGGTTATTTATGGCCTGAGGGAACAAATTAGAAAGTAATACATTACTTTATCGGAAAACTTGAACTTGAACTGATAATTGCACCAGAGGAGAATGACCAGAAGCAAGACTTTAAAGGCGAGATGATAAAGAACAGAAGTACTCTCTTTCTATATGATACAAACATGAAAAAATGTAGCCATGTAGGTGTGATGTTTTTCTTGCCTCCAAATCCACCATCCTCCAAATTAACTCAAATTTGCCACAGACGCTGTTGAAACTTAGTGCTCTACTTTAAGTATCTTTGAGGGGAAAGGTCTGTTTGTCAAGAATAAGGAAATTACTATTGCTTTAAATCTGTAACTGAGATGGGAAAAACCCTGACTGGTTTTCTGTTGCTATTTCTTAGACCTGTCAAAATGTCAATTTGTCAATCTATTGTTCTAGCTCGCTCATCTCTCATCATGTTCAGCAGACCCTGGTCCTTGTGTTTAAGTCACTCCCTTTGAAAACAACTAAGGAACCAAGTTTCTTTCATGCTTAATTTGTGCACTTTGTGTAAGTTAGAGCTCATTTCAAGGAAATTGGATTTCAAGACAAACGCGTCACAGGTTATTCTCTGTTTACTTTCCTGTTTGTTCATCTGTCTCACCTGTCTCATATCCCCTTGAGCTGTGAACACGATCGCCTCCATACCATCATCTGTTTTGGCAACCTAGCAGCGGAAAAATCAATCACTTTGTTGTCAAAATAGATTACAAAATTACACACCCACCTTGACAAGCTGTGTACGTTTTTTGTCCCAGGAAGAAAAAAAAACTATATTTAGTTTGCAATTCAAGATGAAAAATACCAAAGAAATGGCATTGACGTTATACAAAAACAGTTCTCACCTCTTCTTTTTCACAAACTTCTAACAACCTGTGTAACACCTGAGCATCTGTTAATCTTGAGTACCTCAAAACAGCACATCTTGATTGGATTGCCTCTGATTAAAATATTTAAAAAAAAATGTCAAATATCTTTTCATTATACTGGTATCACTTGCAAAAGCTCAAAGCAGCCTTTGAAAAAGTAAAACAATCCATGATGGGTTTCTGTGGAAATGAAAACTGAAGGAAAATAAATCAGTAATGATTCACTGACTTTGGTAAATATTATAACAAATATGGAATATGCTTATTCCTGGTTTTTAACTCAAAGATATGTGAGGCAAACAGCATAAATTGCAATAAGGTTATTTATTTATTTATTTATTTATTTATTATTTTCATTGTTTTTGCACAAACGAGAATATAAATTGCAAAAATGCACAACTAAGCACATAATTTATACTGATTACCCTTATTTGGCATTTAGGCACAGTATTATTTATCCACCGTAAAATTTAATATCCACATAAAAATTCTCCAGACAGCTCTTTGAGAATTAGTTCAGAAAATTGGATAAATGATCGAAGAATTTTCCTTTTGGTGATCATTTTATTAATTCTCATACCTGTTTATCTTGATGATGTATGGATATTGTTGGGAAAGAATTAAGGTTGCCATTCTTAGGAATTAAAGGGTAATTCTATTTTGGAATTTGATTGTTCCTTCAGATAGTAAAACTTTGAACCTCCTGTGAAGTATTAACAACGTACTGACTGGCCACTACTCAGTTATTTGGGGGTAGGAGTGGAGGTGGAGGAGAAAACAGCCAAAGTACTCACCAATAATTTTATCTGAAGTATTGCAAGCTAATGCAAACCGTGTGGTTTTGGAATAGATTTCCATTGTTCTTCTAAGTGCCTGCTGTGCTCCATCTGTCATGCTAACACAAAAAAACAGAATCTCAGTGCAAAATCTGCACTTACCAGTTCATTCTCTACACATAGACAAGAGCAACTGGCTGTTAATACTATTGTTTCACTGAATATTCTCAAACTCATTAATACTTCATAAAGAAAATACAAAGGATATAAAGTTTAATGAGTGTTTGGAAATCAGATGAAAAACTGCTCATTTTTGCATCCTTAATTTCTCCTTCTAAAATCATTTTGTTTGAGAAGTAAAATCAAGCATTCGACACAGTGTTTTATCACCAGAGGAAACACCTCGAAGTTCATCAAAAATACTCTGCTGCAGTCATATTTTCAACTCTCTTCTCAGTGTTTCATCTGGTGATGAAACACTGTGTCTCATACTTGGTATGCTACGTCAATAATTTCCATATTGGCTAGTTCTCACATTAAAAATTTTGGATGAAATCCTATGGTGTTACCATTTATATCAAAGTACCTCTTTCTAAACTCTTTCTAAATTTTACATCAAATTCATATAAACTTCAAATTTGAGTAATTAATACTAAAACTTGCATTAAGAATAAAGACAACTGTTAAATGACCTTATCAAAACAAACCTGTCTGCCTCATCCAAAATTATTATTTTGTGTCTGCCTTTTGGTAAAGTTACTTTCTGTTGAGCGAACATCTTGATCTTGTTACGTACCACATCAATTCCTCTGCAATAATGTCAGAAGAGAATTTGTAAACATTACAATACCTTATGGATTAAGGATGATTTCAAGATCGATGATTTACTGTTATTGACATATTTGTGTTAATCATTAATCCAACCAAAGAATAGTTTAGGTTAGAATCAAGCTCCTTCACCTTTACTTAAAAAAATAGAAAAGGCAAAAATCTTAACCTTTGATGGTATCCATTTTTGTCAGAATGCTACACAGAAGCCATGTTTCCCCACCCCAGAACTTGCCTTCCTTCAGTGTTGTTGACCAGTAAACAAGGAGATTTATGGGTACCACAGTATTGCAAAACCTAGTACTTGTAGCAGAAATAGCCTGAGACCACTCATCATAGTGGGGGAAAGAGGCAAAAATCAGAGTGAAACAGCAAAAAAATAAAAACTGGTGAGCAAAGTGAACCACACAGTTGACTGGAGAGGGGAAAGCTTGGCTGTCGCCCTTTCCCCTTGCCAGACTCCCCCTTGGCACACTTCCTTCGATAATTTTTTTTTTGCCTTTTTCCACCACTGCAGAGCCTGGTCCCAGGCTATAGCAAACCAGCAGGACCCTTATTGGGAGCCATCACACCTTGTTTTTGGTTGTTCCAGGAGATGTCATTGTACTCCCTCACGAAGGCGATGGCTAGAAACTGGAGCAGAGAAAGTGATCCTGAGGCAGAGGCATCTCTAACAAAACACTTTTTTTTTTTTCATCTGAGACCTTCCTACAATGTACAAGGCCCTTTCATCTGGTACACATACCTGTCATTAGATGCATTCAATTCAAGAACAGCATCTTTAAAAGATGTACCAAGTAGAGCTCTGGCCAGACATAGGATACTTGTTGTTTTTCCTGTACCAGGAGGACCCTGAAAATCAAATTTATCAACTTCCTTGATATAAAGAAGCTTTTTTAAAATATGTTTTAGAAACATAAAATCCAGCTCCAGTGTTTCAAAGACTACGACAATTGTCAGTCCTCAACTCTCAATCACTCTTTCATCAGCTCTTCTACTTCTTGAAACAGATATTGCGTGACTTTTTTATAGCGAAAACCAAACATCCTTATACATGTACTTCTAAGTCTTCATCCTGGTTTCTCCCTTACAGTAGGTAAGTTGAATAATAGACAAAGGCATTATTGTGCTACATTCATAAAATATATACTGTGTGATACATCTAGGTGCAAAATTTCTTCTTTCTGACAGAATGTTTTACTTACAGCGATAATAATGTTTGGAACATTTCCTTGCTCTGCAAAAACCTAAAACAAGAAGAGTTTGCAATCATTTCAGTTTTTAAGTAAAAAGACTATGGAATGTTGCATATCATGTGATGTGATACAGCTGTGCATGCATGAACCACTGAAGAAATGTAACAACAGAGGGATAAAAATTTGAAACAGCTAAAATATATTATGAGCAATATCAAGAACACTCTTACAGCGGCATTCACCCCAACTTGCTTGTAAATTAGATCAAGAAATGAGGAGGCCATTAATTCTACACCACACAGGAGTTACTCAATAAAGGTTTTCCTACTTTATTGACATCGATACTTCTTATTTGTTTGATCTGAATTGATTTAAAACGCACGTTAGCGACGACCGGAAATACGTCTGCACTTGCAGGCTATACGCGTGTATAAATACACAAAAATTCAAGGGCCTCAATTCCAGAGAAATAACATCATTGCCAGAGATCAAAAAAGTGATTTACATGGCACATCATTTCAATCATCGCTGAAAATAAATCGCATGCTCATCACAAGCCCATTTGCATACGATAAAACTTTACAACACCCGACCATCTCAGTTTTGCTAATTTTTATTACGATTCTTATTTTTTTTCAACCACTCAGTAGTGTTCACTTGTTCCAAAGTAATCAATGCTTTGAAGCAGTAGAATTCGTGGACTGACACGTTTCAGAAAAGCTCTAAATTTAATCTTTCCTAAGCTTTCTTCGCAAGGAATGCCTGGCACAATGAGCCCCCTTTTGTGTCCTAAATATGACGAAAAAGGCGTGGCAGATTATGGGTCTCGCTTCTTACGCAAGCGAGACTAATGACCATTAAACAAACTAACCGCCACAACAACACAACATTGACTGCATGACCAGTACCTCTAAACGGCTGACAGTCTCCTCATTTCCCACAATTTCATGAAGTTTAGTTGGTCTGTATTTCTCAACCCTGACAGAGAACAGAGTATTGTAATCATCACAGTGTATACTCTTATGACATGCACATAGCTCAAAAGTCGACAGAGGTAAGGATCTGTACTAACTGTGAGTTGGGATTAAGCTTTTTCCCCTGAAAATTGCAGTTCTACAGTTATGGCCCAAACATGAAGTGCACAAGCCATAAATTCAATATCGACCAAGAGAAGGAAATTGGTCAGAAAAAAGGAGAATTCTTCTATCCTACTTTCTGTTTATTATATCTTGGGGTTTAAGTAAAGACTGAGAGGGTATCAAAGATTTCACTCTACATGCAGGCAGAACAGTATTGATGATCAAAGTGCATCAAATCCTATACACAAAGAAATTTTCTTGGCCTCCAAAATCATGGCTTTGAGTCATTAAAAAAACTACATGAAACAAACTGTTTTAGCAATGTTTTGTTTTCATGAATAGTATCCAAAACAATCTTTTGAATTTAGTGGTCCGTAAAATAAGATGCTGTCTGCTAAAGTGATCAGTCAAACTGTGTATACTAATATATAAAAAACTCTCTTAGGCCTGGTTCAAACGTCAAACTTTACATGTGCCAAACCTAATTAATTATTAGGTTCGGCACTGCCCGCACATGTAAAGTTCGACGTATGAATCAATTAGGAACAGCACTTTTGTATTTGGGTCGACTCTGCCATTCTATTTTACTGAGTTTGTCGAATAAAACGGCAAAAGATCGACTTTGATACATACGTAGAACTTCACATGTGCCGAACCTAATGCATAAATCATGTTAACATACCGTAAAATTCCGAAAATGAGCCCCTCCATGTATAAGCCCCTCCAAAATATAAGCCCCCCAAACCGATAACTCAAAAAACCCTCCGTTAAATTGCCCCTCCAAATATAAGCCCCCCGGGGGCTTGTACTTCGAAAATTGCCTTCAAATACAAAGTGAAACAAAGCAAAAACAGTAAATTTACTTCCATCTATAAGAGAAGGTCAATCAATTTTGAAACGCAAATCTCCCTATGTAGATAAGCCCCCCCCCAAATATAGGCCCCTCCAAAAATAAGCCCCCTCAAAATGGACCTTTGAAAAATATAAGCCCCGGGGCTTATTTTCAGAATTTTACGGTATTTTTCAATATAACCACACTTCTGATTGGCTATTTAGAGAGTTTTAGCGCCTTTGCAATCAGGAACTCACGGAAGCATAACGACGGTTACCAGCATTCACGTCGTAGTTTTTTAGACTGAAACTGGGCAGCTTAAAACAGTCTTCTAAAAAGTTGCTTTTCTTTATATCCAAAAATAAATCGTAATGTATTTTAAAATTTATGGCATTACTTTATTTTGTCCAAATATCACGATCACGATCTCCTCAGCTGTCTCCTTGCCATAACAGACCACAAATCACACTAAAATCAAAATAAGAATTTCCAGGCTTGATGAATTTTACTTTTTTCAGTTTATTTCCTTATTTTGAGAATTAAGGATGATATTTCTTTTCGCAATGAATTAGGTTCGGCATGTTTTAAGTTCGACTGTCTCAATTAACAGTCAAAATTAATAGTTTGGGTCGACCTAAATAGAGGCCCTGCCAGGGGGGTACCATGTCGCCTGTCTGAATTTTAAAACGTCTAGTGTCAGAGTTTATAAATGCTTGTCGCTTATTTTCGGCTTTGCTGTCACTGTCGCAATTTGGCCGAGGGAGGTTGTCTCTTGTCGCGATTTCATTTTACACACTGTCGCCACTTTTTGGGCCATGTCGCTTGTCGGAATTTACCCTGGCAGGGCCTCTAAATAGGAATTAAGTTCGGCACATGTCAAGTTCGACGTCTGAACCGGGCCTTAGCCTTCACAGGAGGCTCTTCTTTGCCAACACATGCTTTAAAACCTTTAACCCTTTCACTCCCAGAAGTAACTAAACTCAACATTAGAGAATTTCAAAATCTGGTCAACCACACAAGTTATGTGAAATATTCTTTCCTTTCTACGTCGTGTATCAGAATCAAAACATAGCAAATTACAAGTTAAATTCGAAGCATAAGCTTACTGGTTTGTTCTTTACAAAGACTACAAAGCCTCACAAATGAAGGGATTAAACAGTTTTTCCAAAAAGTACAGGCGACTGGGTAAGTTTGTCGGCTAAATCTTTAAAAATATTTCGCGTGAAAAAAGTATGAAGAATAAAATCTCCAAATAACGAACAAACAAGCAAGAGTTCATTCAAAGAATAATAATATGATCATACTCATAGATTGCACAGACATGCACGTTCGCTTACCATGGGAGTTCAAAACCTTTCGATTGTTTTCCGGAGCTAGTGCTTGCACCAGATGATCCTTTAGCTTGTACTTTTTCTTTCTGTGGAATATCTATCTCCATCGCTGCGTCTTTTGATTTTTCAGAGCTTGTTGTGGTTGTCTCTACTTCCATTTCGTCCGCCATTTTGATTTTTGGTCACGTGGACTAAATTTGGCGCCAAATCATGAACTGGGGCCCAATTTCCCGCGTACATAGGATTTTTTTTCCTCGAGACAATTTGATCATTTTTGGATAGAAAGTTGTTTTTTTCTAAGAGTAATTAAAAACTTGAACATTTTTTTTGGTAAAATTTGACTTAAACTCGAAGTCAAAAAATAAAAAAGAATAAAATTTCACCCTAGTACAGCTTGTAATTATTCACTATCCGAGCATTTTAACGAACTTTTTACGAGTAACAGAGGCATTTTAATGGCCAAAATGGAGCATTAAGATTGAGCATTGTAGGTGGCAAACAGAAGCACAACTGTGTACAAAAGCCGACAAATTTCGAGATTTGAAGTGACAATTACCACTAAGGAAAAATCCCTGAGAATGAGACTGGAAGAAAGAAAGAAAGAAACGAAAGGGAAACGATAGCTTAAGCTGAGAAAATGGAATCCAGCTAGTGGTCTGTTATCAATGCTGCGTTCTGACTGGTTGAGCTACTACTAGGCTATATGTTAAAGCCCACTAGCAGCGAAAAGCGCCGGCTTTTTGGCGGCAAAAAAGGATTGAAATCTAGCTTTAACTAGCTAAAGTTGTTTTGTCTCGATATTTTTTTTACCAACCAGCTGGATTTTACTAAAACAATTATTCCTCTCGCCCTCATGGCCTCTGAGTCAATAGCCCATGAGGCCGAAGAGCCCATTCGGGCTCGAGGAATAATTGTTACGGACTTGGGTAGACATATACACAATCGATACCAGTAGCCTCGACAAGCGGACTCGCAGGCACACACACCAGTATGGGTCAGTGAAAAGCAAAGAATAAGGTCTCTTGACATCCTGAACAAACCATGTGCGAGAAAATACACTAGAGGAAAGGTTAGCCGACCTCGACTGAACGCTTCTCTATATTATTCTAGAGTCAAACATGAATTAATGTGAACGACACATGAACTCTGCTTTAAAAACACAGGCTTTCCTTTCTGTCTTCAAGAAAATGCATACTTAGCGGTTTCATTGTATTTAAATAATCAAAATTTGAATACTCTTGACCATCGAAGCAAATCTGACACACTTAATAATCAAAATCTAATCTGCAATAGTGTAAACAAAAAGTAAATTGCACCACAAAATATCTTAGTTTAGTTTTTGATCCTTAGCATTTATTCTTTTTTACACAAGTGTTAATTTTCGTGTAAGACTAAACTGCTGAGCCATCCTCGGTGTAAAAACCTGTGAAACTCACGAGTGACGTAAAACAATGAATACAAAGAAGCCACTGAGAAGTCAACACCATAGAGCCAAGGAAAATAATAGCTAGAAAACAAAGGAAAACTTCACAGGTTTTTACACCGAGGTAAACCCCATTCTTCCTTGGGGCTTATGAACAATGCTCCAACACTTGTTAATTTATTCCAAACTACTATAATAAGCTTTTCGAGAACATAAAGATTACATACTTTTCTTTTCAAACACTAATGGGCTAGGGTATAAGAATGACTGTATTCACAGGTCATTTACGGCTTAAGGGCTTATTCTCAAACGAATTCTATGAAATGAAAATGACCCTAATGACCCCGTGTTTAACATTGGAACCGAGTTTAATAACTATGTTCATTGAAGCGTTGCCCGGCAAGCCGAACATTTACAGCTGCATTTACAGAGGATTCGAAGACAGCATCCCGAAACAGCAGTGAAATCTCACAGAGGAGTAATGCGAAATGCCTCGAAATATTCATAATGGAGTCCTTGACATGTCTTTGACGGTCACGAGTCCGCTCACTCAGGGAAGGCTACAAGGAGACGGATATTTCTCGCAGGAAACTTCAAGAAAAGTGCTTCCTGCGAATAAAACACCGAGAAAAACAAAAGCTCAGCTTCATGAAAACTCATCTCTTAAATTGCCTGTTCTCACAAGATCAAGGAAAACCAACAAGGAAGAAAACAAAAACTTGCAAGTTCTTTTGCGCGGGATACAATGCTTTAACCTACCTCTTCAGAATTTACTGCCAGAAATGCCACAAAAATCAAGTCAGACCGAATCTTCTGGTACTCGTGACTCACATGTATGTATGTCCGATGATAGCAGAGATATCACGCAAGAAAACGGTCCAATTTGCGATCAGAGTAGAGAAAGAAGTGTTCCGATTGATAAAGATGTTGAAAAAGAAAAGGACAATTTTTTGCCGCTTGTTTGTTCAATCCTAGAGGGTCAACGATTAAAAATTCGCCAGAAAGAGGGCTTTCAAGCAAAGCGCAGTAAACAATTCAAATGTAAATCGACGGAAAAGGAAAAGAAACCGCCATTTCAGGCTGGTTCAACGTCTGAAGACTCGGACATTGAAAGTGTTTTAAGGAAATCGACACCGACAGATTCAGAAACATTTAGTTCCTCTATTCCGGCGGTAACTGAACACGTTAAGCCAAGCAAGGGAAATGCGCGACCGGTATTTCACCTGCCGAGGGCCGATAAATACGATATCACACCAAGAAACATTATCAATAGCAAAACCTGTGCTGTGTTTAAAGAGAGCCATAAGCAGTCCTTATTCAAATCAAGTTACAAAGACAGCTGGATTCCTCGTAGGGACAGTTCACTCATCAGAAATTCCGTGTTTAAAGCTATCATACAACAACCGGTTGTGTTTCTACGGCAACCATCTCCCGTGGCTGGGGTTAAAATGACTTTATTAAAAGAACACGAGGCTACTATAGCGGCAGCAATCCAAACTGTAAAGAAAACAAACGTTCAAACTCCGTCTGTCGATGCAGAGGTTTCACCACATATAAAGAAGTTTGTGATTAGGCTGCCGCCGATATGCTAAAGGAACTTGCATTGAGTTGCTAGACGAACTTTGTTATGATCTTCAAACAAAGTCGATTTCGTCAAATGTTGGGCTCTTCACGCCTCAAGAAATTATCAAATAAATGTAACCAAATTCTATAATCAATGCACCGGAAACACAAATCGGGCGGGTTTATTGCCTTTGTGAACATAGCGGAGTATATCAAAGAAGTGACTGAGCCTAGATGACGGCTGGGATTTACTACAACGGCGAGCCAGCACGGGAAACGAAAAAATGAAAAATGGCCGAAACAAAACCTAATTTGAAGCCTAGCCCTATTAGTAACCTCCATGGTTCCAGCAATTCTCGATTTTGTTCCCATTTTACATTTCCCGTTCGCCGTGGTTGTTTCCCGCTCCCCGTTCCCCGCTCCCCGCTCCCCGCTCCACGTTCTCGTTTTAGTAACATCCGCGAAAGCTGACAATTCTTTTATCTACTGTCATACACTTTTCAGCATTTGCCAGTACCTTAACCGTCACTTCTTTAATAGAGAGATTACCGTAAATCCTCTATTAAGCTACCCTTGGTGCCAGAGGGTTTTTTTTTTTCCTGTTGTTTGCGGCGAAAATTGAGCAGGGAAGTCGCGATCTTGACGAGCGTTTTTTTTCCCCCGCTCGTCACGATAGCGGCTTCGCCGCTCAATTTTCGCCGCAAATAACAGGAAAAAAACCTCTGGCACCCAGGTACTATTAAGCCCCCTCGGTGGCCTATTTATTTCAAGCACGTTTGAGGGGGGGAAGGGGTCTTAATTGAGAGGGGTGGTTTATTTAGTTTAGCGAAACATGACGCTATACTTCCTTTCAAACGACCAGAAGATGATATCAATTCTCCATATAAAGAGCTAAAAGGATATGAAGTTTGAGGTGTAGTATGTATTAAATATGGTGAATAAACGATACCGGGTTAGACCACATGAAGTGTTACAGTTACCTGTAGTGATTAGTTGCTAATTAGAGAGGTAGAGCTTATTAGAAAGAGAGCGTTAAATCAAATGAGTACGGTAAGTTCTGTATTATACGGGTATTGTACGTGAAATATAACCTTTGAAGAATCGGGTCATATATCACTTTATAACGGCTCACTGGATGGCAAGTCATCCAAGCGTTCGTTTAGATCACAAAGCGTCGAGTGCGATCGAGCGAAGTATTTCAAGTTCAATTATTCCGTTGAAAATTAATGGTTTTATTCTCAATTAATAGTTAAGTATTATTCTGTTGAAAATTAATAATTTCTAATTTAATTATTCTGTTGAAAGTTTATCGCTACATCAGTGAATCAAACTGAAGAATAAAAACAGTTCAGTCTCAATTCAATAAAGTCAATAAAGACGAAAATACCATCGTACTTCTCGGATTAGATGAGTGAAGATACTCTGAGATTCGCATTCAGCAGTGTAGCCTAAATGGTTACACACAAAAAAAGAACCTTGATAAGTCTAATTATTATTAATAACTTGTGTGGCTAGTTTCCCTTCGCGCACCCTATAGAAACTAACCAAAAAAACTAACTAGCGCCTGCCACGCAGGGTCAAGTCATTTGGTGGCCTATTAGGTCATCCCCTTATGAAGCTTGGCCAATTGGGGGAAGCCTTACAACAAATTTCTTTACTTGTCGAGTTAATTCATTGTCAACAGGCAGGGATGCAGTCATATTTGCCTTAGTAGTTGCCGAATTTCCGTTATCTTTTAACACCATTGTCATGCCTGCAGCTTCCTGCGATGGCCGCCTTAGAAGCAATGCTGGTCTTTGCATGATTGCTTTAAACACGGCGTTCTTGATGACGTCACGATCCCGGCGTGGAATCCAGCTATCGCTATAACCGGGATATATAATCATTGTTTTTAGAGCGTCTCCTTTGAATACTGAACAAACTTTGACTTCTACGACTGCTGGAGGGTAGATATCGTATTTATCAGCCTTTGGTAACTTAAATGATGGACGCCTATGGTCTTTTCGAGGGCATATTGACTTGATCATATCAGAACCTGAGGTAAGCTTGCCTACCTTCCTCTCTGTCAAATTACGAGGTGTGACTCGACATTTATTTCTTGTATGGAATCTATCAGTCTTTGGAGACTGTGATAATTGTTGGCAAGCCCTTGAGTAACTCATATTCCAGGACTTGGAGCTCTCAGAGTCAGATTCGTGAGACGTCAAGTCGAAGTCGTTGTTTTCCTCCTGTTTCTTTCTCTCTTGTTTTTTGAAATCTTCTTTCCCCCGTAAATTCATTCGCCTTCCTTCTAAAACAGTGAAAGAAGAGAGTGACACGCTGTTATTCTTTTCTTTAGGCAAGGTATACAAGTCAGACTCCAAGTCTTCACTTCTAGCTTCGTTCGGGTCCTCACCGGTAGTAGACACTGGCGAATTCGTACTCGATGCATCCAATTCCGGTTTCAATCCGTGCACTTGCAGAGGAAATTCGAGGCATCGGACACGCAAAACAAACTGCAAATCATTACTGTCTTCATAAAGACTGTTCACTGTTCCTTTCTTTGCGAGAACAGGTAACTTAACCTCGGGCTTTTCAGATCGGTTTGTTTCCCCGACACTGGAGACTCCCACTTTTAACTTGGGTATTTTGGTCAAGAATCTCTCCCCATCGTTTTCTCCCCGATTTTGGGTAGGAAATGGACTCTTTCCAGTAATAGCTATATCTCTACTGACTGCTTTAAGCATCCTGTCAGTCTTTCCCGCGTCACAATCAAAGCGATCTCTATGACTCACCGAGCAGGAAACGTACTGAAAAATGCACCGAATTCGTATAGTCAACCCACTTTATATCATGGATTAAAGAACCACAGACCTTCAAAAACACATTAAATCCGGCATTTAATGATCAAATAACTGTTCTAAAATCTCTCTTTGGCATTAGTCTGATGATTTCTTAATCGCTCTGTTTGTAAGCACATCTTAAAGCCGGACATATTACAGGGGGATAAATCTTTAACTTTTTAATATAAGGATTTGTATCTAACATAATGAGATGACCCTACAATGTTTTCATAGTCGTTTAGCAACGTTCCGTGGTGACAAAACTTGTCGTAATAATTTGCCCCAAGCATTAAGTCATTAAGACCTCTTGCTTGTCCGCTTGGTGTGGTATTTTTTTTCATACTGCAAGGCCGGGAAATGCTGACAAGATATTACTACTGTTACTAGCTGACTTGATAGCCTCTTCTTAAAAACCCTACCTTTCTGCCAGATAACAAACAAACAAAACAAAAGAAACAAACAAACAAACAATACAACACAAAACATCAGTAACAAAAAAACTGCTTCCACTAGAATTTATCCAAGTTGACAGTCAAGCTTCTCTGTTTTGTTGAAAGATTATATTAAGAGGTAAGATGCAATATAGTGCTACATATTTACATATTTCACATCTCCCCTGCACTTTTTTATTAAAATTTTTTGCTGAATTCCACTTTTTCTATTTATATATTTTTTTTCGCTTGGTCTTGTGTACTCAATTTACATAAGTACCTAATATTAGCAAGTAATCTAAGAACTTCAACATACTAAAAGAATATTTATAAGATTAAGCTTGTTTGTTCATTTATAAACATTTATACTACTAAATGAGAAATTTCTGCAATTTGATTGGCTTAGAGCAGTGGTATATTTCAGCTTAATTTGAAATACCTACACGTGAAAATTACAAACCGTTTGCGGGTAGTAGTATAAACAAATAATGGAGCCTGATTTGTACGTGAAATTTGGCATAACTATACCATTCGTGATATTTCAAAATTGCCTCAAATTTCACTCGCCAAACGGCTCGTGAAATTACGTATAACAATTTCGAAACATCACTCGTGGTATTTATGCCAAATATCACTGCAAAACATGTTATTACCTATACAAGTAATTGTAAAGGACGGGGTTTTAATATCCGAAAACGCGGTCGATGTAAATGTGCTTTCCTTTTTTAGTAAGCTATATTCTTGATCTTTAGACAGCCCAGGCCGGATATTTATGTCTATTAGCGAGTATTTATGTTGCTTATGGCCGTATTCAACGTGGTTAGTATCCTAACACAAACAATTAATCCAAAAAATTATGTTTAAAACAAAAACAAATAATCTTATAAAGCTCAAGTTTCCCCTTTACACTAATATAATACCCAACCGTAAAAATTAGGTGAAAGGGCTGTAGCTAAGACATATTTATTCCATATTCTATGATTTTGCAGTTGGGAAATTCCTTCACCTTCGCATTAAGAGGCTGAAACTTTGGCAGCCGACTGAAAATCCTGGATTGGCTGGTCTCATCGACAGCCAAGATTATCGTCTGAATTCTTAAGGCAGATTTATGTTTGCATCTGTTTTTCTTTCAATTAAGGTATCATGTCAACCTGGAGCACTCTGCAGAACTAATAAAACTCTTTTGTTCCGCGTCCACTTCAAAAATTCCTACCCCAAAATTCGCGGTGATTTTAGTACATAGAGCGGTTTTCATTTGAGTGTCGAAAAGTAATTGGTTTTGCACTTTCTACACGATGCGATTGGCTTAAAAGATTCGCGCCACCTTTTCATCCAATCAGAAGTAAAACCAAAGCCAATTGTGACGCGCTCGCATGCATTTTCCCGCGCTTTGCGTCAGCCACATGTAATTACTTCGAGTTTTGATTGGTTCAATGTATTGTCTGTGTCTTATGTGATTGGCCAGAGTAATTACTTTGGTTTTGGTTTTACGACACTCAAACGAAAACCACTCTATTGTAGATGTTGGCCTGTTCATTAGGGCCAATCAGCTGGGAGTCAACTAGGCCGGCTGGCTTAGTTCCCCAGATATCGCTGCCGCCACTCTTTCCTCTGTTAAAATTTTTTGATGTGTTCACGTGTATTAAATGCGAGCTATCCCAGTTACCGAGAACTCGGTGTGCGGGCTACATTTTTTGCCATATGAACTCCAGCTCGACCACATATGCTCTGTTAATTGGGATCGGACTAAGCCACGTAGTCGAACGTCAAGGCAGGCAATATGTTTGATAAAGGCCGCACAAGGCTTACAGGGACGTTATTAAAGCCCGGGTGTTAACAATTAGGCGCCGGAGTAAAGCTGAATTGACACTGGCAAGTTTTCTTGGCAGTGTCGTTGCAAAGGGTTTAAACTCGCTATATTTTTCCCGTCTATATCGTTCTATAGCGTACGATCTTGTACACGCTGACACTAAATTGAGACTTTAGAGGCTGCGCGGACAAAGTTCTTATTTCTTGCAAAGTCTTAAACCTTAATCTTGATTCTAAATGACTCGGATTCCACCAGACTGGCGAAGGTCGAAGTCTTTTGTGTCGTGATACGATATGAACACGTGCCCAGGAAGCATACACAGTCGGACAAGCGTTCCTAATTGCCTGTTTAGATTAAACCACATTTCCCATCAATATCTACCACTTCTATGTCAGCACCCTTAAGTATATAAAAGGCAGTGACTTGCTGTACGTTTCTGAGGATTTTTCGTCAATGTAATGAAGAGAATTTGAATTTCCTCCGACAGAGTCAAACGTTCTCCATTTTCGAGTTAAAGAATTTGAGATTAACTGAAGAGTTACGTATCTTTCATTAGGTGGTATTTTAACTCAAACCTGACTCTAAAAAGATTTCAATGAGTAATCTTCTTTACATCCCCTCAAAGCTAATTTCTGCAAAGACTGATTATTTTATATTTATTTTAGCTTAAAACGCTTTGAAAGTGCTTATTTATAGTTCATTCTTAAAACTCCCGTCAGCGCACACCTCGAAGGGTGCATACGGGGAGTCCGTTTGACGGAGGTTCCACTGTGTCCGGCACAGGACGACTAATGCGAGATCTTTCTCTCACAGTTCAAATACAGCGGCGTACCGCTAAAAACTGAAATTTCTATAGGTACCCACAGTTTTTCAAAATCAATCCTCCTCCGTCTACCAAATCGTTTTCATTTTGGGGACTTCCGTGTAATTTTATTATTTTTTTTTATAATCGTGGAGAGGCAAGTAGTTATGCACTCTCTTGGCCTTAGGACCACGTTCTTCAGGTAGCAGGTACAGCCTTCGCGTGCGGAAGGATCAGTAACAAAAACGCGTTTGTATTCAGTTTTAGAAATAAATTAACAGGAAGATATGAAAGCGGAGGCTCTTATTGGCCATCAGACCGTTCCTTTGCTTTGTTTTTATATATCTTCGACATCTTTATCAGGTAAGCACTTGCCCACTGGCGTATAGCACAGGTAGCCATGCCTCTGAAATATATATATAATTTCACATCTTCACTTTCATGTTATATTACAAGAACTGTCATATCATTTTCGCGATTCCCTCAAAAAATTTTGTAGCCGTACATGTTTAGCGTACAAATGCATGAGACTCTTATGAGAAATAATCTAAGTGATTTTTAGGCGCACGGAAAAAAAAAAAACAACAACAAAATATCCGGCTTGGGGAAAATCACGTTCCTCAGAAGATTAGTTTGTACAGACAAAACGAGCCTGCCGACGGATTTAATAAATAATAAGAAAGAACGGAATTTAGGTTAACACGAATTATGGGATAAATTGATATTTTGCTTGTCTAATTCTCGCAAATATTTGGCGACAATTAAGGTTTCTCAAGGTTGATGAAGAAAAGAGGTGGCTGAAATGCCGAGGAATGATGGATATGCCTCCAACAGCCCGTGGTAGGATATATGTGAAGGGGAAGGGTGCTTTAAGCCCACAAAAAGAAGGTAAAACAGGAGAGGAAAACTCTGCGAAAATAATCCTACACGAGGTAAAGACCACGGTTGAAATATCGACATCAGAAAAAGAGAAACACGTTAGAAATTCCCAGCTAAATTTTCCTGATCTTTCACTAACATCACAAGGAGCGAAGGGCAACCAAGACCAGAGCGTCCTACCAGCTCTGTTATGCATACGTAGCCTTAATTTTTCTCCTCCATTGCTTCACATGTGGAATAAACCCAACAGTAGCTTGCCACTGTCGTCTCGTGGTTCTCGGAGTTCCAGGACGACTACGGAACAAGACAAGA
>OZ038002.1:11354193-11431693 GCA_964035705.1 Porites rus
AATTCCTTTCGTTGCTTCTTTTTGCCCTCTAATTAACAATAAGCGCGGGGCAGTCGCACCTTGCTTGTTCTATCTCTATTCTGGATTCTGCTATGTCTTGTAAGATGCTTCCTTGCTGGACTAAAGGTTTTCCAAAAGCCACTCTACTTTTAACCTGTCAATAAAGAACAGAAAATGTCGGTCGCTAGTGTTATTTGGGAGAACCGATTCGTGATTTGCAACACAAGGAGATGCCAATTTCAATAACGACGACGGTTCACTCAACACTTACTCTTTCAATCATCAGTTCAAGGGCTCTCTCTGCCTGGCCTATCAAGCGCATGCAATGATGAATACGGCCTGGACCCAAGCGACCCTGAAAACATAAAAAAAGCATGAACTTGAAATAAACAGTCGTCAAGTGGTTTCTAATAAGAAGGCGAAACAGGATAATACACAAAGTAATATGTAATAACTAATCTATTAAAATCAAGCAAAAGAGGATTTAAGACAGCAACACATCAACGAACACTACAGCTCAAGCGTCAAAAAAATAGGCTATTTGCACTAAGAGGTCAGGTGACATCGTTTTTATGAAAATGAAAGTTATATATGATTTTGCCTTCGAAAAACGACTCGTGGATCATATCTTAAACAAAATAATAGTGATTTGGTTTTTCAAACCGGCACCATTTTCTTAAAATATGTAAGTTCGTAGCTGGTCACGTGATCAAAATGTGATTTTAAAATTATGAATTACCTCTTTCTGAACACAAATTTTGCACTTAAACTTCAAGGAAAATGTTACAAAGATGATGTGGTAACGTTTATAGCACATCTGAGTGTAACTATCAAACGTTTAACAAGACATAAGCAAAAAGTAGTTTTGGCCGCCATGTTGGAGGGCAAGAGTTTGCCCTCCAACATGGCAGCCAATACAAATCATACTACTTTGCTGAAAAATCAAAGTTCCATAAAATATCTCCGTTAAATTCGTTTCCCCTCAAATTTCGGGTGTAGGATAACTTTTATGTGCTGTGTCAATTTTTGGCATCAGCAAGATTCAAACTCACCCTCCAACTCATTGTTTAAAGGAAGCACTGGTCAAGTGACCTCTTAGTGCAAGTGGCCTATTTCGTTTTTATCGGCTGCGTTAGAAGGTAAATTTGACAACGTACTTCAGTAACTCAGTTAATATAACCAGAGCTATTAACGAGACTCACCTGAGCGATCTCAAATCCCCTTCCGGGTCCCAGTAAAATGTTTTCTTTAGGAACTCGAACATCTTGGAAGAGTACCTCTGCATGCCCGCCTATAACATATAAAAACCACATAAATATACTGAAACTTTGCTTCATTATGGCTTTTCCCTGTCTTACACAAATCTTAGGGTCGCCTGGGAGCCCTCAGAACAGCTAACATGATTAGCCAAGAAAATGATAAACAAACGACAGAAACAATAGACCCTCCCATGGAAACCCTGAAACATTAGAGCTTCATCCCAAGAAGAACGAATAAAATTTTGAAGAGTTTCGTGACACTAGAAATCTTGATCTGCAATCACGTGTCAAGGTGGCAATGTTGGTTGACAAAACAATACAACCCAGCGGAGGGAAACGCCCAACAAGACCTCCGTGACGTAAGCTATAAACCAGAAGTAAATAACAAATAATTTACTCTTAACAGCCGCTCGGAATCCTTAGCCAAAGAAAAAACACTACATAGAAAACATTCTCTGTCTCACGCTCTAAATAACAGAGTCGGGTAACAGCCACGCATTATTGTTGAGTTTGTAGATTTAGGGCACAACTTACAAGGAGGGTCTTGGTATCCAAGAACAGACAAAGGTCGTACCACAGTAACCCCAGGAGCATCCATAGGAACAAGTATCATAGCCTGCAATAATTTCGAGAAGGAAGTGTTTGTGTTTATACAGATCAGTGAAGCCTTAATCTCAGGTTAGCTAGACATTCTAGACAAGAGGGCACGAAAGAAGGAAGTTCTATATCTCATTTACTCAAAGCTCGCCCTCTTAAGCTAGCGGCGTACCCTCTTCTCTTAAGGGATGTAAGGATATTAGGTCTGTGAACCGACTAGATTCGACTAACTGAAAAACACTATTAGACAAGAGAAGATCAAAGCTAAAAATAAATAGCTAGAAAAGCCCGATAGTAAGGAATTTCAATTCGGACAAACCAATATCAAACTTTTGCTTACCAAAACCCGTATCTACATGAAGACTACAGGCATAAGTCATTTAACCATCTTAAACTACAATTTTTTGACAAATTTACAAAATTGAATTTCTCATTTTTTTTTTCTTTTAATGAAAAGCGACATTTCTGTTACCGATCAACACTTAACAAAGAATCACTACCTGTTGTTTATGTTTGGGTGCCTCAGGATCGGTTTTTCCCATGAAAATACAGATCTTGCATCGAGGGTCCATGCCACCTGCAAATGGTCAAAAATAAAACATCCAACGACATTCCAGCTACTATATAGACAAACGTTGGAAACATATTTCAGGGATCTGGGAACGAATAGACCAAGAAAATGACCAGGACAACAAAATACGCGGAAAGGATGGGCTGTACGATACCTTATGTTTGCGTGCCGAACGAGCGACCCTCCCAGGAGGTCCATTTAATTACAAATGGCTTCTAGATAAAAAAAACTCTAATCCTAACGGGTGTGCCCAAATGGAAGGTCACCTGGAACCAACTTCTTTTAACCCTTTAAGCCCCAAGATCCACATACAAATTCTCCAGATTAATCTCTATACATTTCTTCTAAGAATAGTTGAGAGAATTTGGTCTAAGATCAAAGCGTTCTCCCTTTGGTAATCAATTTAGTAATTCTCATAAAATTAACTGTTAATGATCTGGTAATGTTGTTAGGAGAAAATTAATGTTGGTCACTCTTGCGACAAAAAGGGTTAAGGAACTGAGTCCCAATTTCAACAGACACAAACGAGGTTGCAGCAACTCTAAATAGAAAGTAGATTATGCTACAAGTCAACAGTGTTTAAATAAGAACTAGACTAGCCTGCGAGCAAAGCTATCCGCGAGAAAACACGCGAGCTTTCCCCTGCGGCTCTCGCGTGAGTTCTCGCGGCAACTCTCGCAAATGGAGACCTTGCTCGCCGGCTAAAAGTAGACTGTAGGCTGGACAGTAAAAATCAGCAACTTCCTCTTCTTTAACCTGATGTCCACCACTTGTGTCCGTTGATGATATAATGATCACCATCCAGAATTATGGAAGATTCGATGTTAGTGGCATCTGATGACGCTACCTAAAAAAGAAAAACATCGGAATAAAAAGATATTACACTAAGAAAAAAAGCCTGAGGAACAGAAGATTGAGCTACAGTAACCCTGTTAGACACTGTTGATAGCAACTATATAATATTCATGTAAGTATATTTAGATAAAAAAAAAAAGCAGAGGAAGTGCAAGGCACCATCATAATGCCCTCCTCCCTAGAGGAGAATTGCACTGCAAATATTTCGTGCAGTTTTCTGCTTGATGAGGTATTTTTTACAAGGAAGGCGGAATTTTCAAAACGTTTTTGAGTAAGCGGAATATTCTAATAAGTAGACGTTTTGTTCCAGAGAGAAACTATTCCTTGGTCTAAAAATTTTCATGGGTAAGGAAGAGTTCCTAGCGGCACCGTCAACGCGAAAGACAAGCCTTCCATTTGAGATAACTCTGTTCCGTGCTCACAGTTAGTCGACTCGAGAAAAAAAAAACGAAAAATACGATATAAATGATAAAAAACGGGCATGAAGTTTGCTTTAATTAGTACCTTTGGTTCTGTCATAGCAAAACAAGATCTGATTTTTCCGTCTAAAAGTGGATGTAGCCATTTATCCTGTGGAAAAAATAATAATAAAAGCAGGAAAATTTCAGCTAAAATCAGAATTAAAGCCTATAAACATTACTGTTTGGTTATTCAGCTCACGTAACAATATGAAGAGCTATAATGTTTTTGCATCCTCACATCAGAGGTGTATAAGTATCATACCTTTTGTTCGTCTGTGCCGTATTTGATGAGTACCTCCATGTTACCAGTATCTGGCGCAGAACAATTGAACAGCTATCGAGGTTAAAAAAATATATATCAGGCTGCTTGACTTGTTTCTTCACATAAACTATTCGATGAGACATCTTCGGTCAAATCCCTCTTCTTTTATCGGTAATCAATCATATATACAATACAAAGAGTAACGTAACTTTTTTAAACTTAGTATATGTCATGGAATGCGATCAGCTGATGAAAACAAAGTCTCTACGGTTATTAAAATTATTGCACGAACACAAACTATACGGCGAGCAAAGAAATACCCTAGCATTAACCAGGCCTGACACAGCAGAAACATAACAAGCTATTTTAAAACTGTCACGTTGTTCTTCTAACGAACTTCGTCTCCTTTGTTTTTTCTCTCTCTCGATCTAACTCTTTCTCTGGTTAATATTTACGTCAGTGTATAGACATACAATGTAATTAAAATTTAGTTGAAAACAAGCCTTGGTTCTGTTGCCTTTAGTTTGCTTTTCCTCTCTAAAAGTCGAGGTGGCCATGCGATTTACCGCCAAAACGCGCGGCTGCTTAAATACGAAATTTCGCTCCAACTTACATGTAGGGGGAGCGAAGTACGTGGTTCTGGTCGGTCACGTGACTACCAAATTTCCTCGCATCGATAGGTTTTCGTTTTCTATAGTAATGCACGCTCCGCTGCGGGAGTTTCGCGCGCGAGAGCTTCGCTATTAACATACCTCTGGTCCATACACTGATCTTCCCATCGCTTCACACAAGTACGCGTACTCTACGTTAGTTAGTCCAGCGCCATATTTCACATTGGGGTCTGCTTCAAGAGGAATGAACAGATTCCAAAGGCCGGCTAATCGGGCTTTTTCCTGTCAACAACAAATGAAGATCGCTGAGGTACTTAGCTTACAGTTGCAATCTTCTTTACCTAGCATCATAGAGTACGCTTCCAACATAGCTCATCCGAGCAGTCTGAAGAATGCCTGTAACAATAAGCCTATAAGGTAAGGTGAGGAGGGCTCCAGGCGTAACACAATAAGAAATTCGTTTGGTCATTCGTTCACACATTCGATCGTTAGCAATTTTGTTATCTTGCTGTTGCGAAATTTATTGTTAGAACCGCAACAGCTGAAGGACGCAAGTTGACATTCCCAGTTTCCGTAGCGCTTTTAGATGACCAGGAGTTTACGCTCCTGATCCCAAACATTTAGTTAGACTTCCATGACGATGCCCTAGCAGTCATCAATTCAGGTGAGTGTCTTTGAGAGACAATAGGGAGCTAACCGCGTGATTGCCACACCTTACCTTAATCTTTTCTAACAGTGGATGAGGTGTCCAGCAATGTGCAGAGGACTGGTGCCGGTTGAACTCAGCTTCGTTAGGGTACACGTGCTCGTTCATAAAACCTGTCAGCTGCTGGTGCATTTGTTGCACGCGGGGCGAAAGACACGTGATGTCAACAGGCAATGCACCTGCGAAAAAATACAAACAAGAAGAAACATTAATTAGCTTTGACCTGAAAAAAGAACTTGATGTCATCATACGACTTTTCACCGGTTGCTTGCTTTTTATTTTGGCGTTGCCCAAATAGAGTTTTCGAGATCGCTTGTTTTGAGAAAGTTGAAATAGGCACGGAATACGTGCGAAAGTAAACAAGCCAAGCAACGCGAATGTCTACCACGCGAACGACTCGTACAAGGTAAAAAGCATGCCGGAAAGAAAGCTCTGCTAGCAGAGTACTTGATCCCACTTTTACGATCTGAAAAACCTTGCAATAAAGAAACACAATTCCCAACAGTGTGGGGACGAAGAAATTAATAAAGATAATAATAATAATAATAATAATAATAATAATAATAATAATAATAATAATAATAATAATAATATTTATTGATTTGTATTGCGCAAATATCAATCCAGGGAAAGAAATTTTCATCTGCGCATAACATTGACTCAACAAAATTCTAAAATCCTAATACATATTCCCAAAAACAAAATTTACAGATCGTTCCTAAAAAATTAGTAAAAATAACAATTTAAAAATAAAAATTAATCTTTAATATCCTATATACAAATCCTTCTTAATAAAGAGAATAAAAACAATAAATTAGCTGGGAAACGCCTTCTGAAATAAATGAGTTTTAAGAGCCTTCTTGAAAGCATTAACTGAAGATATATTGCTAATAAAAAGGGGAAGATCGTTCCATAATTTAGATGAACAAACATGTTAAAGCAACGCAAGGTACTTAATATAAACAAACTTGTCCTTCTGGACAAAACTAATATTGTGCGGTTGACTCTGTGTTAAAATGCTAGCTGCACAGTTCAATTGTCCATAAACTCGGGTAAAAAATTGAAGGGGTAAACTGTCGTCTCCACATCACCAACAAGTTCATTACCACTCTCTCTGTTGAAAATCTTCTTAACTTTCTTCCCTGTGCGTTCTCCGAGTTTCAACCACTAGAAACAAAGAAAGGTTATTATACTTGCTTTACCAGCTAGTGCTATTTCTTTTCTTTTCTTCTTTTTTTAAGAGCGCAAGTAGCAGCTCTCTTTACCTAAAGTGGTTGTGGTCGAAGTGGAATACATTCTCTTTGAAGACTTGGTGCTTCCAGCATTACCGGCCCCATTGCCGGGCCTTGTTTCTTTACAAGCAAGTTTCCAACCGGTCTTAGCCATTGTTTCCGCAAGAATGCCCACAGCTTTTGCATTTTCTGAACTGGCCTGGCCTGTGTGTATGATACAAATAAAAATTGATTATTGTTACTACAACTTTCCCAGATAACAGGTGTTTGCCTTGAACTGAAAACACTGCAAAAAGGTTCTGGGAGCGCGCGGTACTACGCGATGACATTAAACTAGTTCATTCTACGGGGTATGTTTATCTAGTATTCGCCTTCCTAAACAAACAGAAAACAAGATTTTAAGAAAGATTTTCCGCAACACTTCAATCACACTACAACATTTGAAGATTTGAACGGCGAGATGGAATAAGCGCGAAACAGGACGGGACTACAGGACTGTTTTCTCACCCTGCAAAGCTCTTTTGTAGACTCCTTGAAGAATGGCAGCCACACGGAAAAATGAAAATGCCATATAGAAGTTCCAGTTCTTGACCACTGGGATCCCTGCGCGCTGACAGTACTCCTCCATGTACTGTGTGTCTGTGGGAATGCCGAGAGAACTGGGTTCACGGTCAGCAAAGCCTTTTCAAATAAACAGAGCAATTAACATACATATTTTGAGGGGAAAAAATGGGCATATCTAAGCAGAGGGCTCGATGAAGACTAGGGAAAGTGACACGAAAGAGAAACGGTCAACGCTGTTTTAAGGGACACGTCATAACTACCTTGGATTTCGTCCCCTTCTTTCTTCATTTGCCAATTTGTTTGACTCTCCCATTCTTAGAGACCCAGAAAAGGCAAACTTTCGTCACACCGTTTTTTTCCAAACCCTGCGACTGACTGCGAATGACTGCGACTGGAAAGCCTGCAGAACAAAATAGCACCTGTTCTGCAGGCTAACCACTGGGTCTCCGAGGATACGACTCTCCGCAAGGTAGGCACCTGGAAATTAGTACGGGTCCCAAGGGGTCCGTCTTAGAGATAAATTGCTATACAGTATGTATTCATCGCAGTCAAATACATGTAATGGGAAGAAATATAAAAATTGAAATTTTGCTTTTAAGTTTGATTCAATTGTTAGAGCCTCCTCGCAAAATGAATTTACCTTTTAATGCTGGGAAATTTGGAGGAAGATGATGAGGTAAGCAGTTGTAGGCCAAATCTGATAATGGATCGCCAAGCGTGGATAGCTCCCAGTCTAAAACAGCTATTACCTCAGGTTTTCTCTCGTCGAAAATTAAATTATCTAACCTGCAACAAAGAGATATCTAGCGTAAAGAACAGTGCTTAATTAGATGTGCAAATGAAATTCTCTGGTATAAAATGAACTTCCTCCGTGGAATTATGTCGAGGAGGAGCGTTGCATGATGGGACTACAGGAATTCTAAATTCCGTGTTACTTTATTAGCACAGAGGGAGATATTTTTTGCTTTGTTGTTTCCTTGTTTGGTTGATTCCTGATATTTTCCTTCCAGGGATCTGATTCAAGTTTCTTCTAAAAAGCTGAATTACCCATGGAAAAAAACTATTTTGCCTCTCCCATATCACCGCTCATTCTGCTCACACAAGACTGCATACACAGCATAGATCAAGTATTTGTTGTGATCAGGTTTAAGCGTTAATGTTCCGCGGGTACAGTTAAGAAAAAAAGTACACTGAAGGCTGCGAGCTATCCAACCTATAATCCCCATGAACAACTGTTGTATTATCATCGGTAGGAATGTTATCTAACAGCCACGCTATCAGTTGGTCCATTGCTGGAATATCGTGGGTCTTACTGGCTTCGTACTGTTTGCCCCACCTTTCTGTTTGACGGCGTATGTAGTTTCCTGCAATATCACAAAATAGGGCGATTTTCGTATGACCTTGAAAAATGGTTTCGGTAAGTACTCGTTATCTGTTTTATCAGCCAATGGATAAAAAGATCAAAACACGACCCTAAACCCCTAAAATGGAAAAGGCATTGACCGATTGGTCAATCATGTTGCAGTATGACGTCAAAGCGAAGTATCGGTTGATTCTAGAAAGTTCTCGGGCATGCAGTTTTTTCACCCGAGCGCTCGCTTGACCAACCAAAAGCTATGCGCGTTTTGTATCCGTTCGATAAACCAATCAAATCGCAATATTTCCGTTCGTTTGTTCTTTCTGTTATGTTCGCACGTTTGAGTCCTTTCAAGGTTATGCTCCATTTGGAGGAGTCGCGAGAAGTCACACGAGAGCCGCACTCGAAATATATGGACAGCTTGCTCGTAGGCTACCCGGCGCCCGGCTGATTGGTTCACTAGGATGTGTCCGGGGGGGGGGGGGGGGACTCAAGGGAAGTTTGAGTAGAGATGTGCTGCTGAGTTTTCCAAACCCTGACCCTGTTTAATTCATTTTGCTATCCTGTTTAAGGCAAGAGATCTTACCAATTTTATGACCCTAACTCGTTTCGTTTTGCAAACAGAATTACATAATTTTTCAAACTAACATCATGGAATTAAGACAGTTCATCGACCACGTTCACACTTGTTTAAAGGCTTCCGATGCAACGAAGACATCCCGTTCAAGACGCTAAATACTTAGTGAAATTATACATCCTGTCGAAGACTCAAGACCTTGCTTACTAAACCCTCTTTAACGGCTCATATCTGTTCAGACCAAATAAGGGAGTGCCCCTCCCGGGTGGAGGGGGGGAGGGAGTGCCGATCTCTTTGACATGCTTAAGGTCTCGTGTTCGAACCCCATTCTGACTACCAGCCTGGGTCTTCAAACAACCCCTGACGTTTTCTTAGTGTACAGCTGAAGACTACAGTAGACCACTGAGCTTGCCTCTTTTTCCAAAGTCTCCCAAACCCACCGCATCAATGTCAACATTGTGAATCCTATGAAGTGTCTCGTTCATTGCGTGATAAATTTCCTGCAAAAATTACAAACAAACAACCAAGGAGACGAGTCAAAAACCATTCAAACCTTTGCAGAGTTAAACGAAATAGATCATATTTTCTCCCCAAACAACAAACATACTCCTTTGGTTTATGCGTATACTACGCGGGGAACAATCAATCAAACCTTTGCATAGTTAAAATTTCTTGTCTTCTTTTTCAGTTGTTTTATAATCTTCACTAACATGGACGAGAAAAAAAAGGTCGGCGGTAAAGGTACACAGTTTCATTACGCGATGACCTGGTCCGGCAATGTACACGCTTTCGAATTCAAGGTTGCCAGAGCCTTAGTACAACTGAACATTTTTACGATCCTGAAATCTCGGTGAAGTTTGTTTGTAGGAAAGCTAAGAAATATTCAAACGAACAGGCAATAAGAACACCGTGGCGCAGTGCAGTTCAGTTGCAACTCAGTGCCGGTCTGCCGAACGGGAGGTCGCGAGTTCAAACCCCGGCCGGACCAACACTCAGGGTCTTTAAATAACCGAGAAGAAAGTGCTGCCTTTGTAATGACATCTGCAAACGGTCAGACTTTCTAGTCTTCTAGGATAAGAACGAAAAACCGTGGGTCTCTTTTTACAGCACTTTCACTGATCTGTTCTTGTGGGAGGTAAAAGAACCCACAACACTATTCGAAAAGAGCAGGCCAGGGATCGTAGACCACGGTGGTGTGGCCAACCTTTACGAGTTGTGCGATTGGGTCGGGATGGCACCTCGCATTCCTCGCATGGGACCTGAGTCCCGTTCGTGCACATTCCCTCTGAGCAGGCTAGTGTCCAGAAAAGCTGGTAAACAAATAAATAAATAAATAAAATGCCACGAAATCGCTTTGACATGACAGGGAACTGGTTCTCGCTCTCTCCTCCTCAAAGGCCTCTTTGAGTCACGAAGAGGCTAAGGAGAGGGGAAACAAAGAAACATCCAGCGAGAGCCTCTGCTCTCGCTCGTCTCCAGCTCCCCACTTTTGACGCCCGTGCTTCTCGCTCAGCAATGGGAAAAACGCTTGTGGAGGAGGAAGCTCCTGCTTCAGAAGTGTCGGAATCCATTCACGCTTCTAAACGAATGCAAACTTAGGTATTTATCTGTTTACGAACTTTATTACTCTGGAGAAAGTAATTATTAGTTTCAAATCATTAAGGAGTGGACGGAAGCGCTAAAGGTATAAATTTGTATGCGTTTTTATAAGCAACGACATCTACAGTGGAACGTTTATATAAAAAACCCCTATATAACGAACTCTTCGATGTAACGAAAATTCGTTAAAGCGAACATATTTTGCCAGTCCCTTGGCCCTTCGTTCCACTGTATCTGTTGTTCCACTATATTTGGTTCTCGAATGAACTCCTCCCCCGCCCCGCCCTTTCAACTCTCACCTTCCTCTCCTCTGCTGTCATGCCGGGTAAAGATGGATCTTTAAACAAGCGTCCCCTGGCATACTCCATAACGTAGAACGGTGTCCCCAAAATACTACAGAGAGATCAACAACAAGTCATCTTCAGCAGCGAGGTTCGTGCGCACTCCAATGTTTGGACTGGGAGTTTTCGTGTGCTTTCCATTTACACAAAGAACCCGAGGAAAAATCTCGTGAACAATCATTCATCAGTTAAATTTGAACTGGTAGAAGATGGACTCGCGACAAAGTATATCCAAATCGCTTAGAGACACTGAACAGAATACGGTTGCCGAACTATAAAGGACACCCGATATTCTCTGAAGCTTACCAAAAAAAATGGCCTGAACCATTTGATTTTCCAACTGGACTTTCCGTGAAACTTTGCAGAATAGAGCAAGCTGTGCAGTTGAACTGTCAAATTTTGCACAAAATTCGCGACTTCTTATTAAGGATACACAGAGGGGAGAAGATAGTCATAACGAAGGGTATAGTACACATTACGCTAAGGGTTAACACCGAGCAAACTCTTTTTCCCAAATTATTATTTTATGCCCTATAACTGAACGCAAGTATTAAATGTCCAATTAGAGTCGTAAGGAAGTCAATTCATGATTAGTTACTGACTTTACCTGCTATCTTCGCACAGCGCTATAGTTTTTGGAACAGGAACTCCAGCAGAGCCAAGCGCCTTCATTACCCTAAAAAAAGAAGTACTTTCGAATGACTTTCTTACTTTAGAGAAGATCATCTTTATTTAACAGTGTTACATGTACGAAAACCAAGGCATTTATTCCATTCCAAGCATAAAAGGAAATCTTTTAGGTACGTTTAACTCCCAGGCAAGCAAAACAAAAAAAATAGAATTGAGGCATGTACGTTTTTAAATCAAAGCGAATGGGAATGGATGGGGCCTTTTACTTCAGGTTGATTACTTGTTTTTCAAAGACATCATTTACCGTAAACGCTCGCGTTCGCACCGCAGCGCGTTTTTAGTTTTAGTTGTTGAGTCGACTAGAGGTGTGGTTACAGTATTTCATTCGTCAGAATTTCGGCCACGACATAGTGCGTCATTCTCTACTGATTAAATATGTCATACTATATCCATACGATAAACATACTGTATGTCGTAAATTCAGTAAGGACGGGTGTCAAGGGCTGAGTGGGCTGGGGGATGCTTATTCGAATGAGGGGGGCAATTAGAGCATTTATGCTAACACTACTAAAGACGTCACAAGAGGTACAACAACTGTTGCGCCACGGGGAGAATCGACAGGTAAATTTTATAGACCTTCATTGGACAGTGGGAATTCATATTAAAAAATAAGGTAGTTACGTTCGGATGTTAACGTTCTGAAATTACTTTCTTGCTGGACGCTGTGTAAACTATTAGTATGAATACCGTTCACTCTTGAGATAATCAGAATTACACATGATCAGTGTTCATAACGTGGATAGCGCTATCCAGATGACAAATCGCTATTCAGTGGATAACTATTAGGGTAAACAACTGCATTATCCACTGGAAAGAGATGTATCTAATGGATATCAACAGGAGCCTGCATGCATGCTAAACTCACTTGTATTCTCTCTCCACAGCATGCGCAGAGGGTAAAAGCCTCCCAGGCTATGATGTGAGACATGCGTGTTGTTAGATGACCTGTACTTTTAAAACTACACGTGTTTTTAATAACAAAGAGATTAAGATTCACGTTTACGCCAACGGCAAACGTGAATTTGTCGTTTACTGTTTATTACTTCTACTCAAAAATAAGTAGTTTCAAGCCAGTTTTATCCATAAGAATTGTTATTACTTTGAGTTAGCGGGAGGAGTTATTGAGGGTTCGAGTTGCCGAGGCTAGATTTACAGTAAATGTATAAAGGAAATCCAGGGGAAATCGACTTTGGTTCGAGTTATCTGGAGTCAACTGTGGATCATTCTGGATAAATTAAAATGTTCGCAACCGACCTTACGTACATGTGTAACTTCAGGAAAAAATAACATTAGGCCAATACAACACAACCAGTGGCCAACAGACCATTACCGACGTCTTTAACTAGAAGTTTATAACCCCCTATTAAAACACTTACAGGTTTTTTCCTGATCACTAGTCTTTGCCCTCCATACTCCACATAGTATGTTGGATTGGACTGGCCATGTTTAAACTGACGAATGATGGGAGGCTCTGAAAGTTATCAATAACAAACTCAATAAATCTGACTCAGAGGGGACACAAAAAAAGTTACCTTATCGGTACTTCTTTTCGCGTTTTTTTTGTTTTTTTTTCGCGATTGCAAAAAAATGGCGAAATTAAAGACCCGCGATTTTAAATCTTCGCAAAATTTACGCACGCAAAATTTTAATATCCTTATAGAAACACAGCAAAATTTATTAACATGTTATAGCAACAACATATACAGGATATGTATCGACAAATACGCAAATTGTTTACTGGTTTTACTGCTATCTTCAGTTGTGAAATAGCGTTAATTTGCAAAGATTTCACACATTGCTTGTTCCAGTTTATCTAGAAATTTTTAATATGTTCAGACTTTTTGAAAACTAAAATGAAATCGAGAGTGCGAAATCGCGAAATTTAATGCCCCTTTTTCATATCTGGCTGTTGAAATCGGGAAAATAAAACCCTGCTAAATGCTGTCTCACCAAAATCGCGAAATTAAATCGATATCAGTGAGTTCGCCCCCTAGTGAATTAGCCCCCTACAAGTTCACCCCCTACTTTCTAAGTTCACCATGGAAAGGTATAACTCCAAACTCTAGTTAAATTACACAGTTACACATTTATTTAAAGCATACCAGTGAAGGTAATTACAGGCAACATTTCAAACCTTCAAGGCCTTGTACAGTAGATCTAAGTCCGGTGAACTTTATGGCCTGCTCTCCTCTTGGCCACTCCCATGTTCAAATTTCTTAAGCGAGGGGATCATTGTACACTCCAATGCCCCAAAAGGTTAAATATTGCTGTGCTTTGTTCTAATGGCCATGTACAATTTACCAGTTATCAACTACGCAGAAAGTTTTACAATTTGGGTAACTATAAGGAGTTACTGGAAAAATAAATGGTATTAAAAACACGCTTTTTAACCCTTTAAGCCCCAATATCCACATACAAATTCTCCAAACTGATCTCTATACATTTCCTTTAAGAATGAGTCAAGAGAATTTGATAAAAGATCAAAGTATTTTCTCTTAGGTGATCATTTTGTTAATTCTCATAACCTCATCTCATGATAATGTATGGATATCATTAGGAGAAAATTGCTTTTGGTCACTATTGGGACTTAAAAGGTTAATAATTGCCGTGGGCCGGAATGGAGGGACATGTGTATAGTTTTTGAAAATTATAATAATGGTCACCTTCTTGATGTAGCCCCACTTCATTTTGAAGATACCTTGTAAGAGAGTCAACAGGGATCTGGTGAACTTTACGAACTGCTGTAGTACCAGGAACATATCCTACAGAGCAAACAAATCTATTTTAAATCCTGGAGAAGTCAATGATCTGGTTGTCTACTGGAGGCCTCTAAACACTTTATCCCTATAAGTTAATTTGCTTTCCAAACTATTTTGCCAAAAGACTAAAATTGTCTGGAAATCTTAACCCAAAGAAAATACCAGTGGGACCAGGCTTTGGTGAGATATAGGGTTGGTGTTAGTAACATTGGATAATCAACTGTTATCCTTCAGTTGTAAATTAAATTATTGTTTCATTTCACGATACAGGTCTTTTATACCGCTTTTAAAATCTTTTTAAATACCTTTCAAAGGAAAATGCAGCAGATTCTCCAAATCACCCAAAGCAACCTTGACATCATCAACCTAATTCACAGATAAAACAGGTTTAAATACCAGGTAATAATGGTAAGAGTCGCATATTGCTTTTCTTCCAAAAATCATAGTCTACCTTAATTGCCTGGAAACCCAGGTGTTTAGCAGTCTTCACATTACTGCCAATATCATCAAGAAAAACCACCTCTGCAGGACTCAGTTTAAGTTGGTCTAGCAACTTGAGATAAATTGGTTCTTCTGGTTTCCGTATTCCCTCAATTGCTGACTCTACTACCTTCAGAAAACACAAGAAAATTATTCAGTTGAAACCTTCATGATTTTTAAAAATAAAAAGCCATTGACAAGTGGGATATAGAAGCAGGAGTTAATCAGTAATGATCACAATATGAACACGTTACAGGGTGGCCCGACACAAGTTCCTTTGTCATGATTTTCCAGTGGGTAAGCTATAAGGCAAGTGGATGATCAGCAATAAAAGTGTTGGCTTGTATCACATGGAGCAATGAAAACCAGGATAAAAAATGCCAACAATTCTGAGAGGGGTAGGAGTTGTAACAGAGAGTGTTAAAAAAAATCTAGCTGTTTCATAATGTCTGTACTAGAAGAATTTGTAAATTTTTTATGTTGTCACAGGTATACACTTATCTAGCAATGGCAGATCTATGGGAGGGGCCTAGGGGGGTCACACCCACATCTTGTTTTTAGAACAAACTCAAAAATAAATGAATATATTTTTGAGATCAGCAGGCCCTTCATTTAGCTCAAAGTCTGGATCTGCCACTAACTAGCTCGCTAAAGGAAAAGACGGATAACATGAATGATCAAATTAACAGTCAAAATAATGTTCAAAGTAATCGCCAGGGGTATAAAAGTCAGTCAACTGGAAAGTTTCTCACCACATCAAAATATTTCTTGTCAACTGGCAAAAATGATCTTCCCTCTCCCAGCCACCAGTTATTTGTAATCAAAGCTGTCTTGAGGCCTTCTGCCCTTATGCACTGGATAGCTGTCAGCACTTCAGGATATGGTTCAATCATTGCTTTATGAATGCTTGGTAATAGAGCTCCCATGTCCACTGGTTGATGTGTCATCGTTTGAAGAATTTCTGTAAATTTCCTGGCAAATTCCTCTGGCAATAGATGACCACATTCCAGCTGTGCCCAAACACCTCCAAGAACAAAAATAAATAATTTAGTCAAACTCAAGATATCTCTATAAAACATGCAGAAACCTTTGGGAATAGAATAGCACTAACTGCCTGCACTAGAGAGGTGTCTTAAGTCAAAGCCTGAGGATGACTGAATAGCTTTTCATCTATCAAGTAACATTAATCCTTAACTGTAAAATAAGAGTTTTTTTTGGACACGTTGGTCAATATCTATGTTGCAGGTTTAATTTGATTTGACTCAGGTTGATTCTCAATTCCCTTTTGGCATTGTCTCCTAGCCCTAATTCATGAATAATTAGGGCTAGGAAACAAAAGAAATGGAGAATCAACCTAGAATAAATAATTTTTAACCTAAATATAATTTTGATCGGTAACATATACCCAGTCAAAATGAAAGGAACTGTCACTAATGGGTAAGAGTTCATTTTAGTCCAGGTGCACCTCTTGCAAGGAGTCAAAAATCAATGACTAAAGAACAACACAAACCAATCTGGAGGTGCATGTTAGAGAGGTTTCTGTTCATCCTTTTAGCACCAATATCCACATACAAATTCTCTAGACTTGTCTCCATACATTTCCTTACAGAATTAGTTGAGAGAATTTGATAAAAGATCAAAGCATGTTCCCTTTAGTGATCATTTTATTCATTCTCATTACAATTTCTCTTCATTATGTATAGACATTGTTAGGAGAAAATAATACTGATGTTGGTCACTCTTGAGAGTTACAGAGTTAACCCTTTCACTGCCAGAGTACTTGATGGAGTTTTGTAAGGTGACTCTAACTTTTGAGTATGTGGACGAAATCCTATGATGTGACCATTCAAACGAAAGCTCTCTGCCTGTACCTACACATGGTACTATAATTTGTTTTTCAAAATTTCACAAAACGAAATCTGGAAATTTGGTCAAAATTTGCTTTTGGCTAAATTTGGCAGTGAAAGGGTTAACAGACTGGATTAATTGACTGGATAATTCTACTATGCAGGTAATGTGAACTTAATCATAACATTATTGTAAGTCATAGTGTTGCATTATTATGTAATTTCTGGTAAATGTTTTAAAAAAAGATAAAGTGGACACCAGCACTCATGTATGGGTCTTAGAGAGAGTAGACTATATTTTCTTACCAAATGACAGGTCTTAATTACCTCTCTCTCCACCAGCTTTGATTGCCGAGACAATAGAGCCTCTCTGGAGACCATGATCATCTTCAAACTGATTGAATATAGGCAGGGGCGTGGGAATCACCACCCCTCCCATGTCAAAAGCAACAGCCTTATATATAGGCTTAAGTGATTGGTCACTAGCTGCATAGTGTCGAGGATGATAGAGATGCAGACAGCGAAGATGAAGATATCTTAAACTTCTTAGTTGAGCAATCATCATTCAAGCTGTTTTCCTCCAATATATTGACCATCCCATCTTGTGTATAAATCTGTATATTTTGTTTGAGAGCTTCAAGTTTTAAAATTCTTATCATACACTAGCAAAAACAAAAACAAGGGAAAACAACAGTTACTATAGGTTAAAAATATAAGGTTACAGTACCAACACCCTAGCCCAATTTATATCAAGTCTCACTATAGATCTGTGTGGTAAAACCAAAGAATGAGAATGAATTTCATTTTTATGCAGGAATTACAGATTTGACAATATTGTAAAGAAGAGTATGAGCACCAGGCTTAAACTTGTTTCCTTCAAAAAAGCAGCAGAAAAAATGGAATGAGCTCAAGAGGCCAGTAAAGATTATTGGATGGCCACCAAAAGCAGTAAGCTTGATTCTCATTGTTCTCTTGTATCGGGTTTTATCTAGTTTATGCACCTATCAATGTTAAGCCCCAGAGTGGGGGGGGGCGGGCTACCCACGGGAAATTGACTGAGAGTGCCTCCCAGACATTTAAGTGTTGCCCAGGGTCGGGAATTTGACATGGCCGCCATCTTGGAAGACCGAGAGAAACTGGAAATGAGTGACCTGCCATCTTGGTAATACCCAGAAGTCACCAGAGGTAAATGACCTCTGCTTTTCTTCAAAGTATCAAACAACATGAGCGAAAGAAAGGTAAGGAAATCTGTTTTATTTTTCGATATACATATGAACGATCACTTCTTTCATTGTATGACCGAATGTTTATAAATAGAAGAGTCTTCGTTCCTTCTGTTTCTCTTGGATTACTTTTTGTGCACGTTTGCATATTCATGAATGTTCTTTGTGATGCTTGATTGCATTCAAAAGCTGATTATTACGCATGTTTTCGTCGCTCTGTTTTAGGTCCTTGTTTAGTACGTTGTTGATGGCACATTTCCATCAACTGTTAAAAAGGAATTTGAAATCGACAGTGCAGAGACATTAGTCTTTAAGGAATATGATGATGAGTGGGGCGAGTATTAAGACATTAAACATGGTGCATCAAAGGCAGCCAAGACGAGGAGGGAAAGAGGATTTAACAAAAAGGCAGAGAATGAAAATACAGAGGTTAGTTACTTTATTGTCAGTGCAGTTTTAGACTCATTTTAGATTGGAAGTATATGTTTTTCAATTGTTACTAGTTTAAAAATCATGGCTTGTGAGTAGTCACCATTTGTAATTGACAGGTCTGCCAAATCTGCAAGAGTAAGGATCCTGATAATGCCCAAGAACAAGTCCTGTGGATACAGTGTGACACATGTAACATGTGGTACCATCAAGTTTGTGTTAGAGCCTCTTGGCCACCTTTATTATGCCCTGCAGAGGATGACATTTTCTGGCACTGCCTCTCTTGTGTTGCGGTGAACACTATATGAGGTTGTAAAAGACATATCCTTTCCAACCCGTCAATTATTAAGTCCTGACTCTGTTAGAAAAAGTTACCCCAGAGGAGGGAAATTGACATTTAGTAGGTGCCTGGGGGTGGGGAATTTGCCTCTGGCTTACATTAAAATGTCAAATTCCCCTGGGTCTGCCCGCCCCCCGAACCCTGGGGCTTAACATTGATAGGTGCATTATTCCTCCCAAACTCTAAATATCCTTCCCTGTGTCGTTAATCATCCATTGACAAAAGAGTCCGATGACTCTGATTAATACCCTGTTCCCGCCAGGGTTAGTTTGTGGGGAGGTGGAGGGGCACGAGTCATCTAACAGGTAAAGCAGTTTTCTTAGCTACAAAAATTTCTACTTGTAAATTTGGCAAGGTTACTTATGATCATTGCAGTACAGGAAATAACAATACAGGAACATACAAGGTGTTGAATCAAACCCAAATAACAATATTATAATGAAAGCATGGGCTCATCATAGCCAGTTTTTAACTGCCATGAAACCCTAAAAGAAAAAGGTTGCATCGCAGGAGAAATAATATCAGCTTATCGGTTAGTTTTATTTAAACGATCACAAATTTCAGATTTCCCTAGAGTCCAACATTGTATTAATTAAGCTTAAATATTTAATAATCAGTAAGCTTGAGCTTGACCAGTAGAGGGGAGTTAAAATAGAAAGCTTGATAAAGTTTTCTTATTACTTCAATTTGATCAAGGGTTGGTACGATTTGTTGAAAATAAGAACTTTGAACAGCTTTAACAAAGAACAAAAGAGAAAGTAACTGTTGTATATTCACCTTTTCCGCTGAATGCCTTGTTCCCAAGTTGATCCTAGTTGTTCGGTTGTTCAGCTTGCCATATTGAAAATTGCGAGAGTCTGGCACTACAAACTGAACATTGTAACGCGATATTAAGCGTAGGCTTACATGACGCACAAGGAACTGTTTCCTCCCTCTATTCACATCGAGTAGGTACGGCTATCGTCGGTTGTCGACTGGATTTTTCCTGTTTTCCGACATCATGGCATCTTTTATGAGGCCATCAGTAGGAAGGTATACATTGCTTCCTTCTACTTCGTCTTGCGAAGATGTTTCGGTGGAAAGACATAGTGTTCTGACCTCCATGGATGGTAGAGGTATGTATGCCTGGTGTGCTCCTTTTTCTTGTCAAGTTCTGCATGTTTTGGTTTCGTGACTGGGAGTGGAAAATGATTTCGACCTTGACTGTGGCAAATGATTAACTGAGGAATAGGGTAGTTGACCAAAAATTCAAAAATTAATTTTCTTTGGCTGAAAAAGACGAACTTAAAGGCTGACGGGCCTTGCATTGAATTGAATCCTTGACTGGGACCTTCGTCTACAAAATGGATGCTGTACACTCTAAATTCGAGACTTCTAATTTTAAGAAAAAAATTTAAAACAAATTGTAGAATAACATTTTGTTCTCATAAATTCAAACCGCCTGTTTAAATAAAAGAAAAAAGAGTTCTTATCATATGATTTGTTTTAAATTTTCCTCGTAAAATAAATAAACGTTTTCTTAATTTTTGGAGAGTTTCGAAGCAATCTCGAATTTAGAGTGGTAGTCTAATATTAGTCAAAAAGTCAGAACTGGCCGGCCCGACCATGGCCGAACAAGTCATTTTGACAAAAAAAAAATGGTTTTTCCAAACGTTTTTCTTGAAAAACCCTTTCCTTAGTGCCTACTATTTAAAATTTGTCTGATCTAACTGAATAGTTATGATCAAAAGTGAATTTCTCACCATGACAGGAATGGTCTGGCCGCTCAGTTCTGACAAATAGAAAGTGCCCTAGACTACAGCACACATGTAGTGTTAATACGTGTAAGTTAAGAAGCCTCTTGATAAGCTTCTACTTCTATTCAAGTTATTTTTGACTTTTCTAAGGGACAAAAATGGAAAATCCCCGTCAAAAAAGGGGCTTTTTTTTAGTTCATCAGTCTCTACAATCATCACTAGTCCATGGTCGATCTTGATCAATATCCTGCAATCCTTTCTAAGCAGGATATACATGTGCATAATGATGCGTTTTATTAAGAAGAACCTGCATACATTTCCAACTTGTTTTTAACTTGTAACTTATTAGTGCACTCTTGTGATCACTGCATTTACTATTCCCTTTAAATATAACCTGAGCACCTAATAAAAACAGCATTTTTATGCCACAATGAGGTTTCTCTGTGAACAATGACGAGATATCCCAACCACTGACTTGCTTTACTGGCCAAGAACATCTGCTACTAAGGAGTTTTCCTGCAGAAAGAGAAGGTAAATGCATTGTTCATGTCAAGAGGCCATTGGATGTAGTATGTGACAGGTCAAATTTGTTTTCAGGTTAATTTTGATTTAACCTAGGTTGATTCTCAATGTACAGTACAGCCCAAAAATAATGCACACACAAGAAGTTGTGCAAGAAGTAGTTGCGCCACAAGAACACGCAAGCAAAAGTGCCATACTTTTGTGGTTTATTTGCAAGAACTTCGAAACACAAGAAGTCAAAAATCTTAATCGCAAGAAGCTACAACCATTACCACAAGCCCCAAAAAGGCACAAAAAGTTGTTTATAAGTACATGTACACCACTGTGTTTACCTGGACAAAGTTTGTGGTGTTTTTCGCCTTTTTATTCGAACATCTTTTGTACTGTTGAATATTTTTTCAGCCAATAATTTACTCTGTAGCAGCAAGAGATAATCATGCAAGTGCACACATAAAAAAGTTGCCTAAGAAAGTGACCAGTGCCTACCCTGCTTTTTCTGCAAAGTGAACACTTCCATCCTTCAAAGTTTAAGATAAAGTGTGTGAAGCGTTTGTTTAATAAAACAATCTATAGTTTTGAACGTTTCGATTGTTTGGATCGTGTCAATTTTCTATTGTGTGTTGTATCTTTCTGCAAAGAACTTCTTGTGGTTTAAATTTTTAACCACAAAAGAAGTTCTTGTGTCTTGCAGAATTCAAGCACAAGTGCCCCACAAGTAGCCACAAGAAGTTGCCAGCTTGTGGATGCAAAAATAAGTTTTTGCACGAGAATTATTATTTTTGGGCTGTACTGTACTAGGTTAAAAAAATTTAACCTGAAATCAAATTTTACCTGTAACATGTGCATTGGTGAATTTACTATTGTACATGCTACTCAAACTGGCTACACTGAATGTCATGGTGAAACCAACTTGTCTGTAAAATGCACGTCAAGGTCATGATCTCATTGGAAACTCAGTGGTGAATTTAAATATATTATTAATTAGAAATTGATGAAAGGAGTAGGGTTTGTTTTTCTCTCGAAGTGTAATTTGAAAGTAGCCTTATTTGTTTGTCAAAAAAATAATGATTTTCTGAATGGTGTGAAATAAATTAATAAGCAATGGCTTATTTTATATTATTTTTTAAAAACAGTACTTTCAATGCATGAGCACCCACAGCTGTTGAAAAGTAGAGTATAGGCTACTAGACTGCTTAGAGAAATCCACAGCTACATACATGTACTTTTTCCCCTGAACAGAAGTACTGGGTAATTAAAAAAAGGATTCTTTCAAAACCTTAGGTACGGTCTAAGCTGTTTATAGTACATGCATGTATAAGACAATGTTTAAACATAAATAAGCATAATTTCAGGTCAAAGAATCCTTGAGCCCATCTGTACTCTGATGCTCAATGCAAAGGAAGATGCCGAATGAATGGTATCTGCCACTCTAACTCAGAATCTGAAACTAAAAGTAATAAATTAATACACTGTGCATAAACAACCACAACAAATATTTCTAATATGGCATGTAACGTGCATAACAGCTGATAGGAGATAATAATACCAGTAATTACTATTATTTTATTGTTGTGAGCATTGCAGTGTGAAAAAAACAAAGCCTTTTTTTCTAAGAAAGCAGCTAACCGTCCGTCCAGAGTCATGTCATTATCAAGCAGTCTTCATGCTGTCATCTTAACTGCACTGTACTGGATCTACAATCTGCATATACCTTAGACAATATTAAAACAAATCAATTAATTGACAGCCATACATGTACTTCATAACAACTGGTTCATCATCTAGGAATGTCATTTTCCTTTCCATTTGTTTTTGTTAGAAGCTGAAAGCAATAAGAAGAAGTTGTCAACATTCTTTGGTGTTGTGGTTCCAGTTACACTGTCTATGTTTTCAGTCATTTTGTTTTTACGTCTTGGATTTGTTGTAGGACAGGTGTGTAACTTTGTTTTGTTCTGTGTCCATTTATTCTGACTGTTCAAGTATAGAAGTGTTGGTATGTGATAGCAGCCGCTAGAAGTGTATTAAGTGAAATCATCAATGCATCATCAAAGTGATGATCATCAAGTAAATCATCAATGCATCATCAAGTGCATTAAATGAATCAGGCCATGCATTAAGTGAATCAAGTAAAACTTGATTCACTTAATGCATGGCCTGAAGTGCGTGTATATAATCCTTGTCCTGAAATATTGTGAGTTGTTTGGAGTCCATTTTCCACACTGTACCTGGATCATAAGAAAGGTAGTAAATGACACCTTATGGAAGAAAACAATAGCAGTCATCATCCCCTGGCTTGTAATGCCTCTTTCTTAAATTTAATACAGTGTACATGTACCCCCCACCCCCCACCCCACTGTTAAATAGCTATTAAACTCCACTTGAGTAAGCACTTCCTTGCCTCATCTCTCTTGAAGGCTGTTTTCCATTCATTATTATTGCTTTATGACTACTGAGAGTTGGCTGTAGGGATCATGTGGAAACCGGTCTTAACATGTGTCTGATGAATCCTGTTTTCTAGAATGAGCATTGCAGGCTCAAACATAAATGCCTCACTGAACAGTAAAATTAACCTGATAGTTCTGATCACTTAAAAAAGAATCAAACTTTAAGAAAGTGCTCCAACCCTTGATTAAACATCTACCCTTATGATATGGGTGCACCTGTCCCTTCAAATGAATGATCTTTCTGTAAAACAAGCATCAACCTTAAAGATGCATTGCATTGTATGCACATTATAGGCCTGGTTCTCTGTGTCAGTAGGACACTCTATTGGATATTATTACCTCATTAAATTCAGTCATGACTAAAATATGTACACCTGTTTAAGTTCTTCCCCGTCAGCTCCCCTCACATTTCAAATTCATATGTTAAAGCATCTCTCTTCAAGTAAATTCACCTTGTCTATGAACCTTGATTTTAAAGGAAGTTTACATATTTTTATGTTGTGTTTGATTTTCCCAGGCTGGCCTAGTCCTTTCAGTGGGAATGTTTGTGGTTGCTTACTTTATTGTGGGTCTAACAGCCTTATCCATCTCTGCAATTGCAACAAATGGTACCGTTAAAGAGGGTGGAGCCTATTGTATCCTGCAGCAACCATAAGTTAGAGGTCATCACTTAATATAAAATTTAGGTTTTGACTTAAAAGTTCACTACCAAGAGCTGGTCTTTAAGAAAGGTTTGTAGATCCTACAACAGTTAACCCAAATGTGATACTTGCAGAGCAAATATTATTACTGTTATAAAAGTGGTGGAGGTGTGGTAGGGTTTATTATGTCACTAAGTGGCCTAATGCCAAGACTGGGCTGTCTGTGGTCCTACCCAGTGATACAGCCATACCACCCAGTGGTTGCTACATGTATCTAACTGTAAAATCAGTTGTATTGATCAATATTGTGTTTGTTTAAGACATTACATGTGTACATGCCCATGTAATACATAGTTTTATACATTATGTCATCTGCATTTAAAAAAAAAAACTAACCCAAACATTTTCAGTTTACCTATAGATCGTTTATTTTCATTTTTGCCATCCTAAACCGACCTTATAAACCTTTATTATACCACCTTTGGTGTATTTTTGTCTACTTTAACCTATGTTAAGGTTCCAGATAAACTTTTACACTGAGCTTGCAAAATAATGGCTCGAAAATTTAATATGACAAAGTTCTGTTAACTGCTGCTGTCAGATATGATCAGTAGAACATTAGGTCCGGAGTTTGGTGGATCCATTGGGATTATCTTTTATTTTGCAAACATATTTGCATCTGCTGTCTATCTTTTAGGTGAGTTTATGTATACTGTAAACTGTTTAATGCGACGCTAAAAATTACATGTATTTATTTTTGAAGTTAACTGTGTCATACAATGTAAAATATGATTCTTTTTATTATTACTTTATTAATTCTTAAGGTGGCTCGATACAGTTTTTCAGGACCAATACCTCCCAAGTTTGAGCATAAACTACGTCGCCATAAACAAAGTTTTGGAAAAATTGCCACCACAGTTGTATTAGATGAAGATGGAAATTTGTTATGGTCAGGGTTGCAACGTCATCGGAGTTGTCATAGCAACGAAATGACACTAATAGCTATTTTACGTGCAACAGTATATCTCGACACTAGGAACTGTTCTTCGAAAATCATTCGCGAGAGCTTTTTCCTCCAATAGTAGCCTCAACGTTCGTGAAGTTTAAGCGAAATCTGTAAGAGCGTTATCAAGATATTTTGGGATAAAGAGTTTGTGGCTAGAAATACAGTAAAAAAATAGACAATCTTGGTGTTCGGCTGTTATCTGTAGAGAACGAAGCGCTTTTGACATGCAATTTCACCTCAGGGTAGTTTCAATCTTTTTAAAAACAAGTGTGAAAGATCAAGGAGATAGCTTCAGCCGTTTGCTAGAAAGAAGGATTTGATTAGTATGTTTCAAGGCACTCTGTTAGCGGTTTTTTGAACATTTTGGTCTACTCTAACAAATTAGCGAATAATTTTTAAACCGCTTGATAGATTTTTTTAAAAATTTAAGATTCTTGAGATTAACCTTCCTTTTATGTGACCTTTTAGTTTCAAGATTATTGATATATTGTAAGGCAGTAAAATAAGGGCTACAATTCGCCAATATTTTGGCAGAAATTTTGTGTTTACAAGTGTGAGCCTCTCATTATTCAGGGTATTGTGTCCAAGTTTCATATTTTCGTGCACAACAATAGCTAACATTTTTGCATATTTCAACTGCATTGTTAGTTACTACTGTTCACGTGAAAATGAAACTTGGAGACAATGCCTTGAATAATTAGAGGCTCTCAGTTGTAATGACGAAACTTCCGATGAAAAAGTAACAAATTGTAGCCCTTATTTCACTGCCTTACAACATATCAATAATCTTGAAACTAAAAGGTCATATAAAAGGAAAGTTAATCTCAAGAATCTTAAATTTTAAAAAAGATCCATCGAGCAGTTTAAAAATTATTCGCTAATTTGTTAAAGTAGACCAAGATGTTTACAAAACCGCTAACAAGAGCGCTTCGATACATACTAATCAAACCCTTCTTTCTAGCAATCGGCTGGAGCTATCTCCCGTGATCTTTCACACACGCTTTTAAAAACATTGAAACTACCCTGAGGTGAAATTGCATGTCGAAAGCGCCTCATTTTCTACAGATAACGGCCAAACAACAATATTGTCCGTTTTTTACTGTGTTTCTAACAATAAAAACTTTATCCCAGATTTCACTTAAACTTCACGAACATCGAGGCTGCTATTGGAGGAAAAAGCTCCCGTGAATGATTTTCGAAGAACAGTTCCTAGTGCCGAGATATACTGCTGCAAGTAAAATAGCTAATAGCGTCATTTCGTTGCTATGACAACTCCGATGCCATTGCAACCCTGATCATAACAAATTTTCATCTTTATCTAATACAACTGTGATGGCAATTTTTGCAAAACTTTGTTTATGGCGATGTAGTTTATGCTCAAACTTGGGAGGTATTGACCCTGAAAAACTGTATCGAGTCACCTTAAATTGACACTGACCTAGCAGTAGATTATAAGCTTATTTTTTATGTAAGAAAAAATGAGCTGAAATGATAAGTCTTATACAAGTAAGGTTTTTCTGAAACTTAGCACAGTAAAAATCATGGATAACAAACGACGTTTCGTCCAATCTTCAGTCATTTTTACATCTTACAAATATATGCTAATTCTTTTAACTTTTTTTACTTACTTGAAAATGACTGAAGACGGGTCGAAACGTCGTTTGTTATCAGTGATTTTTACTGTGAAGTGATAAAACTGCTAAATAATATGTAACTAATACTATAATGCAAGGAAAACCAAAAAAAATAGGTAAGACTTACCATGTATGATTGAAGTAATGTATTGACAAAGGAGATTATTACATGTAATTTTAAATGATATTGAGAACATTACTGTAAGCTCCAATGTACTGTTAAGTGGACACACAAACTAACACATCATGGAGAAATGAAAATTACAAAGCCCTGGGCATTGTTTTTAATGGCAGCTTTTGATACATTGACCAAAAATTAATAATAATATTATTTAAGTGAAGTGCACAATGCACTTTCAACCGAGTAGCATCAATTTCTTCATTAATTGGATCATAAGGATCACAAGTAGGACCCTTTTTCTTGAAGGTAGAAAATTTTTGCTATTTTCTTTTTGAAATAGTTGCAAAGATATTATTACATGTATATAGACCTGCAAAAAATTGTATCAATATTATCTTTTTAGGTTAATATCATTCCAGTTCTTTAAACTTAAGTTTTATATTTAAGGTTTTGTGGAAGCTTTGGTGAATAGTTTTGGTCATTCAGTTCACCCTGGCAGCTGTAAGTACAGTCAGTAGAGCCCTGATAACTCGAACTCAGATAACTCGAACTTCCCGCTAACTCGAACTAACTCCAATTTCCCTTGGCAGAACTTCACCCCACTTTTCAGTCATTTTTACTCAGTCAACTTGAGCTCGGATAACTTGAATTCCCTTGATCAAAAAGTCACGGAAAATTATCCCAATAACTCAAATTCTGGTTCTTGTAACTCTACTCTTATGCCATTCCATTAGCTCTTCTTGCTGTATAGTCAGTGAGAACACTAAACCCAACACTGGTTAACACACACACTGATTTGATTTTAATTGGTGCAACGAACAGATCACATTTTTATCATAAAAAATGCCTATTCATGTTACCATTTTTGATAAAATAAGTTAAACTTGCACTGCAGTAGCACTATACACTGCTGGAAATGCAGAAAAATTAGCAACTGTCAATAATATATTTTTAACGCTGACTTGAATTTTGCAATCTACCCGGATAACTTGAACCCTCGCTAACTCAAACTGTTGTTCGTTTTCCTTCAAAGTTCAAGTTACTGGGGTTCTACTGTATTATATGTAATCAATAATTATTAATAGTAAAACTTGATATAAGTGCCAAGCCAAGAGGTAATTTGTTTATCCTTCATTTTATGTCAGTTTTTTCACTATACTTCAGTGCAGGTGTTATTTTAAGGGAAGCTAGCAATAAGTATTTCAAGTGTGTAGATTTTTTTTAACATTTTCTTTCTTAAAACAACATAGTGAGTGTAAGATTTCAAGTTGCTGGGTGAATGCAAAATTGAACAGCTAGGAAGTTCTATTGTTTCTACCTGTATTTTACCGTTTTCCTGTGAAAGAAGCCAGAGGTCATGTTCATATAGTAGCTGGGGAAAATCCCCTCCTTCCCCCCCCCCCCCACCCTCCCTCCCCAGTGACAGCCCTGGATTACTGCAGGTACAGTAGGATAGATCTAAGCTCATGGCAGGGCATAAAGCTGAATCTGACTGTACATGTGCACACCATCCCCTCAGATCCCCTTTTGTCTCGTGCAGTCACAATTACCAGTTAATTATAGTATTCCTGATCATTGCCTCCCTGAGAATGGCCTCTGTTTACTGCAGCCTATTAATTTTGTAAGTAATTAATTTAGTAGTAATTTTTGTCCAGCCTTGCCCATGATAACTTAAACTGTACCAATTTCCTCAATCATGATGTTATTGTTTTTTATCCTTCTAGTTCTTCGAGATGACTTCTGGTGGCATTTTGCATATGGCTCTATAGTCTTGCTTTTCTGCCTGATTGTATGCCTTATTGGTGCAGGTAATAAAAAGACCTATTTTCATAGTTACAATTGCTACATGAAAAAATGAACATGAACTCCTTTCAAGCTTGACTTTTGACCAGTCTCCACAAGATTTACCTTTTTATTATTTGGAGGGAGGGTGGCCAAGTGGTTAGAGTGCTGGACTTGTAATCCAGAAGCCCCAAGTTCAAGTCCCGCCCTGACCGCCAGCTGAATTTGTTCTTGGTAGTCCCAAGTTCAAATCCACGCTTGTAAATAGCCAATTGGTTCGCCTCCTACCAGTTGGGATTCTTAAACATAATCATTATGTTCTATTTGAATAATTGTTTCATTATCCCTGAAAAGCCTCTTAAGGGGAGCGGATAATGAAGAATTTATTATTATTAATATTATTATTATTATTATTATTATTATTATTATTATTACTTCATTGTCTTGATCATGGAAACTAACAATGTACCTCGTCTTTATAAAATGTAACCAGTTTTATTAAAGATTTCATGATGATTTTATGCTACAACTTTTATCATATTTTTGATAACTGCTCCAGTGTTGAATTAATTTTAAGCAAAAGTAATTTCTGATTTGATCAATTTGTTGCCTCAGATTGTGTTTTGTATAAACCAGTAACAAAGAAAGCTTGTAGTAATACAATTTAACATAGGTAAAACCAGGGAAAATTTGATTTGCAAAGAAACATTTTATACCCTGCAAGCAGTTCATGTTGCTTGTCAGTCGCGTAGTTGATTTGTTTCATAGGCCCAGGAAGAAAAGGTATAAAACAAACAACTTCATAAATACCAAATGCTATGGGAGAGAGAAACCTCTGCTCCCAGTAAAACGTTTATATCTCTCAAAAGCTTTTGGAACATCATGGCACTCTTTCTCAAGTAATAGAAGTTTGGGGCCAGACATTGAAAGTTTGCGAGAAATACTGGTTAACGATTTTATTGGACTCCAGAAACAGGAGTTTTCACCAAGATTTAAAATAATTATTTTATTAAAATGGCCTACAATTCTTCTTACCTCAAAAGCACACAAATTTATCAAAATGAATAGCAAAAATAATGTTACAATATCTCCTATGTTTTAAGCTCTTTGCCAAGAAGAAACCATTTATATTAAATTTGATGTGATGTTTATTGCAGGAATGTTTGCAAAGACGTCTTTCTTAATTTACCTTATTGTTTTAATTGCTGTTGCATCTTCTTTTGTAAGTGTTGCATTAACTTCAAAAATTAGCATATCTCAATTATGTTGTTGCTGCCTTGGAAATGGTGGTTTTATTAGCAAGAAATTAATTTTCACTTCCTATAGACAAAAGTTACAGTTATGACAGGGTGCAAAGAAATTCATTTTTACAGCTTGCCATTCAGGCAAGCTGAAGCTAACATTTACTAGCCCAGACATCATTTCAACTAGCCCCAAAAGCTTTTTGAAGAGCAGAATTGATCTCACAGTTCTTCTGTTATTCGAATTCCTCAAACAACATCACTTGCTCGTCGGGCAAGTTAAAAGCAGAATTCACTAGCCCAATAGTAAAATCCACTAGCCCCGGGCTATCGGACACCACTTTCTTTGCACGCTTTATGATTACTGTTATTATGCAAATTGAAATGATACCTAAGGCTTATATTATAGTACATACATGTTATTTGACAAAGCATTGTAACATTTTTAAAGATGCCCTAATTGGCCAAAGTGGAAAATGCCATAATATTATTTAAATTTTTGTTTGGTTGGTGCTTTATGTAAACCTGACTTTTGCATTTTTTTTGTTTTCTGTACGATTTGCACGTGCAATGCATGAGCTCCTCAAAATTTGCATACACTGCACGTGCAGTTTGTGCAAAACAACAAAAAACACTGTTTAAGGAAGGTTTACATAAAGCACCACCCAAACGTTATTTAAAGAATATTATGGTATTTTCCACTCCCACAGTATGCACAAACACCTGAGAAAATTATAGGGATATACATGTTCCACAAATTCTGTTCTTCAACAAAACTGCGGAAAAATGAACCATCCTTCCCGCTTTTTATTTTCCATGTTGAGAGGTAAAGTTCTTGTTTTAGTCAGTCAAATCACCCTCATATTTTATTAAAGACAGCTCATTGGAGTTTCTTGTAGAAAATAGTTTATAAAGTTATTATAGTAGCAATGCTTATAAAGACGCTAAACCAACAAAAAAGCATTTTTCTGTGTAACTACAGCAGGATTAGATCAGTCGGTAGGGTGCTTGATTGCAGAGTGGGAGGCTGTGGGTTGAATTCCATGGAGTGGACCAGTACTCATGGTCTTAAATAAAAAGAACTGTGAAATAAAGGTATTCCCCTCACCCTGCTAATGGCTATACCTTTGCGTGGCTCAGAACGTAAAATGGTGGCCATATGTCTTGTAGGAGATGTAAAAATAGTGTCCTTATATTAGTACTTTCAGCTTAATACATTGACACTCAAATAAAGTGCATACTTAAAATATGAAATTTATAATGTTATGGTTTTGTTCAGTTTAGTTTTTTGTTTGTTTGTTATCTGTGGGTTATAATAAATTCTTTTGTTTTCCTATTACAAGGTCAGCTTTTTCATTGTTAATGAGAAAAAGAATTTACACTCAGGGGCTGACAATAAAAGGCATGAGGTAATTTTATCAAATTTATGAATGCTCGTGCCCTGTTATTTACTCTTTGAGCCCTCTACCAGCACATTTCACATCCTTTTCTCATGACGTTTTCTATTTTTCTCTGCTTTATTAGCATGGTAATTTCACTTACACAGGGTGGAGTTCTAAAACTTTCAATGAAAACCTCTGGGTAAGTGTCAACGAAAGTTTATCACCCCGTTCTCTTAAGTCCGATAATAACCTGCTTTTACACTGTATTGAATTACATTCTCAAATACACCAATATCTGCACAATTACGGAACACAATGGTTCCGACACAACAATAGAGTCATCGTTACGTTTGTCTCACTTTGTATGTATCATTACACATGTTTTTTGAGCGGAGTTTGTTTTCACCGCTTATAAGCAGTTTTTTTTATTTCAATTCATTATAAAAAATAATTAAACCACTGATGTCTAAACTTGAGGAGAGGAGGATGGGGTGCCTCGTCTTTTCCAGTGTGTTGTAGGACTGCACCTATTAAAATATTCACTGTTGAATTCTTTAGCCACATTTTGGTTGGGATTACACAACAGGAGAACATCAAAGTGTACTTTTAGTGTTTGGAGTGCTGTTCAATGGAGTTACTGGCATCATGGGTAAGTATTGATAAAATAAATCCAAAGATCCAAAACAGGTTTAGGATATGCACTGAGAGCCTTTGTCTAATATGATGGGAGGAAGTTAATAACCCAGGAATTTTCGCACCACTTTAATGAGGAATTACCCCAAAATTGTGCCTGTGCGCAATATTGATTTCGTCGGAATCTAGATTCCATAGCTTAAAAGTTCAAGGAGGCTGCACACGTCATCAGGTTATTGATTTCACTCCCATATTCATAAAGACAGTACTTTACAATACTGTAGCTCCTCCCCTTCTTATATTTCATATGAAATGCCAGAGTTGAGTGAGTTCACGTGGCCGATGACGTCACACATGCACTCCGCGCAGGAGGCAGGGGCCATCATGAATCCCGTTATTACGTATTATTCGCTTTCAGGGATCTCTTCCCATAATTCAGTTTTAGACGCTTCAAATTATTTCTTAATATTTTATGTCTGATTTGAGTTCTTTCTTTGTGCTTAGCTGGCGCTAATATTTCTGGAGACTTGAAAAAACCTGGTTATGCTATTCCCTTTGGAACACTCGCAGCAAGTCTGTTCACATTTGTTATATACATTCTCTTGGGTTAGTAATCGTGGAGGATATATATATTATTTTTTACCCTTGTTTTTATTCAGTTTAATAAAATGTATTTTCCATATTTTTTCCAAGTGAAGTGAAAAAGGAAATTTTGTCATAGAACGTCAAATATCTAATTTCTAAGACAATAAAATTTCTCATTTTCTTAGCACACATTTTTTTTACAGCCCCCTTGGCATCCTCCGCGCTTTCCACTTCTGTATGTTTATACACCACACTTATTTATGTGTTTATTTTTCATTGGGTGTTTATTGTTTTTCTATACAGAATCGACACTGATTCGTTGCAGGTTTTCGGACACTGCTACCCTGGCACCATGTTTCCGGAAAACGATGAAAGAAAGATTAACTTCCAGCGTGCATTCGTGAACTTTCCAAATAATATCGCCGATAACGACCACATAGAATAGCTTGGCCACTCTACGTTATACATACAGTTTTCTAATCAGTACTGATTAGCTGGGCTGCACAAACGACAACAAATCACACTGACTGTGCAGTGATTGATCACTTTTTACTATACAAGTTGACTCAACTAATACTTCAATTTTGTTTGCAGTGTTTTTTACCAGTGCTACATGTTCCAAAGACTTACTGAAAAACAACTACAACTATATTCAGGTAAATATCAATGGTCTGTGTTGGTTATTGTCTTTACTTGGTCAATTGTTTGGTTAAGAGTGACCGCAAGGACTAGGTTTGTTCAACAATTTTCTGTAATTCCGATCCACAGTCGAAAAGAAGCGTAGTCGCTTTTTTCACGGAAAGATTTTAGAGGCTGCCGGTTAGATAGGATGCAAATCACTCGATGTAAAACTCCGAAAATCCCGGGGGGAGAACATCAGTTAATTTGCAAACAATTTTCAAACCTGTCACAAACAGTTTATTGGTAAGAAGGTTTCATCTCGCTCAGTTTTTGTCTTTTATTTCTCGTCAAAACTGCGGTCAAAATGTAATAATTATACACTTTCTTTTCGTACGTTTAGAATTTCCAACAGGAGTGTGTAATATGTATTTATGTAATCTGTTGAATGTCTGTAAGTACCTGTTGGTAAGGCTGTATTAAAAAAAAAGAGAAGAAAAAGAAATAAATAGAAAGCTTCTCAACTTTCACATGGCTTTCCTAACAATTTGATACAAAACTTCCTATTCTTCCTCTAACGGTATTTTGATATTGTTCAAGACAAAAGCATCATTAGTCATTACAACACCTTTGCACGTGCATCGCGCTTTTTTGTACATTTCTTTGCCGTCCCTGCACGACTACGACGTGAAAATGCCTAATAATTTATTTCACTTTTTTATGGAGGGCGTAAACAAGCCACGACGAACTTTTTTCTCTCTTTCTAAACTTGAGTGCGGTCCCTAAGTTATCAACTCCAGGGAAATTCGCCTGCATTAGACAATTTCTGCAAATAGGAATAAACGGGACAAAGTTTAAAAAACGCGAATTCATTCTAAAAGTGACGTTCTCGCTGCCGTCGCCGTCGTCGATGCTAAAGCTGCTTATCATCGTCACTTTCAGTAACAGGAATATCCACATGTTAACTTTAAAACATCACTTTTTCTCCATATGTCATCATACAGGTAATAAACAAAGTTGAGTTGTTGGTAACAATTGGAGCTTTTGCAGCAACTCTTTCAGCTGCTCTCAGCTGCCTTATAGGTGAGTAAAAGGCTTATTACAGGGTTGCGCTGACGTGGTAAAGTCTGCAAACAATTTGATAACCAGAGTGCGAAAGAGAATTGATAACGCTTTCATCAGGGCTCTTCTTCTCACGAAATCGGTACGCGGGTATATTTAATATTTATCAACCGGAACACACCGATAAGGGAGTATTGCTCAGAATTGTGAGCAAAAGATCGAAATTTTTTTCAAGAATAAATAAGAATGATAAGAATACATATTTTCTAGTTTTTCAAAGGAAAAACGTCCATTTCGTGACAAGAGGTTCTGAAATATAGCTGCAACGCCGATAAACTTTTGCCTTTTTAACCGTTTTTTTTTGTTGTTGTTGTTCATTAAACATCGATTTTTTTCGGTCTTATAGCTTGGACATTTTTTCTTATTTACTGCATTTGACCAAGGCATACTCCTGGCCATCCTGTCCTATCAATTTAGTTCTGTTGTTGTAAAATTATCCTTGATTTATCCACAGGTGCATCACGAATTTTGCAAGCCGTGGCCAAAGATGACCTCTTAGGTATATCATAACTAGATCTTGTTAATAAACCCTTCTTTCTTCGGTGAAACTGTTGTAGACATGTTTTGTGAAGCTTTTCATCTGGGAATATCCAGCTAGTTTTGAAATTGTGGCACCTTCTTAAACGTTTAGAGAAAATCCGAGAAGAAAGGAAGGGAAGTTTATTTACTGTACAAAATGTTGGATGGCGTACTTTGATAATTTTTTTCAGTTTTAATTTGCTACTTTTTTTATTAAGTGGCTAGTACCCCTGTCACCTCAATAGCATGCCTTTAAACTGGCGTTTTAAATTGGCTTGTTTACCTCTTAGGTATTATACTACGCCCATTTAGTAAAGTCCAAAGAAATGGAGAACCATTGAGAGCCGTTCTAGTTTCCTGGTTCTTTATTCAGGTTTGTTGCACAGTGACGCATTGTATAGTTTACTTGTAACATAAGTAAACGAAAAGCTTTCGCTCATATCGTTTTAATATATAAATATAAGTCAGGAACTGTGACATAGACGCACTCATGTTACCTTTGTTTTGTTGCTGTTGATCGCAAGTATTGATAGGACCTTTAAGAGAGAACTATCGACCTTTTCCCAATATCTTACACTTATTTTTGTCCTTTTTTGTGTGTTTTACTAATATTTTTCTCTGTCTTTTTTTCTTTTTCCTCTCCCTTTCTCGTAAGTAGATTGTTCTCTTGATTGGCAATCTTAATAAAATTGCTGTGTTGGTCAGTATGTTCTTTCTTCTATCTTATGGAGTCACCAACATGGCCTGCTTCGTACTCAAAGTTGCATCCGCACCAAATTTCAGGTATTACTGAATTCACACCATGGACGTACATAATTACATCGTCATCCTTGTATTTATACCCAGCTGAGGGAAAGAGACCTGTAGAAATCAGTGTAGTAGCATGCATCATACAGAGGGCAAGGAAAAATTGTTTTTCCAGCGCGACATTGGATCTGCGCAGAGGGAAAAGCAAAGCAGTGTATAAGTGGTAAATTTCAGGGTCGTGGTCAGCTGTGGGAGTACCTTTGTGGTATGTTTCAAAGAGGACAGAGAGCAAATTTTTGTTGCTTGAAATGTCTAAAAGTCGTACCTGTTCATCAGTAGGATGCCTGAAATTTGTGCAATTCCACAACTGGTTTCAGCTCCATTAAATCCAATACCAATTGTAGAAAATTTTATGACGAGCCACCCACAATGTGAGCACAGTTACTGACGATGATGATTTTTCCCGGCACATTAACACTGTTTAGTGCGGCGACTGAGCTGGGAAATGCACTGGTGAGCGGCCACCTGTCCCTTGTACCCAGTTGGTGGCCGCGCGCTTGTAAGAATTATTCCCGTACGGGGGATTCCAATGTGTGCTGACCAATCATAATACGCGTAGCGCATCCTCTGCACTTTTAATTTCCAAAGTAACTACATAAGCCGGATAATGCTTTCGATGTAATGCTAAATGGTCAATTGTTTTTCACGTGCCACCGGTTGAGGAAATGGCGCAAAATGTACTAGCCCATCATCAAAAGTCGTGCGACATTCCTTGCCACCGGTAATATGAAACAAAAAACACTTGCCGAACACATAGATACAAAGATTTCTACGCCAATACAACCTTTCATGATAAATTTCCTAGACAGGGTCATTCCTCGGCTCTCATATGGTCTTTCTCTATTTCTTTCAGACCAACATTTCAGTATTTCTCATGGCAGTCTGGTTAGTATAAATGTTGCTAATATTTTGAAATTGTAGTTTATTGTTGCTATTTAACTCCGTGTTAATTGATATGTTTTTCAAAATTGTTCACTAGATTTATTTATCCGTTGCAGCGTAAACATCAGTTGTTTCCTTTCGTTTATATTTTTTTAGCTCTTCTTGGTGCAGTGTTGTGTTTCCTGATCATGTTCTTGATAAACTACAAATACGCAGCTTTGGCTGTAGGTAAGTGATCGCAGATGAAATCAGTCGAACACGAAAACAAAACGCCCTACCAAGTTTTCGCGTGTGCTTTTTACTTTCGCTTCTTCCCCAATATCTGTGAGCCTGGAACAAGCTATGGCCCTTAATGAATAGTGATTCTTAACGAGCAGTGAATTCACACGCGAGCTAGTTAAAATTTCAGTTAGCTTAGACCCCGTTTTCACGGGTCTGGACAAATTTTTGAACGGACAAAAACTTGCACGGATCCACCTTTCGTTTACACGAGAACCAAGGAACCGTGCAAGTTTTTGAACGGCAAACAGTACCGCAAGCTGTAACAGAATTTCACGGTTCCGTGTAAACGGGTTGAACAGGTAAAAGATTCGTCCATTCAAAAATTTGTCCAGGCCCGTGTAATCAGGGTCCTAGCTTTCCTCTTGAACTCGATATGAATGTCCTCGCGGGAATTTTATCCATTCAAAGTGTGAAAGCTTTTTCAGTCTGACCGAATACAGGAATGAAGATTGGAATTTGATGCCAATAGCAGCAACAGCAAGCAGATTCAATTTTCAAACAAAGATATCGTTAACGAAATATGTGGGGGTACGCTTGATCTGACTTGATTGTATGTTTGAGAGTTGGATGAAAGGTTAAAGACGTTACCTTCTTTTGGGGAATGTTTTGTTCTTCTTTCAAAAATTCATGTCTATCAGATCTTCATCATAAATTTCAAAAGAAAATTCTTTGATCCGTGACTCTTAACGTAGTACACCGATTGAGAGCAACGGTGGCGCAGTGGCGAGAGCACTTGCCTCTCTCCAAGAAGCCTGGGTTCGAATTCCGTAGGCGAAGTCAAACATAGGCACGTTAAACGTGCATGAGCTATTTTGAATGCTTCAGTGTGACTATAATAATTCGGTGTAACCTTACCAAGAGTGATGAATCTACCTTTTTCATCCTAAATGTAGATTTGGTTTTTATGCGAAATTGGGTATTGCGCCACATAAATGAAAACGCGAAACGCTCAGTTGCGTTGATCCTCAAGCTATATATTCACTTTCCTCTGCTTCAGTGTGACTATAATAATTCGGTGTAACCTTACCAAGAGTGATGAATCTACCTTTTTCATCCTAAATGTAGATTTGGTTTTTGTGCGAAATTGGGTATTGCGCCACATAAATGAAAACGCAAAACGCTCAGTTGCGTCGATCCTCAAGCTATATATTCACTTTCCTCTGTCTTTCCCTGTTACATCTGGTACAAGTTAAACAAATTGTTCAAGTAAAATAAATTTCTACTCACCAAACGTTGATTAGAAGGAAAACTCTAAGGTTTCCTCGGAGTTTCTTAAGCCAAAATGTGACTCATCGAATACTGAATAGTTACGAAATACCAGGATTTTATCATTGTGGTAGATGGTTGCATTATCATAATTCACGAGGTTTTCACGTGCGATTCTACTCAGTGAAACAGTCTTTAACTCCGACAACTTATTTCTTCATGTTTTAAAAGCTATTGCTTCTTAAAAGACAAGAGCCTTTTTAAGGCATTGGTTACAAAACGAAACAGGTCTTCATACGTCCAAGTTACTATTTATCATTGTGAAAAGCCACAGGCACACAGCTGTCACGTGAAAGTGATGGACTTTGCCCCCTTTCGTGGTTCGTACGTGAGGGAATTCCAGTTATCACACAGTAAACTAGTAAACTGAATTATAAAAATAACTCTTGCACACAATTTACACGTGAAGATGTTGGTCTTTGGCCCTTTTACAATTCGTACGTAAAAAAAAAAAGAGGCAAATTGTTTACTACAAAATTTTCTCAAGCGATTTTAAGAAATCACCTCGGCTTCGTTACAGCATCTGCAATTAAATTATGTTTCATGCAACGTCAAGGTTGATAACTTAACATTTATTAACATTTGTGAGACAGTCTTTAACTCCGACAACCTATTTCTTCATGTTTTAAAAGCTATTGCTTCTTAAAAGACAAGAGCCTTTTTTGGGGGCATTGGTTACTAAACGAAACAGGTCTCCATACGTCCAAGTTACTATTAGTATTGTGAAAAGCCAGGAGATGTACAGTCACACAGCTGTCACGTGAGAGTGTTGGACTTTGCCCTCTTCCGTGGTTCGTACGTGAGGGAATTTGAGTTATTACACAGTAATCTAGTAAACAGAATTATAAAAATAACTCATGCACACAATTTGCATGTGAAGAAGTTGGTCTTTGGCCCTTTTACAATTCGTACGTAAAAAAAAGGCAAATTGTTTTACTACAAAATTTTCTCAAGCGATTTTAAGAAATTACCTCGGCTTTATTACAACATCTGCAATTAAGTTATGTTTTATGCAACGACAAGGTTGATAGCCTAACATTTATTAACTTCCAAGAAAATTATCAAACTGCCGAAATATATTTCTACTTGTATCATGTTACTCCACTCAATACAACAGTATCTAATTATTGTGTCAACTAGCTTCTTCCAATTTTATTCCCTAACGCTACTGTTTCTACTTAAGTTACGCATCTTTACTAAATAAAATAAGTTTCAGAAACTATAATACTTAGTATCCAGGAAGGATGTATCATGTTGTTCACTTAAATTCTTTTTTTTTTGTTTGCCAGAACGAAAAAGGTCTGTTGAACTTTGTAAGCGAGAGAATAATATTTTTAAAGCTTGTTCACAGGATTAACAATACTCGGTACAGCTTTCACAAAAATAAGCTGCCTTTTTCAACTTTTAAAACCACATTTTATAGGACGCATACTTTCGAATTAAAGTCTATATCTAAATATCAAGTATTGCTTCATTGGAAGAGCTTTGAAAATATATGATCTTTTATACTCTACCCAGTTGTAGCAGGTGAAACAGAACTCATACTGACGTGCGTTGTACCGATAGCCGAATTAGATCAGAAATGCCTTGAAGCAGCATCCATACTAAAATATGAACCCTTAAACAGCTTCATCACTGTACACAGCGTTTGAATCCTGAAGATATTTAATGTAATTCTTCGAAACACCTGTAGCCGTAATAAAAGACGAAAAAATTGTGAAGAATCAAGATGGCGGTCTCAAAGTGCCCTTGTTCGACCTTTACCAATGCCATGTTTAAATAGATGCCAAGATCTCATTGGTTCCTAAGCATCAACTCATAGTACTTTCAACCTTATTGGCTCTTGCAACAAACATCCCAACATACAAAGCCACAAAGATACAAAGCCACAAAGATACAAAGCCACAAAGATACAAAGCCACAAAGATACATACGCTCACACCACTGACATATGAGCTATTTTTTCAAAATAGCTCAAAAATGGAATTAGTTTTGTTGTTGGTTCCCAGCCCTTCTTTGCCCCATAAGGCTTTTTTCTGTTTATTCCGGTTTTCCCTTCCCCTTAGTTATTAACATTTCCAAATTTCAGTTTGATCAGAAATGTGATAGAAAAAGAACCAGTCATTCAATGTGGATGTGGTTCAACTAAATTTTTACGTTTATAAATTGTTTTTCTTTTTTGAGCAAATCTGTGTAGCTTAGCATTTAACTCTTTTGGGATGATTCTAGTTGTTGGAAATTTTCTCCAGTGTCACTAATATTATATGGTGTTTATTTGTTATTTTGTCTTCTTGCAGCCGTGATGTTGATCTTATTTGTGGTGATTTCCCTTCGCGCCCCACCCACCCCTTGGGGTGATGTCTCTCAAGCCTTAATATACCATCAGGTAAGTATGTTATCGTGGCATAGTGTGTAAAACGGCAAAAAGGGAGTCGGTTCATTCGTGTCCACAATCATCTTGGACCTAAGGGCCACTAATTGGGACAAGATGTGCACTAAGAGAATAGTCGCAGTCGCAGAAAGCACATAATTTGCAAACTTAAACGAACTTCTGGGCCTGATAAGCCACAGGTTACGTTTCACTTAGTCCTAAGTAGCCAGTTCCTTACTGACCAGAAAATATATCTGGCCAGTTCGAAGAAGGGAACTTCTGGGTTCGACTTCATTAGATTAGAAGTGCCTCTGGGCTGTCACGTTCTCTTTCTTAACCTTCACGCCTAACTGTCCTGTATAGCTTCTCCCGATTCTCTGAAAATTAGGCAGCACAAAGCATGACACCATGGCAAAAGTCTGGATGGGTGGTTTTACTTCATTTGCTGTAGTACTTCTGGAACGTATTGTCACTTTACGTTTGAAATTTTCCCAATTCTTCGTAACCTGTATCTGTGTAACGACGTTTGTTGGCATTTTAACGCATTTTCGTCTGGATTGTGTCATAGGTTAGGAAATATCTTCTTCGATTAGACTTACGGAAGGAGCACGTAAAGTATTGGAGACCACAGGTAATGATATTACAGAAGATGTCCGGGGGAGTCGCATTTTTAGTACAACATCAGATTTGCTACCCCAGGCACGTTTACCTGGATGAATTAAGTGCAATTTGCAAGAAAAGTATGATGATTTCCATGCTGATTCCATTTATCATAACAAACATTTAAAAGTGGAGCCAAGCCATTCTATTTAATGCTCCAAGAAGTTGATCGAGGGATAAGAAAAAGGTCATTAATTATTCAAAATGGCGACCAGATTTCGTTTACGAGTATTAGAATGTAATGAAACGAGGTATTAAATAGGGCTAAATTTGGTTGATTACTGTAAAACAGCAAACGCAAGCGAGTACGGAGCTCCCAACTAAAGCTTCCATTTTGTTCAGGCTCTTTGACAACAACGTTAAGATAAATAAAGAATGATGGTAAACCTTAAGCTCGGTGAAGAAATGAGAAATGATGTGATCAACATGTTACGAGCACGGGACAAAGAATCAACATGTCACGAGCACGTTCTTTGTCCCGTACTCGTGACATGTTGATTACATCATTTCTCATTTCTTCACTGAGCTTAAAATTTACCATCATTCTTTATTTATCACACACATGGCGATTTCGACATTGGTGGTCCTAGCAGTATGCAGGACGCATGTCATACATGAACCTTGTATATGGCACAGCTCGCCACGGGTCCTTCGTAGCTCAGTGATTAGAGCATCCGACCGGTGTACGGAGGGTCATAGGTTCAATACCTGTCAGGGACTCAGATTTTTTCTCTGTCCCGTGCTAGTGACCTGTTGATCACGTGATTTCTCATGTCAATACAGTTTTGCTACTCTTTGCCAGGTGTTGCTTTTGGTGTCAAATCCTCGCTCAAGTTACCCCTTAATTGACTTTGTCAATGATATTAAGAAGGTAAGAATGCTGTGGTATTGGGTACAAAGAATGACAGAGAAAAACTGCACGCAACAGTGAGTGTAATAACAGTACCTCCAAAAATATTCGTTACGCGAGCTCGAAAATTCCGGACGGGAAACCTGTTCGACCGAGACACAGGGAGCCCATCAAACTCAGCTAGACGCTTCAAGACTGTAATGCCCCTGTAATGACCTTCCAACTAATGTTACATTTAATTTGTTTTCAATAGTCCTTTCTTTAGTATATATTACATAAAGCATGAGAAAACGTGTTTAATTTGATCTCAACACATCCATAAAAGGAGTTGGTAAGACGAGGCCCAGCCGAGATTTTTAAATTGCACCCTGTGGTTATTGGAAATCGGATGAAAAGTTCTTTCCAGTGTTTGATAGAGGCTCTCAAATGATCACCAATTTTTGAAGAAATTGAAAGCTAAGCCACAGGTTGGCAAAATTTTATTGGGATGCTATTTCCAAACTCTCCGCGATGGAAAGAGTTATCCTTTGTTTTCTCTTCGTGGGGTATTAGTAAGGTTTGAAAAGAATAGTGAATAACAGTTTTAGCAAGTTTATTTATTTATTTATTTATTTATTTATTTATTTATTTATTTATTTATTTTGTTTTTGTTTTTGATTTTCCTTCCAGGGCGGCCTTTTTATTCTAGGTCATGTTCAAGAAGGTGACTTCATTGAACAAGTAAGAATCTGCGCATAGTTCTGTAAGTCGCTCAGTCCGTTTACACGTGAGGTTAAAACGATCTTAGGGCTTGTTTCTGTGGCAATTTTTTATGATGGACAGAGGCTCTTTATGTTTGCTTTTAAAAATGAAATGAAATCAAAGTGAAATGAAAAGTGACCCTGCGTGTTTGCTTGAAAAACATGCATAACCCAAAACACTGATATCTTATCAATCAACTTCATACCTTGTACCTACAAAACACTTTTCTTTAGAAGTTTTGTAAAACTAATGAATAGTCGAATGCTCATATTTTACTGTACGGTGGATATTTTTCCCTTCTTTATTGTTTTTTTTTTCCTTCACAGACTGTGAGAAAACAAAAAAGTGACCTTACTACCTGGCTGAATTTTGTGGAATGTACTGAGATTAAAGCTTTTGTGGATCTTACAGTGACTGGGAATATACGAACTGGCGCGCAAAACTTACTGATGGTAATAATGGAAATAACCTTTTTATCGTTGTCTACCTAGCGATAACGCATCGAAATCTGCGCGTCCGCACTAGCGTTTACGCGTAGTCTACGACCGTCCACCCTCAGCCATCGAAAGCTGTTATCTCGTGATACGTTTTCGTACTCGGTTATTTGTGCGATACCTTTGTCTTTTAGGCGCCATGAAGACACATTTTGAAAAGCTTCGTTTTTGTCTGTCATACCAAAACAATAGATTTCCGTTTTCAATATATATATTCTCCAGCTTTGAGGGCTTTTTCGACCCTTAACTACTTTGTCCGGGCCTTTATCCTTCCAGATAAAAATGACTGTTTTGCACCTGAGTTCATGGCGGCCATGTTGGTGGTCAGGAACAAAAGCCTTTCTTTCCGCTGGAAAGTAAACTCCATTTTCAATTATAGTCTTGGAAACAAAAATTTTTAAATTGACCACCAAAATGGCCGCCTTGTCTCTTGGTTATAAACTGAGAATAGGTAGGGACTGTGAAATAGTTTGAATGTCATTGGCTTGAAAGCTGTTGGGTGTTTGTCGGCGCTCAAGATTAATGTCAGCCTTTTGACATAATTGTCAAATCTTTCGTATCTGTTCTGGTAGAGTTTTTGACATAGCCAGACCATTATGTATGTGTTAGCATGCTTTTCTAGCTATTCAGATTAATGCTGAAAAGTATCAAATAACCAGATCACTTGTGTTTTGTATTTCTTCAGGCTTCCGGACTTGGTGGAATGAAGCCGAACACTCTTGTTCTGGGTAAATATATTGTTTTATCACATTATAATTGCATGGTGACCTTACGATTAAACAGGGGCAGCACCAATAAAAACGTTGCGGAAAAAAGTGACTGCGGGCTTTTCCATTTTGTTTTTTGTTTTCTTTTTTCGCAATTTAACCAAGTCGCCCAGTTACTTAGAATTTACAAAAGTAGGTTGAAGCTGAAGAGAGGGGCTGGGTCCTGGCTCAGATAGATACAGTTAAGCTTGCGTCCTTTTCTGTTCACGGTCTAAACAACATTTCAAGTCATAGTCATGCAGGGACGGCAAAGAAATTTACAGAAAAGCGTAAAGTAAATGACTTAACTTTCTGTCGCCGTTTTTGGGGGTAACCCACGCGAGATGCTACCGAAACATAGAAAAGCTTGGTGATCAGAAGTCGAAGGCGAACGATTAGAAGCTTTCGGCCACCGCGAGTTTACCTTTCCAATAGACATTAAACGTTTTTCACCAAACGGATTGCAGGCATTATCTCAGTTGTATTAAAATAGTTATTAATTTAACTAAACACTTTATGTTTACAGGTTTTTATGATCATGAGTTGCCAGTAGACAATTTCTCTCGTGGAATATTTAGGAAAAACAGGTTTCCATGGTTAAGAGCACAGAGGAAAGGTAAAAGGTTTTTTTTGCGTTAATTGTTTCACAGTTTAACAAATCAAGATACATGACAATTGATTTTTTCCCCTTTTTCACCTCGCGATTCATAGAATTATGGTTTAAGAATCTTACTTTTTAGAATTAAGGCCTTTATGTTCTTTTAGTTTTCTTTATAAGTCAAAGTTTGTTTGAAAATATTAAGAAACCTGTTTTTACCACTGTCATGAAACTTGCCTGTTATCCCTTAAGTGACGTTTTCCTTGTGCACCCGTGAAAACAGAGTGACAAGATCATAGCTTAATCGTTGTTGTGTTTCATGTATTGATACATGGTAATGTGTTCGCCGTTATCTACCATAGATGAGATCCTTCGCAGTGTGCAGTTACAACTTCCACCTCTACGAACTCATGTAAGTTGTCTTGTTACTCCACTTACTGGGTACTGCCATTTTCTTTAGTGTTAAATTCTATTCATTTATTATCTCGTGTATCCTTAAATCTGTAAAACTTCAAATATTTGTTGTTGCTGGAAATTTTTCATTGCCTGCAACTGGTCATCAGTGGGATGCCTAATTTGTGTTCAAGTTAACAATTAGTTTCGGCTCCATTAAATCCAATGCCAATAGGATAATTGCACGATGACGTCATTTTACTACAACTACCAGAATCCTTGAGTTTGTTGTTTTCTTGTGCAAATTAAGGCTATTGTTCTTTAATCCTCAGCGGCATTGACAAATTTAAATAACAAAGCAAAACCGAAATGAATTCTGGTAGTTGCAGTCAAATATCGTCATCGTGCAATTGTCCTGTTGTACAACAGTTTAAGTCACAGTCTATCACGGTTCGTAATATCAGCAACCTCGTCCCCAGGAGCTTCTCGGTTTTCACAATGGTGTCATATGGGAAAACAAACAGACCCTGGGGACGAGGTTGAAAGTTCAGTTGACTGTTCAGTCAATATTTTGACTTGCTCCTCAAAACAGTTATGAGGCTCAGAAGTCCCAAATTTCATTCATTTAACCAATTTTATAAACAATGAATGTGTTTCTTTCACTTTCTTTTATCCGCAGCCAGGACAGCAAACGCTGACTCTAAAGGATTACGTAGGAATTATCAAGGTACGTTTTATAGGGTACCCTCAGCAGTGTTTATAGCTCAAAGGCTAGTGGGGCCCAGGCAAATGGTTTACACAGAGTTCAAATAAACATAGTCGGCTCTAGAATCCCTGTTGGCAGAAGACAAAATAGTTGGGTATCTTGAAGCGTGGCCAAGAGGATGAACTTGGGACTAACGAGAAATAAGTGCAGCTAGCGGTCAGAGCGGAACTTGAACCTGGATCTCTGAACTGCAAGTCAAGCACTCTGACCAATCCTCTTACAACTTATATAAGTCAACGTTCGCAATAGTACTGTGCAGAAAAAACGGCTGTTTTAAAAGTTTTTTTAATGAAAAGAGTTACTTGACTGACTTTGCTGTCATGCTGTGCTTTGCTCAATTCGAGGACAAGGAGAGTTACAATGAGGCAAATTTTCGTCGAAAGCTGTTAAAAACATGACTACTATGAATTTCATGCTAAGAATTGTAAGGAACAATAGGATTTTTGTTTTTTGTCGTTGTTTGTTTGTTTGTTTGTTTCAATGTTTCAGTATCATAGTTTTCTCAGTCGTCGCTTTTTATTTACTAATAGGATGCTGTGTTGATGGAAAAGAATGTTTGCATTGCTAGACAGTAAGTATTATTGTTGTAGAAATTTCTGCCTGGTTTGCCCTTTTTCAAAGAGTGATCAAAACTAATTTGCTTTGCGTAATTGCAACTGGAAATTCTTAATTATTGCAGCTTTTCACAGCTGGACAAAAACAGCCTTGGCAAGGAAGGATACATCGGTAAGCATCTTGCTTTATTAAAGAAGGATTGCTTGGTGTCACTAGAAAATCTTCACAATGATTCATGCGAACACAGACAGAGAGTGAGAATTGGACCTAGTCCCCAGGCCTTCTCGGCATTCAAAATGCCTTTCACTTCTCGTCGTTGCTACCTTAATTTTTCGAGCGAAGCACTGTTGTCACCCATGTTTGTTTGTTTGTTTGTTTTAAACTTCTTTTTCAACTTTGATGATTGTTCATTCATAGAATGTTCCTTATTTTTCGTGTCTGGTTATTGTTAATCTAATCGTCCATATATATATATATATTTTTTTGTGTGTATGATTTGCAATTAAGTTTAATTTTGTGTGAAATTAGGCATGTTGGGTAGTTTAAGACAATTTCTTTGCCAGTTTGAAAGTGCTTCTGTGTTTACGCACTGATAAGGCACTGCAGTTCTTTTGCAAGAATTTTATTCCCTTTTAAGTCTGTGGTCTGCCTCCCTTATATTTTTAGATGTATGGCCCATGAATACCAGTATGGTAGAGGAGGGTAAGTCTTCGTTCTTGTACACTTAATTGACGTAATTTGTTTCATTCAGGTCGGATGGTGGCTGAATTGTCGATGGGAAACCACGATTTGTTTTCTTTTCTATCATTATGGCAGCCTGTGCCAGACTCTCAGATAGAGGAAGGCCGAGCGGTTAAAGGGCTGGACTTGCAATTCGGAAGCCCCGAGTTCAAGTTCCGCTCTGACCGCTCGCTGGATTTGTTCACTGTAGTCCCGAGTTCAAATCCTCGGCCGTGCTTGTAAATAGCTAGCTGATTTGACTTCTACCAGTTGTTATTCTTAACCCTGTTATGCTTAATTTAGATCATTTGTTTCATGTTCGGCCCCACTACACTGTTCTATAAATCTAAACAGTCTTCCTAGATGATGTTACGATGTTCAAGGGCCATTTCCCACTTCCAAATCCCTTACTTTCACAAAGAGGCCAATTGGAGATTGATTTCTATTTGTATGAGAATAAAGTCAAAGTCATAATATCAAAGCCTTTACACCTACCTTCGTGTTAAAACGGAGGCTTGGGCAATTTGGCAATAGTCCATCAGTCTATCTCTCCCAAAACCAATTGTGGAGTCTTGAACTGTAGTTCTATCTCGCCATATAAATTGTTGACAATTGTTTCCGTAGGTCAAACATAATAGTGCGAGAGGTTTAACCTTGAATTGCTATCCTAGCCTTATAAAGCACTCTAGTTCTTGCTCAAGGGTCATTGTTCCATTTTGTCCATCAGGTTTGGTTTTAGGTCCTTATGACTTCACTTTTCTGCTGATTCTTCAACTGAGTTGCATTCTTCACATGGTCCCATTCTGGGAGTCTAGAACCAAGCTCCGAGTCATGCAGATCGTCGAAACTGACGGTATAAATATGATAATAACTAAGATCATTGCCAAGCTAGAGCTAAGCTTAGATGTCACTATTTATTGGACACGCGATAAGTCTGTTATTATTCTTCCAAGTTATGAGTGGGGTGGTACCAGTAACCGATTCAAGCAGCCAGTGGTGTCAAGGCAAGCCACGAAATGTCTGAGAAGCAAAGGCGTTTTTGGGCGCCACACGCCAACCGGAAATGAGGCCTCTTCTGTTTTGATATGTCCCGACGCTCGCAAATTTGAATTGTCTTAAGTGTCTTTACTCTTTTAGCGACGATTTACCTGAAAGTTTGGGCCAAAGCACTGCTCAAGAATGCAAGAAGTCCACTTCCGGTTGACGTGCAAGGCGACGCACGTCAACCGGAAGTGGAGCTTAAGAAAAAAAAAACGTCTTTTCTCAAGTTCATTAACACTTTCTCTTCTTAGGCTGACTCCTCGTTTTGTAGCGTCACTCTCGTGGCCTTCCCGCTCGCTTGGTTCGCTTGATACCCTGCACATTAATAAGTCTGATTTATGAAGAAAAAAAGGAGTTCTCACAGTTACCACTATTAAGTATTTATGAAGAAAAAAGGAGTTCTCACAGTTATCCTTCGATATAGTTTTTCGCCTGCATCTCAATCACTGTTCAAACCAGATCTTATGAGTGCAAAACACTCTGTGCTCAGTTACAAAAATTGTTTCATTAAATCACTAACTTCTCATCCAATCGCTTAAATTTTGCAGTATTCAGTGTTCGCCATTAGTACCCAGCTTGACTAAATAATTTACCTTCTTGAAACCATTACTCACTGTACAAGTGCACATAATTCCCGATTTATTGCACGATACATTCTGTAGGCAACGATGATCAACACCAGACGCTACAAAAAACGCTGGCTCGCCTTTTAGCAGAACTTCGGATTCCAGCTGAAGTCAGGGTAAGAAAAGCTGTTTTTTGGTTATATAATCACTGACATTCGTTTCTTTTTTGTGAGTGGTATAAACCAAGGCTTTGCTCAGTTACGCTTTAAGGTAGAAAAACAAACGAGAGATTGCTCAAAATGAATTTTATTCCTTTGTCGCCCTCTTTGCAAACAGCTTCTGGGTCTAAGCTGTTGTTACTATGACAACGCATATGCTACGTTTTGTACTTGACTCAGGATTAGGAGTAACCGGATTTCGAGCAACTTGTTCCAGATAATCACTTTAATTTTGGAATTTTGTTATTTCCCAAGTGGATGTACTCTGCAGAGGCTGCCTTGAACTGATCAAGTTTCCCCTTTTTTCCAACCCGTTCTAGATGATTCATTTGACAGAAGAAGCACTATCTCAGACAAGAAACGCCGACGGCCTGGCGGTAGGTTACTTCAGTCTTCAGTCATATTAACTTGACATAGCCTGAGGCCAGGCCATCGTTAGGGGTTACGGGAGAGGAGATTTTAGGGGAAAGGCGCTTTTCGCTTGTCGCTTTTCCCTTGGCTTCCCTCCTCCTCACCCCTATAAACTAAAGTTATCATCATCTAAGCTAGACTAAACGTTGAGTGTCTCGGGTTTCTGAATGATTATTTTAAAAGGGCTTTTACCATACCTTTCATTTGTTTTAAATAACCAACTGAATGGTAGGTTGATCCTTCACTTCTTGGACCCTTTTTTTTTTTTTACGTCTTAACAAAATTTCTCGGTGTGCGTAAACTCCGTTCTGACGGACGGGTAAATATCAAGTGCCATTTCAGATTCTTGCCCGGTAGACTACCCTGTCAGATTATCCTCAGATGCTTGCGCTGTTAATAATAGGGAGCTTAAGCAACGACGACGGCGATGGCAACGAGAACGGCAAAAAGAGCAATAGGTTTTGATAAACAAAACAACAACTTTGCACGTACATCACGCTTTTTTGCACATTTCGTTTGCCGTCACTGCACGACTACGACGTGAAAATGCCTGATTTCACGTTCTACGGAGGACGTGAACACAAGACAACGATTTTCTTTTTCTTTTGTGAACTTAGATACAGTCTTTTAGAATTCAACTCCTTAAAAATCGCCAGCAAATTGAAGGAGCTGGAAAAAGGGCGATAAATTATGAAACAGTGCGAATTCACTTTTTGGTGACGTTTTCGCTGCCGTCGCCGTCGTCGTTGCTTTAGCTCCTAAATGCACTAAGCATGTAAGGTTCTTCTACTTTGGAAAGTAAAAATACAATTGAAGAAATTAAGATATTTAGAATTTTTATCGCTGTCCTTTGATTTTCGTCCACAGCCCGCTACTAACTGGTACCGAACAGTGAATCAATTGATCAAACTACACTCTTCAGAAGCATGTAAGCTCACAAAACCCTTCATTTTCTTCTTCGGTTCAAAAATCCGCGTTTTCGTTTGAAGTCGCTATAGCAACTGAGGGCCAAAGGATGGGAACAGTAACAAGGGTGTTGTGGGGGGGCAGTGGGTGTGAACGGGGCCATGTTACCTCTTCTTTGGGTACGTGTTGTATCTTGAGACCGAAATTTCTGGTGATTTCCTCAAAACACAGTTCTTTCCGTAAAGTAAGTCGTTGATTTATAGTTTGTTTCTAAGAACCTTAACTTTGTGCTTTTGCATTATTGACCAAAATAACAGGCACCGGGTTCAAAGGGTAGATAGCGCTATTCTCCGGATAAATCTTCATCTACTGGATAACGCAATTTGTTTCCCTGATACTTATCCGTTGGATAGTGACTTATCCAGTGGATGGCGCTATCCATCAGGCCCCGGTTGCTCAAAAGATGGATAGCACTTTCCACTGGATAAATCACTATTCAGTGAACAAATATTAGGAAAACCAATTGTGTTTACCTCTGAATACTGATTTATCCGATGGATAGCGTTATCCAGCTTTTGCACAACTGGGACGTGGCCTCAGTTGTTGAAAAGGGTTAATAGCACTATGCACTGGATAAATCTCTGTCCAGTAAATGACACATTTGGTTTGCCTAACACTTATCCACTGGATAGTGATTTATCCAGTGGACAGCACTATCCAACGTTTAAACAACCGGGGACAGTTCAAGAGCGTATTTGCCCTATAAGCGTAATTGTGTGCATAATGCTGTTATTTAACACTCTGATAACCTGAACGTGTTCCATCAATTTTCGCCAGTTTGGAATGACCAGCGTATGTTGATTCTTTATGGCAATTGACATTTTGTTCGTTTGTATCTTTCTTTTTCTTAATTGTTTACACCGGATGAAGAATGGCCATATTTTTAAGAAAAGCGACCAAGGGACTTATGATTAAGTAATTAGAAGTTTTGTTTTTCCTTTCATTCTAGTTGTAGTGCTCACCGGCCTACCACATCCTCCCAACGAAGAAAACATGGCTCATCAATACATTCAAAACATCTCAGTCCTCTCTGGTTAGTCATCGTCTCGTTCTTTTTGGTTTTGTTGCCCCAATTAAAACTTTTCTTATTATATTTTCTTACATTTCTTATTTCTTTCCACGCTCTTCTTAACTTTCAATACATTCAAACCTCTGAAAACGGTCACCTCCACCTACGTTCTGAAAGGCCACGAAAAGTCCCGACGGGTGTGCAGCCTGCCAACAAAACTGCCTCATATTGTTCTCCTCAGCTGGGACAGAACGAATTGTTTGCCCATCTAAGCAGACTTCCCTTTGGCTGGCCGCGTGTCGTCTCGGTCTTTGCTAGAAAAATGTCTCTAGAAAATTATATCCTTTTTATACAGTGCTGTTATAAAAAAAATTCGGTGTCGTTTAACAAAGTAACCCGTGTCTAAACATAGTTTTTTTTTATGATTATTGGCAAGCCACTGACACTTGTCTACCGTTAAAAAAGACACTTCTAAACAGAGATGGAGGCCCGCTCATTGTCAGCCTCTTGCAGACTCCAAGATAGTAGGGAATCTGGATCGAAAAAAATATCGCGAAAACCACCATGATTATTCGCTCGCTCACTTTTTCGCTGCTCGCCCGCTTTTTTCGCTAGTCTTCACTGACCGAGAACCTGGTACAGGTTAACTCATTGTCCAAACCGTGGTCTATTTCAGTCGTCCTTTAAATAGCCGGCCTGTTGCCTTTCCTACGTAAATTAAATAAAACCTGACAGCGACAAAGTTTCGTCCGTAGTTTATATGATTGACAATGTTATGATTTTTTTTTTCCGCAGACAACCTCCCTCCTGTAATGATGGTATATGGGACGTCTTCAGTGGTTTCAACGTCACTTTAAAATTTAAAAAAAAAAACTATAAGATAAAGCTTATTTTATTTATTTAGTTATTTCTCTGACTTCCCAGTGGTCATAAGAATGCCGATTTGATTGAAGAAGCGCAAATGCAAGATTCTTAGGAGGTACTAATCTATAACTCTAAGCAAGATAGACGCCTTGTTTGCAACTTCGTACCAATAAGAAATATACGAGGATTTCCGAAAAAGGGGGAAAGAAATAATTCTTTTAACACCGTAGGCGCATTTAACTGACTCTAGTGATCGCTTGTTTTAGACGAATTTGCACTTTCGTCTCGTAACGCTTCTCCATTTGAGGGGAGGAACGTCTATTGAAGACCGAAACAACAAACAACCCTGGTCAGCATGCAATACTAAGAGGAACGTTCCTCTAAGCCGTTCTGTGTATTTTTTTCTTGTATCAGGGGAGAAGAAAACGTTTACTTTATACTTTTACTCTGAATTCAGCAAACTCTGCCAGCCACATCGAATACTCTACGAAACTGAAAATTAAAGAAAGAAAAAGAAACATTTTAACTTAACAAGTTTATTTTTGACGTTTCGTCTCTATAGGGAACTAAATACAGAAGATTTGACCTATATATTTCCTAGAGAGAAGAACTGGACAGTAGGCTAAAATAATTCTTATAATTCTTAATTCTTTTATCGCTAGAAAATGATTTACTAAATGTGTACAAATATAATATTCAATAAGAGAGAGTTTTTCTTCAACTCTTCGTTTGTCTCCAAAGTTCTGTAAGCTTCTCGTCAGCCTCTAGAGGGCGTGTAAATGGATACAAATAATTCACGAATGGAGTTATTACAAGACAGAGCGTATCCCTTTAACCTGAGATCAGGCCCAATTTGAGCGGTTCTCATACATTCTCTCTAACGGCTACCGCTGAAATTGGGCCTGATACAAACTATTACAAGTTTGTGCTCGTTACGGCCAGATTTGTATAGGTAATAGCATGATTTGTAGTGATATTTGGCATAAATACCACGAGTGATATTTCAAAATTGTTAAACATAATTTCACGAGCCGTTAGGCGAGTGAAATTTGAGACAATTTTGAAATATCGCAAATGGTATTTATGTCAAATATCACGTACAAATCATGTTATTGTTTGTTTATACTACTACCCACAAAAGGTTTGTAATTTTCACATGTAGGTATTTCAAATTAAGCTGAAATACCACTGCTCTCAGCCAATCAAATTGCAGAAATTTCTCATGTAGTAGTATAATGGCCGTAACGCTGATTGGCTGTTAGAACAATGCCACAAGATCTGATTGGCTGTCGGAAACGCCGGAAGTTGAAAGCGCTAATTCCTCGCGTGGTTGTTTTCGTGAATGATCCTTCGTCGGTGGAGAGAAGGATCGATTTTGCTGTCTTTTTTATTGTTTTATGGTCTTGTGGTAGGAAAATATGCCTTAATATGTGCCATGGAAATTCAGAAAATTCATGTGGTTGTTCATATCTTCTCAGGATTTGCTTTATTTACGGAAAGTGAGTGTATCGCGGAGTTGAATCCGTCTGCAAGTTGTTGACCGCTAACAAGGTGCATTTTGATTTACCAGCAAACGGGTGCAAATCAAAATACTGTCCATCTTAAAACTGGTTTCATTTGAAAGTTTAGCCGGGAATGACTTAACAGAACGGGGTACGCAAGCGGAGGCTCACTGCTAAAGAAACCTAAATCGCCAACTGTGAAGTATTAGACAAAAAAAAGTATCGCATCGCCGTTGAAGGAATTTTCAGTGTTCACAGACTGGTTGTTGGACTACGCTTTTTGTTAAAAATAAACCAAGAAAACTGGTGTCCTCGCTCGTTGGCTGTTCGTTTTTGTTTTTAAAGATTTATGTACTGAAAATCGGGGGAAATTGCCGAGGAAAATATCAAGACAACGGAAAAATAGAGATTTCAGTATTTTAAATTCCAGAGTGCCTAGCCAAAATAATAAAACTAGTAGAACATCGGGCGCGATCCATTCAACCAAAATTCCAACCGGTCCGACCGGGAAAATTGGTCCACCTCAAAAGGTGGACCCGTTTTTTCGAAACTTTTCCGGTCGGACCGAACCGATCCATTGAGTTTTGGACCGAAATTTCCGGAAATTTTGGTTGAATGGATCGCGCCCAATACACTACACTACACCATTACACTACACTACATCGTGTCGCCGTCTTTTCGAAAACTTTTTACCTTCTACGCCAACAGAAGTAACCTTCGAGATCTCCCTTAATCTCGCAAGAAGTTAAATGTGATTGTCCTGTCTGTTTTATTTCTAGCTGAAAAAATTAACAGAGAAAAGCTATTTTTTAAGTCAGCCAGTCTGCACTTTTCCCACGCGTGAAAAATTTGCATACTAGAAAAGCAAGGAACGGAAGTAATTCTGATTGGCTGATTCGGCAAATGTCAATCAATCAAAAAAGTGGGCGGCAGACATTTCGTTAACGGTTTGTATCAGGCTCTCTTTTCGTTTCGTCTTGCCCGCCGGAATGTAATTTTCAAAGCGAAACGAAAATAGAGCCTGATCTCAGGTTATATCCCTTTAGTGTGCCAACCTTTGCCTGCTTTCCGCCATTTTGGTGAAAAAAAGAACTACTGTACTCGAATTGATTAGTCGGAGCGTCCTTTATTTGAAGACGATGGCATCTTTACCGGTTGTTTTTGCAAAGATATTTGTTATTTACATTGCGAACCTACGCGCTAATAGAGATTTGGAACCAGTCCACGCCAAAAGGCAAACGTCAATTTTTAACGCGTCACCAAGTTTTCCTTTCCTTGTTGTTTACTGTTCGCGATAGCCTGCGTGGCAGGCGTTCAAAAGGGATGGAGAAGGGAATTTGGGCGCGAGACGCGCCAGAAATCCCCATTCCCTTCCCAGTTTCGAATGCCTACCAAACAGGCTATGTTCGCTATATATGGACACGAACATAAGGTCCGTGAGTAGTTCCACGTCGGGTCCATGAATTATTTTGCACAGACTTAGGGCCTCTTCATATGAGCCCGGTTGACCGGGCTGGCCCGGTTTCCGAGATCTCGGCTCACCTCTAAATCCTTTGTAAAATTTTCGATGTGTTCATATGAGAGGGCGGGCTTGATGAAATGACTATACTCTTTATTCAGATAACAGATTGTTTTCCATACAAGACTGATTCCGCCTAAAAGTTGAGATCCATTCCGAGATACTGAAATCCGTTCCGAACTAGATAAAGGAAAACACTGAAAACTGAATGATCCGATTACACATTACGATTACACGCCTATTTGTCACGTGTTCTCGAGCTATCTCGGCCCAGTCCTATCTTGTTTACAACACACTCCCCCCTGATTGACGAAGTCAATCACAAGGTGAGAAAAACTAATAACTCAAGATTTAGTTCAATGTTCGAAGACTCCAAAGTCTCTGCTCAGACAGATTAAGTAGCAATAGTCACTGCTGGAATATCCTCATCTCTGACCACCTGAATGTTTCTGCTTCCGGGATGCACACTAGCTCCTACTACACTAACTGGATCCTCATCGCGCGCATTGACTTCAAGTGGGTAGAGCTTCTGAATTGGTCGTTTTAAGCGAACCTGGCGAAGAGAATTGTCCACTGTAACCACTTCTGCTGCACGCACTACATCATCCCTTCCGCGTAGAAGCTTTTCTATGTTGTGGTTCAATTTTATCCTTGGTTCAAATTTTCTGTTCTTTTGTTTTTGGGTATGGTAATGTATGATAATAACATGATAATGAGTTTGAAACAAAAGAAAAGAAAATTTGAACCAAGGATAAAATTGAACCACAACATCTACTTTACCCATCCTCCACTGTTGTCTCGGTTTCTTATCCGCATGGATGTGCACAATGTCCCCTACTTGAATTGCTCTCTTTGGCTCTGCTACCTTGAGTTTCTGGTACTCCCGGATTCCTGTCAAATATTCTGTTCTCCATCGATTTTTGAAGTGAGTGAGGAGGCTTTGCAGATATCTTTCACGTCTTGCCATTGTGCGCAGAGATTCTGTGGATACGGTAGGCTTATCAAGTAATCTTCGACCAATTACGAGATGAGAGGGCGTGAGTGGATCCTCTGACAACTCTTCGTAGACATAAGTTAGGGGTCTAGAATTTAGAACACCTTCAGTTTCAATCAAGACTGATTCTAGTTCCTCATAGCTGAGTTTTGCATTTCCTAGAACTTTCTTGAGGCACCTCTTTACAAGCTTGACGCATATTTCGAAAAAACCACCCCACCATCTTGCTGTAGGTATATTGAATTTCCATTCAATGTTTCTTTCAAGGGTAAACTTCTTCACTTTAGCATCCTTGAAAGTTGCTCCATTGTCTGAAATTATCAGGCCTGGGAATCCTCTTCTCCCGATGAATCTCTTCATAACTCGTATAAATGAATTTGCAGACAGGTCTGGAGTAAGTTCAAGGTGGATAGCTCTAGTGCTGGCGCACGTAAACAGAGCAATATAGCACTTGTACATCTCCCCACCAGATTGGTAGATATTCTTAACATAAAGCGGTCCGGCAAAGTCCACACCGACTTTAGTGAAAGCCAAATCATCCGAGACTCTAGAGGTGGGTAGCGGAGGAGTGGGTGGAGTACTAAAAGCTTTTCCCAGCATCTTCTTGCAAATCACACATTTGAAAAGAACATCCTTGACTGCTTGCCTTCTCTTGATTATCCAAAACTTGCTGCGAACTTCAGTTAGTGTTTCTCTCACTCCATTGTGCTTCACATTCTCATGAGACTGTCTAATCACCAGTTGTGTGAAGTACTGTTTCCTTGGTAACAAGACAGGAAATTTGGCTGAATATGGCAGTGAACAGTTCTGGATCCGACCTTTGCATCGTAGGACCCCATCTGCGTCCTTGAAGACTCCTAATTGTTCCCATACTGTACTAGACTTTTCCTTCTCGTCCAGTTTCAATTGCATTTCCTTGTACCACAGGTGCTCTGCTGCAATTATCTCCTGCATATTAAGGTCAGGTTGGGTCTCTATGCTTCTCTTGACTTTGCGAATGAACTTCAGGACGAGGGCTGTCACTCTGATAAGCCTGCTAAAACTACTGAATCTTTCCGGGTCAATGACTTCTGAAACACTCTGGGAGACCTTGGATGATGCTGTCATGAAACTTGAAGTTTTAGTTGCATCTCCAACTTTCAACTCTTTTACAGCTTCACTTGTCACTTTTTCTCCAGTGATGGGACAGTTAGGCACATTTGGCCATTGCCTTTCTTCTTTTTCTAGGAATGGAGCTCCCTTCCACCAGAGATCACTGGATACAAGATCAGATGCTTTAGAACCTCGTGAAGCAATGTCACTTGGGTTAAGCTCAGATGGGCAATATCTCCAGTGTTCCTTGCTCCAAAGACTCCTTATGTTCTCTACCCGATTTTGGACGAACTGCTTAAATTGCTTTGATTCACCATTGATCCACCACCACACAATTTGAGAATCAGTCCAGTTAATTACTGCGTCAACTTCAATTGTGCATGCCAGCGCCTTATACACTGCTGTAATGAGAAGGGCTAATGTCAAACAAGCCATCAGTTCAAGTCGAGGAATTGTTTCTCCTTTCAAAGGGGTCACTCGGGTCTTGGAGGCTAGCAGGTGTGAATAGTGTCCATCAAACGTTGTCACCCGAACATACACATTTGCACCATAAGCAATCCTGCTTGCATCTGCAAACCCGTGTAGCTGAATACATTTGACCTGCTCTGCTTCTATTCCATCCATGATGCAACGGGGGATTGTAAAACTTGAAACTCCTTCTATGTCTTCCACCAATTCCTTCCAACGTAAAGTGAGGTCTTCCGGAAGAGCTTCATCCCATTCAACCTTCAGCTGGCAAATTTCTTGAAACATGCATTTAAATGGAAGAATAAGTGGTGACAGCAAGCCTAGTGGATCATAGAATCGAGCGGTAACGCTCAACAGTTTTCGTTTTGTTAGAGTTCCACTCAATGTCTGCTTAGAGAACGCACTGAGATCAAACTTGAAACAGTCTTCTGACTTGTCCCACGTAACACCCATGACCTTGACAAGTTTCTTCATTCACGGCATTGCTGTTAGTAGACTTTGGTTGATCAATAGTTTCAGTTTCAACAGACGTGGTTGGTTCCACTGCAGGTTTTCCAGATAACAGAGTAGTTTCTTCTTTCTTGATTAATTCGTTTAACTCGCTGCTGTTTGACGCCCACTTCCTCATATTAAATCCTCCTTCTCTGAAACGTGTTTTCAGCTTCTGATAAAGTTCAAAACAGTCCAATACAGTGTTCTTTCCAGATGCAAAGTCATCAACATACAAGGCTTTGATTACAGTGCTCACAAACTCTGGGTCAATGTTCTCATACTTTGATAAGTGGTTCCTTAATGTCACATTCAGAATGAATGGAGAACAAACAAGGCCAAACACTAACCGCGTAAATCTTAACTTGATTATTTCTGGATTCAAGGAGTTGACATCATCAATCCATAAGAACCTCAGCAAATTCCTATCCTCCGGCTTGACTTCGACATTAAGAAATGCCTTCTCTAAATCTCCGATCAAAGCAATTTTTGGGAGACGAAATCTCAACAGGATATCAAAAAGCAATGGAGTTAATGCAGGTCCAGATAAAAGACAGTCATTCAAACTTGGTTCACTGTAAGACTTTGCGCTAGCATCATAAACAACTCGCAGTTTAGTGGTAGCTCGATCTTCCTTCAGTACTTCCTTGTGAGGAATGTAATGAACAGTTCCTAGGACAACTTCCTCTTCATGCTTGTCAATCACTTCAACAACACCAGAGTCCAACTGTTCTTTGATTACATTATCATACTGGTTTAGTAACTTTGATTCCGATGACTTCAATCTTTTCAACAAGGAGACCAGACGGTTTCGTGCCAAGGAGTAGTTGTCTGGAATGATGGGGTGTTCTTTCTTGAATGGGAGAGAAACTTCATAGCGGTCACCATTGAATCTTACTTTAGTTAGATACTCTTCACAGAAATCTTCTTCCCTTCCTTTAACTCCAAGAGTGTCATAGTCCCAAAACTTGGCTAGTTGTTCCTTGAGTGAGGCATCATCTGCATTAAAATCTTCCGTAACCACTTGACACTCAGTTTTCATTACATGGGACATATTAACACTTGAAGGACAGCGACCGGAACATGCAACATTGACAGGTCCACTCAGCACATAACCCAATCTTGTACGGATTACTACTGGGCCATGCGACTCCCCCCGTACCACATGATTTTGAACAACAGTCCAATAGTAATCAGCTCCCAGCATGACATCAATTTCTAGACCTTCATCACCTCGTGAATAATCAGCAAGAGGCAAACCTTGCAAATGCGGATAACTCTGCTGTGGTATTTCAATGGTTTGATTTGCAATAGGACCACAGATTAATTCAACCTCATAAGCATTGATGAACACTCTCAAATTGTCCTGGCACTCCAACGCAAACTGAACAGTGTTACATTTCTTTAGCGAGGGTTCATTGTTTCCAAATGTTTTAATTAAAACTGTTTCCGTTCCAATAGAAGGCAGACATAATTCGTTTCTCAACCTAGTGCTTATGTAGGACTTCTGAGCACAAGAATCAAGCAGAATTCTCACATTACAATAAACATCGCCACTGGGATTTCCGACCTTTGCTCTAGCCGTTTGTAACAAAACACAATTGTTCTTAACATCCTGAGTGAAATACAAATTTGTACTCACAGTTATTTCCTGTGTGACGCCGCGGGTTTGTCTAAACTGCATCGGTTGTTTCTGCATGCTGCACAAAGATAAATGATGTTTCCCGCCACAACGATAACATCTAGCTGAACAATCCTTACTGATGTGACCACTCCTTAAACAACCAAAACATCGTCCTTTCTGTCGGAGAATGTTCTTCTTTGTCTCAGGATCAGTAACAACAGCACACCTGTTTGATGGATGAGGGCCGTTGCAAAAAGTACACCACATTTCTTTGTTCGGCAGTGGTCCTTCTTGGTTTGAAAACAACGTTGATGAAGTGGGAGGTCCCTTGATTTGACCGTGACGAAATCCAAATCCGAAGTCTCGTTTTTCCTTCACTCCCAACTTTGGCGTTTGCTCTGAAACCGGTCCCAGCGCACACCTTTCCCGTATTTGTAATTCTTCCGCAAAGGATTTCATCACAGTGTCCAAGTCCCATTCGTCGGACATACCACGACTTAAAATAAGACGTAACTCTTGCGGTATTTTGGCCATTATGACAGGCGTGAGAAATGTTCCGTATGTCTCAGATGATACACCGATTCCTTGTAAACTTCGGATGGCCGCTTCAGCTTTGTCCAAAAGTTGCCGTAGTTGTTTCAAATCACTGGAATTATTCAGTTTTGGCAGCTGCATCAACATTTCAATGTGTTTTGAAATAATTACTTGTTTACTTCCAAACCGTTTCATGAGAAGATCGACCGCATGGTTGTAATTCGACCCGCTCAAGGGCAAACCCGAAATAGTTTCGGCCGCAGTTCCCACTAACAAGGATTTCAAATACTGAAATTTGTCGATTTCGCTGAGTTCCTCGCTTAAATGGATAGCAGATGAGAAACTGTCCCAAAATGTTGTCCATTCTGTGGGATCGCCAGCGAACTTTGGCAAAGTGAGTTTTGGAAGCTTAGCCTTGCTACTCGTTTTGGCGCCAATCGGAGCTTCTTGTTGATTTAACGACGGCGTTGTCTCGGCTGAATTTTTGGATTCCTTGGTAAACGATAACCGTGAAGAAATAAGCGAAATTGTTTCTTGAAGGGAAGCTTCGAATTCACAGCGGTCTAATATTTCCTTTTCAATTGCATCCGCTCCCACTAATTCCGCGATTTCTTGATTAAGAGTTTCGATCTGTTTCTGCTGTTTCTCGAGGTTGATCTTGTGAGACTCTAGCGTTGGCCGAATATTTTCCACGTCCTCTTCTTGGAGCAACTCTCTGACTGTACTTACAACCTTTCGCACGTAGACTCTAAAGCCCGACCGTTCCAAAATTTTTTTCTTGAGATCTGACATTGTTTCAAACTTTTCCACCGTGAAATGATCCGTGTAACATGCGTTATGACTTGTTGTCTTCTGTTCGTTTCCGATCCGCGTCAGTTCTTTCCGCTCAGTTCATTCATCCCGGGTCTCGGCACCAAAAATGTTGTAATGACTATACTCTTTATTCAGATAACAGATTGTTTTCCATACAAGACTGATTCCGCCTAAAAGTTGAGATCCATTCCGAGATACTGAAATCCGTTCCGAACTAGATAAAGGAAAACACTGAAAACTGAATGATCCGATTACACATTACGATTACACGCCTATTTGTCACGTGTTCTCGAGCTATCTCGGCTCAGTCCTATCTTGTTTACAACAGGGCTGGCTCGGTTCCCGAGATCTCGGTAAGCGGGCTGGAAATTTTGCCATATGAACACTTCATCCCGGTTACCGGGATGAACGGCGGGATGAATTCTGGTGGTCCGGATGGCATCGTCTTGCATTGCCTGCTGTATTTTCCACATCATAAGCATCCCATTTAACTGCAGTGATACAGCTTTAAGAATTACCGGTGCTAAGATAGGCCCAAAAGTTAAAATTTTTGTGTTTCGCTAGGTTTGCTTTGTTTCCTAAACTTGGCGCCAGAACTCGTACCCAGGATCTTTGACCTTTTCTCATCTCGGAAACCGGGCTGAAATTTCTCATATGAACCCAAAGCAAAATTCATCCCGGTAACCGAGCCAGCCCGGTCAACCGGGCTCATATGAAGAGGCCCTAAATCTGGCGTTCCCTTTTTTTCGTGAACATGATTCCAAATCTCTCTAATCCTCGCGTCCTCTACCGACGACATAGATTTCACTTAACTCGGGCCTATTTCCGGAACGGCGGGTGATGACCGATCCTACTGACTGCTTCGTGGAGACTGAAAAACACTGACTGTCAGTAAGTATGCGGCTGACTTGTCCCCAGTCGATTAGGATCTCACTTGGAGGACGGAACGCGAGAAACGTGACTGAAGCGCGAGAGGTGATGGGAAGGAGGAAAACGAAAGGGAGAGACATTGCACATGAGGGCAAGGTACCTTCCCGGTCAAATAGGCCCGATGAAACGGCCTATGTTCCAAGTTCAAAATTTCAACACCGTCTGTATTAATCCATCCGCCATCTTGAAAACAGGATCTGCCAGTCATCTTCCATCTTTCCTCATTCCCATCGCCCATTGCGCTCCTCTTGACCTGAAAGACGTCTGACGACCGAGAGGCGTCTGGGGAGGAGTCAGCATATGCGAAAACACGATTCCTGAGCGCTAGCCTCTTTTGGTCAGTAATAAGGTTTGTTTTGAGTGGTGTGGAATAGCTGGGGTACTTGAATGCCGAAAAAAGGGTTGGTGTCATGTTCGTGTCGATTTGCACTGAGGTCCGTTTCTCGAAAGTCCCGGTAACCTTTCGGGCCCGGAAAGTTGATTTATGTTCGCTATGTTTGCATTCAAGATCAATCAATAATGTTGAAAATGATACAATGAAACTATCAGTTAACGAAGCAGAACTGGCCGGCTTGTGAGCTAGGAACTTTGCAACCATTCAACAGGTTCGATTTGCCTTCGGGTCCAAAAAGTTACCGGGCCTTTCGAGAAACGGGCCCCTGGAGACTTCTTTAAGGAAAGCTATCGCGTTCTTTCACTGGCTACCACTAGGCTGCGCAAAAAAAGACTGGGTCGAAATTCCATTCCAAAACAGTCCCATAGTGGAATTCGACACTATCGATCTAGTCTCTAGGGCAACCGTAAGAGGCTAATGAATTCTAAGTCCGAAAAAAACACGTACAGCTTTTTATTTGGAGGTCGCGCAAATAGAGTTTTCGAGATCGCTTGTTTTTATTCAAAGTTGCAATAGGCACGCAATACGTGCGGACATAACCAAGCTAGCCAAGCGACGCGAATGTCTGCCACGCGGACAACTCGTACAAGGTAAAAAAAAACATGCCAAAAAGAAGGCTCTGCCAGCAGGGTACTTGATCCCACTTTTACGATCTCAAAAGCCTTGGGGACGAAGAAATTAAAAGCGATCGATGGACAATTTTATCGGAACTAATTGATGTTAGCCTATTAATCTCAACATTGAATGATGCGTAATATCATTGCAGATGTTTGGAATGGAGCTGATTTCTTAAAATCTTATTGAGCAAAATGATCTCGTAAACAAGTTGCACCGTTAAAGGGGCAAATCCAAAATCTTTACGTGCAAACTGCTTGACAGTTATTTTAAAAAATCCCTTGGGTTAATCAGATTAAGTCGTATTCTCTCATACACGAACCACGAAAGCGGCAAATTCCAAAGCTTTCACGCGCAAACTGCGTGACAATATAACTCACAGTAAGGGCCAATTTTTAGATATAAGAAGTAATGCACATGAGCAGTTGGTTCCACGCTGCCCTGTTTCTCGTTTGGTTCATTCGCCGGGCTGCCCGGCAAGCGTGATTAGTTAGAAAATTTCCAGCCGGGATCTCAGTCTAACCGGGCTGGATCGGTTATCATGTAATTGCAAAGTTGCTTTTTGTTGCGTTTAAATGAGGTGCTGAGATCTCTGCAAAGCGAGCCAGCCCGGCTCATGTATTCAGGCCCTTAGTTTCATAGCCAAATTTTTTCGCCTTCCCCTTGACCTCACCGATTTTATTAAGTCCCCCGAAACCAGCCCCCCTAAACATACCCCCTTCTCCATATTAAATGAACTTTTCAATTCCCTGATCGACGTTCTCCCCATACAAATATTATCAAAAATAACAGAAAAAAAATCCTAAATAGAAAGCCTAACAACATTTAAAATAAGTACAAGTATGTTTTCGACTATTAATAAGATCTTTCACAACCAAAACATCATTTCAACAGTATAGTACGTTGGTGAGAACAGATGTCTGAACTTTAGGGGTTTGTTTTGTCATCAAAAGTCACGTGAAACTACACTTGAATTAATTTTCTCCTGACATTTCTACAATTAATTGTGGCTAAAATGTTCACTGTGCAGTAAAAACTGTTTTTTACCTTACTCCCGGCTATTTTCTTCGAGCTTCCGATAACGCGAACTCCCGATAACGCGAACTTTTTTCAATTTCCCTTGAAGGTTCGAGTTATCGGGAGTCGACTGTACATGTTTTTCATTTGGAGTCTTGAAATTAAAAACACCACCAAATCAAGGACACGTGATTTTCGTGATTGGTGATTCGTGATTTTCTGCGCGCGTTCATCCGTGATTTGGGGGGGGGGGGTGGGGGTTAGCCTCCCACGCAGGGTTTGCTGTTCCATTTTATTCTGTCCAAGATTGTAGTCAAGATTATTTTTGGGTGGGTTGTTAAAACTATGTGCCCGTCAATAAGCATTGTCCCATAGAAAAATATAGGTTGCTTTGACTTTAGACTCTACGGGCAGTGGCCATCTCAAACACTTAACTCCTCATTAATGACGATGACCTTTGCGTGGGCAGTGAGGGGAAAAGAATGTTGGGGGTCAATGCGCATATTTGACTACAAACGTCACAACACGGTAAAGTACCTTAGATTGTTTTCACTTTCGACTCGAACTGGCGTGTCCGCGTCCGTCTCTTTTCTCTTGGCCCTCAACTGAAATCTTACTGATTTCTTTCGGAAAATATCAACAGTCTTCGTTGAGAAGACCCCCAAGTGAGTGTACAATTAGTAGACAAGTAATCTCGCAAAGGCCACTTCAGAATTCTGTATGTGTATTGCTTAATACTATATTTGTATCACGAACGGAAGATCGGGGGGGGGGGGGGGTATCTGAACCGTCTAAGGCTAAACCGAATGGCCACAAACATTTATTTTAATGTTAATCAAGGTATAATATCTTGTTCTGCGCCCTGTATTGGGTGCTTGTCTTGAGGTGCAGACAACGTACAACAGAGATAAACGAACTGTTTTGCGAGGCAATGATGTTTAATTAAAACTAATACAGTAAGGCCTTAAAATGCATTAGGCTAAAAATGTTTTATTCTATGAACATGGTGTTACTCATAAAGGGGGCCCTTTCTTAAATTTACTGCGGATATTTTGGGAAAAAACACACAAGGAATACGGTAAGGGATATGTCTACGTTTTCGCGGATAGCAAGTACATGATGACCCCAGCACAAAGTGGTTCCACAAGTTTCCGCTACTTTTCGACCAATGACCCCCCCTGGCTAAAAGACAAATTTTAAAGTATTCGCTGCACGTAGGCTCAATAAGAACACACTTCCATCCCAAATCGTTTTGTGCGAATTCCTACTAATACACTAGCGTCTGATGTTATTTAAACCAGATTGTGCTTAATGAATACCCCGGTTCCGCGCCAGAGGATTAAGCTGTGGAAGTCATTTTAGAATTTTGTGCGGTTTAGTTTCCTAGCAAGTTGATATTGGTTTTCTTGTAACACATCTTTTCCTTACACTCAATATTGTTCAGTAAATTGGGTTAAGAATCAATTAATAGTTATATCTATTTTTGCTACAAGACATTGATATGCACGAAGACGAACGGCGGCGAGTCAATACGCATTCCGCACTGGAGCACTTAGACACCAAGAAGTGTCAATACGCCATTGCATATCATGTAATGTTTCTTCTTTTGAATTAACTTGCAGATCCGTCAAAGAAACCCAGAATCCACCCATTAAAAGGGTTTTGAGGTAAATACTGTGCTTGTGTGTCACCCTTTAAGTTCTTCAGCGTCAAGCGAAACGGATCAGAGGCCTGGTGTATCTCATTTGCATGCAAGTTCAAATCAGCAATAGGTACGTGCGCAGGTTGAAGATATTATAATGTGGAAATTTTTAGATTTTAAGTCAACAAGACCCCCATGGTGGGGGTTCATTCGGCGGCTGTGGAATCGGATAGAGACAGCTTTTTGAAGTGAGAATCGATTGGCATTATTTTTAACTGGGACATTTAAGTTCCACAACTCAGCCATTTCCCTAGTCTGTGTACAGACCCTCCCCCTCCCCTCAGATTTTTCCTGAGAGGAGGGGTGAGGGGTCTGTACACAGGCTACCCATTCCCCCATGCCTCTGCCACCAGTTATATAGCATATGACAGTACTAGCGTGACTAATCTGATCTAACCGGAAATTCCAAAACGTATTGTCATTCTACGCTTACAAAATGTGACAGGGTCAGTTTTGGTAGCTTTAATTCCTTTTTAACAGTAATTTCTGTTCTTTAAATCTCGTAAAGCAAATTAAGTTTCAGTTTTTCTGTCCGATATTGCATTTAAAGACCTTCTTACTATCCACGTGAAGATGTTTCTCTTTAACGGGACGATATACAAATACTGTATTCCTTCTTGTATTAACTTTCAACAGGTTTAAAAAGCTTTTCCTTTGGGGATCGTGGGATGGCATTGTTTCTGCAGCTCCCGCGGCAAGCTAATAGTGAGTTTAAGCAAAAAAGACGGCGACGGCTACGAGAACAGCAAAAAGGCAATAGGTTAGATTAGCAAAACAACACCTTTTTACGTGCATCACACTTTTTTGTACTTTTCTTAGCCGTTATTGCACGACGACTACAGCGTGAAAGTGCCTAATTTCGCGTTTTGTCGAGGACCGGAACACAAGACCACAAATTTCTTTTTCTTATTATGAACTTTAATAAAATCCTTCAGAATTCAACTCCGAAACAAATTGCTGACAAATGACAAGTTTAACGAGACGGAATAAGGTCATCCCAATAATATGCTTCGTTTCCCATCGCCCGACCGACTCATGTTTTTCAAAAAGTAAAAAAAAAATTTCAGATTCACTAGTCAAAGAAGCAAGTACTTTTAACACACGATCTTGTTTTATTAACAACAATTTCTATGATGTGATGTCCTTGTCTTTAATTAACATCGATACTACGTTTTAAAAAGGCTGTTTAGACATTGATAGTTGAAAAGACCAAGTTTTCAAGTTGACCTTGTAACCAGGCTTTCTTACTAAGCAGTAAAGGATTAAATTAACTGCACAAACCGTGGACGAAGATCCCGCCAGTTGTAAACGTTGGATCTCTAGAAAAGAGATCAAATCAGCCAAAATATAAGGAAACAAGAACGAGAAGTCCAAAGACTACAGCAAAGCTGATTTAAAACAACGTGTATTGTTTTTTATAACAATATTTCGGCTGGCCATACCAGCCTTCTTCAGGTTTACAGATGTTACATCTGTAACATCTGTAAACCTGAAGAACATCTGTAAACCTGAAGAAGGCTGGTATGCAGCCGAAATATTGTTATAAAAAACAATACACGTTGTTTTAAATCAGCTTTGCTGTAGTCTTTGGACTTCTCGTTCTTGCTTACTTTGCAGCCCGGCCTTCTCTGGAACCCAGACCCCTTCAAGTGTTCATTCTTTCTTTTTCTTTTTTTTTTTTCGCGCGCGACCGACCGACCCACCATCACAAGAGACGGGGCGATGGGAAACGAAACATTTTATTGGGATGGCCTAAGCGCGATTAAGCTTGAGGCAGCGCAAATTCACTTTTTAATTGCTGTTCCCGTAGCCGTCGCCGTCGTTGTTGCTTAAACTCCCTAATATCGATTTTCGAATACTGTATTTAGATAATCATTCGGCGTAGATCTGGGCTTAATAACTCCACGCAATAATTTTGTGTTCGTTCCAAATCGACTTCCAAATCTGTTCGCCAGATGACCTGAAATGACCCGTCCCCTCTCCGCAAAAATCGGCCCCATTGAAGAGGAATGGGACACGCAAAGCCTTCTGGGAGTTCTGTCCGCCATTTTGTCTTTTTTCTGCACAGATGAGGCGGCCTCCATTTTATAATTGGGCTTTGCCATAACGGGCCGCCCAATAATTACGTTTTCGGTTGCTGGCACTTTACAATCACCCTACTCCCACCAGGAAAGCGCCTCAGTGGGCTTATTTTTACGAGATTTTAAAAATCCTTTCCGTCTTCTCTTAAATAAGCTTTAGTGACCAGCAGCTAGAGATCAAATCCTCCTTTTCGGACCAGTTTTTTTGCCAATTGACATATCATGGAAATTGCTAAAAATAAGATTGCAGCACGTCTAAGATTTAGTTAAGAGTTCTGCATTTTTGTTTTTGGTGCACGATGCGAAACGATTTCAACCCTTCTTTCTTGCTTCATTTTTTTCCTTTACCGGCCACTCTTTCCATCCTCCACAGACGAACAGAGAGCCTGTTTAAAGAAGTCCGTAAAAGAAGATTTAACTCAGTTCTTCAAATTAAATCAACTCTTGAACCGTGTTCAAGCTTGTATTTTGTATTTGTATCTTTTTTTTTTTGCCACACAAATAAATTACATGATTTAATACAATTACAAAAAAGATACAAAAATGTAGAAAGTAATGGCGAGGAGGCCGAAGGAGGCCTAAAAGAAGCTATAACGCTTATGTTAACTAAGCCTCCTCAATTACAATTTTTCAAAGATGAAATAAGAATTAGGGCCACGGATACAATTATTATCAAAGGAAATTAAAGTAACAATATATTAAGGAAGTTTACAGGTGATGAATATTAAACAGTTTTTAAACCACGCTGGGCCCATATGACGAAAAGAGCTGCAACCTAGGAACTAGTTTTACATTTCTGATTCGTTTGTGCTCAAACTTTGCAGGATGGTAGAACTCTGTATTCCAAAACATCCTATGTTTTTTGTTTTTTGATTTTAACGGTTTTTGACGGGGAAATGACGCCACAAGACTGACAGCAAAATTTAACTTTCATGGGAAAACAAATAAATAATTTTGAAAGAACTTGACGTGATAGAAGCAAGTGCAAAAAAAAAATTTGGAAAAGCTCAATTGCTTTAGGAGATATACAGCATCTTGAAATGTACTTATCTCTAAAATTAGTAACAGAATGGCGGGAAATTCAAAAATCAAACCTTAATAACTCTTTAACCAATTGAGTTTTTGAAAAAAAATTTTTCACTTCTATTGTGCGTCCTATGGGCCCACCGTGAACACGAATTTCCGCATAATTTTAATCATGTTACGGCAATTCACATCAGTGCCTAAATCATAGTCGACTCCCTTATTATAGGCCACTTAAATGATCTTTGATTCTATTCTTAAAATACAAAAACGGGGGCAAGTTTGAAAATGAAGCATTTTACGTCAGCTTTTTGCACATCTTTCACATCTTCAGGAAAAAAATGTTTCCTTAAGCTTGTTAGCACAAAGCTAGATTGAAAAGTGTTTCAAAAGACTCGACCAAGGAAAGCCTGCTATGCTTAGTAAATGAGGCTTTTCAACTGATTGACATCGATCGAGTTAACGACGATTTAGAACAAAAAGTTATTTCGTTTAAATCATATTAAGAGATCCTGTCTTCCTTTTCTTCAACGTTCATTAAGTTGTTTCTTGTTCCTTAATTTATTTTCCCTAAGGTTCCAAGCCTGAGCAGTGCGTCAAACATTGCGTCAAACATGGCCCTTTCAAAAGAATACACCAAAGAACAACTGAACTACTTCAGAATTTGTTATGTAACCACTGATATCCTAGCTGAAGGCCTCAGAGAGGTTTTTAAACGTGAATGGGACAATCAATACAAATCAACACCATTGGGAGAATGGAAAGATGTGGCCCAAAATGGAACGGACTTTTACAACAGCGAGTCTCCAAGAAATCAAAGAAGAAATACTCATCTTTTGGCCACCATGATAAATGGAAACAGAGTGGGATGGGATTGCACAATGCTGTTTTACGCCATCCTTTACTCTGATTGTGTCGGGCCCTACCTTGCATCAACAGTCAGAAAAAATGTGGATGATCTTAGAAAGTTTAGAAACGAGGAATTCGCCCACATACCACAGGGAAGTCTCCCTGAGATGGATTTTCAGAATGCCATTGGCAAAGTTCAGGTTGCGTTTCATGCGCTTGGTCTCTCTACTGTAAAAATTGATGAGATAAAAAATCAGAAAACTTTCCCAACCGACGAATTACATAAAATTCTGAAAGAGGTTGACGATGTTAAGCAAGAACTTCAAGAAAAAGAGAACCAGCGCCAGGTTCTTGAAGACCAGCTTCAGAAAGAAGCGCCTTCATTCTGTATTCTCCCTAGTAAACCGACACACGAAATTGAAAGCCGTGAAAGTGAAGTAGCACAAATAGCCTGTCAACTGAGAGAACTAAAGAAGGCCAATGAGAACCGATTGAGTTATTTGTACATCTCAGGAAATCCCGGAAGTGGCAAATCACAACTGGCTGGCCTCGTAGCTCAAAAATTCTTTGATGAAGTGAAAGAAATACCAGGCACTTCCTTCTTTGTGATGACCATAAAGGCTGCCAGTCAAGATTCACTTTTGGAGTCATATGCCAACTTTGCTCGTCAGTTAAAGTGCCCAGAATATTCAGTGATGCAAACCTTGAGCTCTAAGGATTGGAACATTGGGGACAAGATTGCCAATCTCAAGATGCTTATTGCTGCAAAAATTGGGTGTTACACGTCGTGGCTATTGGTCGTGGACAATGTGACTACACAGACTTTTGTACATGATCACCTACCACAGTCTGGAACCGAGACGTGGGCAAGAGGTCAGTTGTTAATTACAATCCAAGATACAAAGTCCATCCCATCAAAAAGCTCTTTCATCAATCACATTTCAGTAAGCCAAGGAATGAATCCTATCGATGCCACTTCCTTATTGGCCAAGCTTTCTGGCGTCTTCGATATCGAGCTAGGGGAAATCGTTGCCCAGAAACTGGACTATCAGCCACTTGCTTTAGCAGGCGCGGCTGTGTTTGTAAAAGACATTCGACAGGAAAAAGCATCGAAGCACTTTGGCTGGGACGAATACCTAAAGATTTTAGAAAATGGCAAACGAGAAACGACCGAGAATGCCCTTGCTGATACCAACCCAATTTATCCAAACACCATGACTACAGCAATAACGTTAGCTGTCGAAACACAAATCAAATCCGACAAGGTTTTTGAATATCTATTCAAATTTCTTTCCCTGTGCGCACCACAACCATTAAACGTTCACATAGCGGTCAGTTACCTTATAAACGTTCTTGAACTGGACAAAGAGGACAAGGAACACATTCGTAGGAGATTCAGAAAATGTTCACTGCTTCTTTTAGAGGACGAAGAAGATGGTTGCTGCTACATTCGTGTACATCAGGTTGTGTACTACGCAATGAAATGGGTGATGAGTGACTATGGAGAGAATCAAACGTTCAAGGTTGTAAGTGAAGCTGTTAAGTCATTTAACAACTTCATAGTTACAATTCCACCCCAAAATAGAACAATGGACACCAAGCACATCATTCCGCACGTAAGTGCCCTTATTGTGCCAGTTGATACAATCATTATGGCAGAAAATATGTCTCAAGTCCATGCTCAGGACATTTCTGAAAAATTGTCGAATCTTGGCGTCATATGCAAAATGCACTGTGAATTTAATGTGGCAAAGACATACTTCGAAAACTCTCTCAATGTTAGCATCAGGCTATTGGGTGACCAAAATGTGGACGTTGCAGCAGCGTACAATGAGTTAGCCCAAATTTACCGCGACTTAGGCGACCTTGAACAAGCAATGGAGTATCAGCAACGTGCTTTAGCCATCTACCTCAAGAAGCTTGGTGCTGAACATGTTTCTGTTGCAACAAGCTACAATAATCTAGCTTCAATTCACCTGGACTTAGGTGTCCTTGAACAAGCAAAGGAGTATCAACAACGTGCTTTATCCATCAAACTCAAGAAGCTTGGTGCTGAACATGTTTCTGTTGCAACAAGCTACAATAATCTAGCTTTAATTCACAAGGACTTAGGTGACCTTGAACAAGCAAAGGAGTATCAGCAACGTGCTTTATCCATCGACCTCAAGAAGCTTGGTGCTGAACATGTTTCTGTTGCAACAAGATACAATAATCTAGCTTCAATTCACCAGGACTTAGGTGACCAAGAACAAGCAAAGGAGTATCAGCAACGTGCTTTATCCATCGAACTCAAGAAGCTTGGTGCTGAACATGTTTCTGTTGCAACAAGCTACGGTAATCTAGCTTTAATTCACGCGGACTTAGGTGACCTTGAACAAGCAAAGGAGTATCAGCAACGTGCTTTATCCATCCAACTGAAGAAGCTTGGTGCTGAACATGTTTCTGTTGCAACAAGCTACGGTAATCTAGCTTTCATTCACAAGGACTTAGGTGACCTTGAACAAGCAAAGGAGTATCAGCAACGTGCTTTATCCATCCAACTCAAGAAGCTTGGTGCTGAACATGTTTCTGTTGCAACAAGCTACGGTAATCTAGCTTTAATTCACGCGGACTTAGGTGACCTTGAACAAGCAAAGGAGTATCAGCAACGTGCTTTATCCATCCAACTCAAGAAGCTTGGGGCTGAACATGTTTCTGTTGCAGCAAGCTACAATAATCTAGCTTTAATTCACACGGACTTAGGTGACCTTGAACAAGCAAAGGAGTATCATCAACGTGCTTTATCCATCCAACTCAAGAAGCTTGGTGCCGAACATGTTTCTGTTGCAACAAGCTACGGTAATCTAGCTTTAATTCACCAGGACTTAGGTGACCTTGAACAAGCAAAGGAGTATCAGCAACGTGCTTTATCCATCAAACTCAAGAAGCTTGGTGCTGAACATGTTTCTGTTGCAACAAGCTACGGTAATCTAGCTTTAATTCACAAGGACTTAGGTGACCTTGAACAAGCAAAGGAGTATCAGCAACGTGCTTTATCCATCAAACTCAAGAAGCTTGGTGCTGAACATGTTTCTGTTGCAACAAGCTACGGTAATCTAGCTTTAATTCACAAGGACTTAGGTGACCTTGAACAAGCAAAGGAGTATCAGCAACGTGCTTTATCCATCAAACTCAAGAAGCTTGGTGCTGAACATGTTTCTGTTGCAACAAGCTACAATAATCTAGCTTTAATTCACCAGGATTTGGGTGACCTTGAACAAGCCAATGAGTATCAGCAACGTGCTTTATCCATCGACCTCAAGAAGCTTGGTGCTGAACATATTTCTGTTGCAACAAGCTACAATAATCTAGCTTTAATTTACCAGGACTTAGGTGACCTTGAACAAGCAAAGGAGTATCAGCAACGTGCTTTATCCATCTACCTCAAGAAGCTTGGTGCTGAACATGTTTCTGTTGCAACAAGGTCCAACAAGCTACAGTAATCTAGCTGTAATTCACAAGGCCTTAGGTGATTTTGAACAAGTAAAGGAGTAAATAGGTTGAGTATTATCGTCCGGGTGAACGTACTCCTAAATAAGACCCCCGAGGGGTACTTTAGGAATTTCTGGGTGGAGATGTGCCGCTGGGCCCCTGGAACCCTTAACCTATACCAGAGCTAGTTCAGCTGAATTTTGCTACCCTATACTAGAGTTAAGTCCCCAAATCCCCTTATCCTAGAGTAGCTGTTTCCCTAGTCTAGATAAAATCTTCAACCAACTGATTAGTTTCCTGAAAAATGATACCCTATTCTAGACCCAAACGCTCTGATTTATTTACCCTATCCTAACGTAAAATGCTTGAAAACCATTCCCTTCACAGCGGCACATACCTATATAGCCCATATATGGCAGTACCCCCCCCCGGATAAGACCTTTGTTGACAGTGACTGACGTATCGACAACCTGTGTGGTAGTCATCTTCAGAGTCAAAGTGAGTCGTATCACGTCACTTGATAGTATTAAACTCCGGTTATTGATCTGATTGGTCAATGAAGTCGTGATCTTATTGGTCGTCTGACAGTTAAGCCGTGATGTTATTCGCTATTAAAACTCGTAGTGTCATGGGTGCGTTTCGATCCATCTATTGTCACAGTTAAAAAGTCGTTTATTGTTAGTCAAATTGTCGATTGTCCATCAGTTTTGCTTGCGTCCGTCAATAAGTCATCTGTACGGTGCCGGTTATTGACTACGATTCATTGGCATTTGTTTCAAGTTAATAAACCAACTTTCTTAGTAGTCTGTGTAATACGTAATACATGTGGCGGAGTCCCAGTCGATTTGATGTTTCGTCTTTAAATGGTGTTTCGGAATGTGATTGTTCACGTCACCATTTCGTGTCGCTCGTTTGCGTTCGGTCAGTCGTGTGCTAAGGTTCACCAATGTAAGTGGCCTGGCAGTCGCAGCATTTGATCTTGTATACTGCTCCGTGTGAGTGTTTCGTCTAACAGAGTCCGTGTTGTAGTCGTTTTTACTAAAAACGTTGTTTAGGTTCTCAGTCTCGTCTTGTAGGCTTTCAGGCGAGTCGCAAACTAATTGCGTTCGTCTCGTCAAAGTCCGTATAGTTGTAGCCTTGTGGGAGGTCGGGTTGTACGATGACTGGTCTAGTAATCTGTAGGTATGTGTCGGTTTTCTGTAACTGTCTTTCGTAGTCTGCTGTTGTCGCCAGTGACCAAGCAGTCTAGACTGGTATTTTACCATTTTCCTCGATCTCTTTGGTAAACTGTATGTCCGCGTTCTGTCTATTAAGGTGTTTTTAGTGAGACAAACTGCAAATAGGACTTTGTTAGATGGAACACTCACAATAACACTCTTTCTAACACTCCGGCCAACGTTAACTCTGGCCCCGTAACGACAGGATACAACTCACACTCGTGATAAAACTCACTTTGAATCTGAAGATGACTACCGCACAGGTTGTCGAAACGTCAGTCACTGTCAACAAGAGTCCTATTCAGGACTACGTGCACCCTTTGAAATGACTCCTGAGTTCAAACCTGTCACATTATTATTGTTATTTGACAGATTGATTAACGCAGAATAGAGTTTGATTCTACAGGTTAATTAATGGTAATTTGTATCATAAAGTAGTGTTCTTTGCTTATGTCCTATCATCGTAACGCTAGCCTTAAACGCAAAATATTGCTAATAAATCGTTTTTCAAAGTAAATAATTATCTAAAATTGATCATGTAGTGCCAAGTTGAAGCCTATACTATTATTCCACTAAGAACGCAGTGTTTGTAATGTTTGTGGATAGAAACTTACTTATCAGTTCACAAGAAATTTTTGTGCTCCCCAAGTTTAGAACGTTTAAATGTACTGGTCAGTTAAAGTGGAACCTCGATATAACGAAGGGCCAAGGGACCGGCAAAATTTGTTCGCTATACCGAGGTTTCGTTATATCGAGGTTCTTTTCCACATATTTTACTATTACCGGGGTAAAGAACGCCGTTCGTAACGCCGAGGACTTCGTTATATAGAGGTTCGTTATATTGAGGTTCCACTGTATATGTACGAAACCCAGACTGTAAAGGCAATAATACAAACTGTAGGCGTTGTGTTGAAATATCGTTGTTGAGAACCACCTTTTAAACTTTAACGAACTGTTAAGAAATATTTTGCCCTTTCAGTTTGAAATTTGTAGCTTTTTATTAGTGTTACAAAATGTTTTAATACATGTGTTGAATACGATTGACACAGGGTCCAGAGGAGAATGATGTGTTTGTCGTTAGAACATCAAAACCTGTCGAAAACCTCTGAAAAAATGGGTTATTTTGATTGCGTTACCGTTTCGATACACATTCTATATACCGCAAACGAAGAGACTGAGGACTCGCAAGATCGGCTTACCGCCTCGGTGGCCCTTTGGCCGACGTTCTGTACCTCAGCGAGGTACAGAACGGAGGTTTTCAAAACGGCGAACAACAAAGTCGATCTGGGTCAGATAAGAAGCGAAGAAATCGTTTACAGTAGATTCATTAAGATCCCATTGGGCTAATAAATCGTCCTAAGCGACAAGGATATACATTTTTCAAGGTGAGACGTTAAATAAGTAATTCATTTATTCACACGAAACTCATCTGGACCCTGTGCGATTGATAGAAAACAAGGTCATGGTTTACATATCGATGTTTATAAAGAAGCTTTTTACAAGCATAATATTTGATAAGAAACCTAGGCCCTTATCTTGTGAGAGTCCATAAGCAAATGTATGATAACCGTCCAGTACAAGGGCGCGCAAATATACGCTCCCATAGCGTCTTGATTAACTTTCAAATAGTAGGGTAATATATGTGGGGGTGTGTTACGGCGACTCGCTCGCTACACGATGAGGTAGATAGGATACACAAGATAAGATAAGAACTTTATTTTAGCACCACAAAAAGATCAGCATTGCTGGTGGGGTCGTGCATACAACAATTACAAGAAAATAAGGAGTACTGAAAGCAAATGTACAATTAAAAACTAAAAACTGTTAAAAATGTTTGAAACCGATATTTCAGTTTTTAGTTGTAGCCAAAATAGGTTGTGTAAATGCACAATTGAAAATTAAAACTGTTAAAAGTATTCGTAACCGATATCTCTATTTTTAGTTGTAGCTAAAATAGGTTCGAAATTCATTTTACCGTACTTATTCGAATAAGCGCCCAACCTCGAATTAGCGCCCGCCTCGAATAAGCGCCCATCCTAAAGGTAGAAAAAGTTAATAAGCGCCCAGCCTCGAATAAGCGCCCACCCCACCCCACTCCCTTCCACAAAAACTCCAATAAGATATAATAAGGGACCCTCCCGAAGACGGAGTTTTCTTCAGGGTAGTATTGTACAGAAACCTTGCTTTGTTACATCTTCGCTTTTTGTTATTAGCATTTACTGTTTTGCTGCAAAATATACTACTACACTTGCTAAGAATGGTAAAAATGTAATAAGCGCCCAGCCTCGAATAAGCGCCCACCTCGAATAAGCGCCCACTCTCAAGGTCCAAAAATTTAATAAGCGCCCAGGGCGGTTAATCGAATAAATACGGTATCAGTATCCAATTTTACAAGACAGCATTTAAATTCTTTCAAGGTTTTAGCCCTTGGTTCCATGCGATTGCTCCTCTAAAGCGTATGGAGTTTCTGATAAAATTCGTTTCTGGTCTTGGGAGAATGATGCTCTCATTTCTTCTGCGGCCTGAATTCCTCTGTAAAAACAAATCATTAAATTCCGTGACGGTGTGATCTTTTAAACACTCGAGGACAAACGCCATTAATCGCACTTTGTAAATTGTTTCCAAACTGTCCCATCCAGTTCACATAAGTCATCTTCAGCGCTAGTATGCCATGGCAACCCATATGCAATCCGTCCAGCCCTTGCATGGAGGTTTTCCAGGTCTTTTAGGTGCGTCTTGTTGCACGATCCCCAAACTGTCAGACCGTATGTAACTGATGGCAGTATCACTTTTGTGTAGAAATCTCCTAATTGCCTCTGAGGGAGGAATCTCATGCGTTGGAGTAGACTTAACTCGGATGCGAAGGACTTCGCTACATTTGCAGCATGATCTGACCAGGACAACTTGTACTCCGAGGAGTCTTTCCGAGGTTGTCCACTTTATGATGTTGTTGCCAAGACGAAGAGCTTGGATAGGGCCAGTAAATGTTGATTTCCGCCGCATGATCATTGCTTTACATTTTTCTGGGTGTGGTACCATCGAATTTCTGTCGCACCCTTCCTGGAGTTCAGCTAGAACATTGTTTAGTGTGTTTGCCGGTTAGCAAATCCATCGTTTCTGCGATACAGTATATTGTTGTCTCGTCTGCATACAGATAAGTTTCCGGACAGTGTAGTGATTTTGGGAGGTCGTTTGTGAAGAGCAAGAATAACGT
>OZ038002.1:11436693-11506693 GCA_964035705.1 Porites rus
TAATTGTCAGCGGATGTCTGATTTTGACAGCTGTCAATCTAATCGTACTCATACGGATGGCTTAAATAACTGAAAGGCTAGTCAAGTTGTGCAAGATCTATTGTGACATTTCACATCGGCTTATATGAAATGTGTGTACGGACGGGCGTACGCTACGTCATAACCAAATTTTCTGGGGAGGATAGTTTACCAAATTTTCTTACCCATGGTGCTCCGCTCCGCGCGCGCTTCGCGCGCGCGAGGAGCTCCGCTATAATTAAACTGTACTAGGAATCTGATTTACTGCATCTTGGTCTTTATTCTTCTTTGACTTCTGCTAACTCTCCTAACTTTTATCTTCTTACTCTTCTAACTTTTTTAATTAACTACTTCAAGAGTAGTAGCGGTTTTTATAGCCAAAGCTGGGCATGTTTTGTTTAGCTGACCGTGGGAATAAAATTACGGTGAATTCGGCGTGGGTGAACCTACATGGTTGCGATCGGCAAGAAGCTACAAACCAATGAAAAACGCTGGTTAACAAACCCAAACAGGGACTGAACAAAGGTCAGTTCTAACATCACAATCAAGACCACCTGTGAAAAACTACCATATGAAAATGGCAAGCGAAGAATATTCCTAAAATGGCATTAATCAAATAGGCCATTTGCAGCTGGCCATTCACGTGGTGCAAAATTGCCATGCTGGGAAGCAAACGTCGCATAGGGACAAGACAAACAAAGGAAATTGCCATTTAAAATTATGTATGTTTTTTGTTTGTCTTGTCCCAGTGCGACTTTTGCTCTCCAGCATGGTGGTTTTGTACCACGTGAATGGCAAGCTGCAAAGGGTCTATTCGCGACCTAAGCAAAAATTCAAGTACAAGTAAAAACCAAAGATGAAATCAGGAAAACACTTATGCGGACAAAATCAAGACTAACCTTGACCCACTTATGAAAGAAAAACGAAACTTAAAAGATGAGACAAACCGTCTTAAAAATAACTTTCAAAATACTTCACAACACATACATCATATTTTTTCTCAAAATAAACTTTCAGCATGAACGTATAATTCGGCGGGTCGTTCGGTTTAGTTTTTTCTTTTACCCTCTACCGCTCTCTTGAATTTATTAACTCCACAATGACAAAGCAGGTGTCGCGTTTCTTCTAGGCCTTTGCTTACCATTAACTTATGAGGGCGGTGCTTACTAGCATTTCTCCTGTTCTCTAATCAAGATTGACTTTCTGATATTGAGGCCTGCATTTGTTCATTTGTTCTTTCACTATATCACCAAGGACAAGGACAACAAATTTCGAGTAACCAGGCAATTTTTACTTGAGGGGGCACGAGAAGGAACTTAGTAAATTTCTAACGCACTCAAAGTTAAAAACAATATTTCTGTTCTCTTCCTGAAAAAATAGTCTACCCGATACGTATATCGTGTAAAACAGACTACAATCATCTCCAACAGCTTTCTCCAACCGAAAATAACGTCGGCGCACTCCTAGCTAGCCTGAGAAAACAGCCGACATTTCAAGACGCCAACACTGGTTTCCCCGCAAAATGACGTCTGAGAAACAAGCGCAGAAATCCCATTCGGACGACGTTCACTACTCAGATCCGGGTGGTTCTTCTGATTGGTCGTGCCGCGTGGGAAATTCGTTTCAACCAATCAAAAGTACTACCCAGATCTTGGTAGTTAACGTCATCAGTATGGAATTTCTGCGCTCGTTTCTCAGACGTCATTTCGCGGGGAAACCAGTGGTTGCGTCGCCAAATGTCGGCTGTTTCTCAGACTAGCTTCTAGCATATTACAGCCAGCACGGACAGACTTCTTCAAAGGGATGAAAACATTGTATGCTTGAAATGCAAGCAAGTTTATTCATGTTGAGTTCTTGCGACATCCAAATGTTGCAAAATTCCTTTCGGTTTGCTTTCCTGAGTTTCAAACGCACGAATGGCACCCATCTTCTTGTCCTTGTGGGTTTTTACAGCTTCTTTGAACATTTTCCACTCTTTTATTTTCCTTTCCTGGGAATGGCCCGCTTCTTGAGGCTGTGAAAAGTGGAAAAGCCATCGTTATCACAATATATCAAACAAAGTTATTAACTGAACAATACCACACCAGAGGGAGTGTTTCTCTAGATTTCCAAACATGCCTTGATGTAGGTCAAGAAAACGATGCGCTTTAGAATTGTTACTGTCGTCGGTTGTTTGTTTTGCTCTTTTTTTTTTCTATTTCCTAACCGTCTTCGACCTTAACACTCCTTTGAAAGACTGATATAGCTTCTAGCATAATCCACAGTTCACGGGGAAATTTAAAAATGAAATTGATGCGTATTAAACGTTTAGTCCATTTTGTTTACTTTTACGACCTTTTACCGATTACTCGCTACAGAACCCACCGTTAGCAAGAAAATTATCGTCTAAATGACAACATTAGAGCTTCAGAAAAACAAAATATTTCTTCCGGCGTTAAAGTTAAAATTTATAAACAACAAAGATAAACTTTGAAAAAAAGTCAGGCTGAACAATTCTGCCAAGTTAGGTGAATGGTTGTTGGCTGTTTTAAGTAATAGACCATATTACATGGCCAGTGGAGAGAAGAATATGTGTTGAAAACGCTCACTCATGAAACATTTTGCAACACGACAAGAGATCTGCGTTTTCATAGGACACTTTGCAGAATTACATGTACAAGATTTTATGGGACAATGTCGAAAAAATAACGAGGATTTTATAGGATTACATGTATCCGACACACTTGACAATCTGGACGTTCAGGACTGTGTTCTAGCTGTGTCCAGTAGTCCCTGACAACTTCCTTTTGCTCTAGGGCAACAAGGAAAACTTAGCTTTTTTTAGAAATCCTATGCTGGCCACCCTAGATTTAACAGGTTCAGAGCACTGGGCTCCCTTTAATAATTAATTAGACCACAGAGTTGATGAATGTTGTTTTCATCTTCCCTCAAATTGCACACCAATTTGTGGAGAGCAGCAAATTTGTGTTATTGTAGACTATGTACTGATGGGGGAAGAGGGGTACGGGGGGTACTGCCATAATTATATGGGCTATATAGGTATGTACTGCTGTGAAGGGTATGGTTTTCAAGCAGTTTACTGTGAGATAGGGTATATGAATCAGAGAGTTGGGTCTACATGTAGATATCATTTTTCATTTAAACTGATCAATTGGCTGAAGATTTTAGTCTACATTAGGGAAACCGGGAATTGCCACTCAAGAATACAAAAAAATCAAATCGGTTTTGTTTTGCCTGGACTGTGCTAGTGACCTCATTAGTTTCTGGAAAACAGCAACTCTAGGATGGGGGGGGGGGGGGGGGGGAGGGATTTGGGGAGTTTAGTCTAGTACAGGGTAGCAAAATTCACTTGAACTAGCTCTGGTATAGGATAAGGGTTCCAGGGTTCCAGGGTCCCAGCAGCACATCCCCACCCAAAAAGTCCTAAAGTACCTCCCCCCGGGTATACAGTGTCTCTTACCTGTGTTAGAAAAGGAACTGCTGTTAGACTGTCTATGTATGAAAGTCTTCTCTCCAGTCGAGCTTTCTTTCTCCTCATAGTAGCAGGATTAATTTGCCTAACAAGCCTGTTTCTCCTGTTATTAAAATACACAAAATTATGAATCATATCACAGTTAGTACTCTTTCTTGTCACTGACACCTTTTGAAATTGATTTCAATACTAGGCAATTATCTTAAATTTTCAAACGTTCTCACTCTAAACCGTTGGCAAAACACCAAGTTCATGCCAGCCATTTTGTTTCTGTTGTCAACATCACACATTCTCCACTCACAAGGGAGGGAATATTGGTCACAGTTATCCCAAGATAGTGAACCAGTCAGATTGCTTAAACCACCAAGATCACTTATGGTTTATACTTAAATAGAAGAAAAGAATTAATGCATCCTATGTTTGCAATATGAAGTGTTTAAATATACAGTCAACTCTCTTGTAAGCGACCACCCTTGGTGCACGACGAAGTGGTCGCTTACGGGAAGGTTGTCCATGGGAAAAATCAAGAAAATAAGCTCAAACTGAAATGGTCAACATAACATAACATAAAGTTATTACCTTACAAGCTAAAAGCTAGGCAAATAGACACCTGACAATAATCTTATACATCAAAATAATAGCACTTGGGAATGTTGAAACTTTGTACATAAAATTTTGCATTAATGTCACAATCCACTATTTTACCCATAGATTGTGTAACAGCCATTTGCTACAATCTGTCAGCATCCTTGGTCAGTACTATCTGTAAGCGCCAGGAATGTTTTCCGTTACCTTTATAGTATTTTTATGTTCGCCGCGTTCTTAGTTATTTTTGTGTTCGCGCCTTTAGTGCTGTTGTTTGGTTCATTAGTTTTTCATTGTCCGCATAGCTTTGTCCTTCGTGTTAGGTTTTTTCTGCATATCGTATATTTAGCTTTTATTGTAATTTTTCGCGTCAGTTCTTTGTTTAGCTGCGCTTGGTCCGGTTTACAGTTTAATGTTTGGGTTTTGCTCGTCCTAGTTTTTCATCCTTATCTTGCTATCGTCTTGTAAGTATCTCGTTTGTTTCATTCACATTTCTAGATTGCCTTATTGCTTTCTTTCAGTTTGTAGGTTGTTTTATCTTGACTTTGTATTTGTTTAATTGTTATTTTTCAGTACCGCTGTACTTCGTTATACTTCACATCGGTTCACTTGTTTCCCTGCACCAGTTGTCAAATTTCTAGAATAAAGTTTGTGTGTTAAAAACTTTAGCGCGTAAAGGCTGCGACTATACTATCAAAACAGGAACTTTTGTGACATTCAAGGGATGTTTTTTTTTTACTATCATAATCATACAAACATACATAGATTTTTTATTGTGTTTTGATGTAAAAGCTCGTGGGTAGCTAAACTAATCTAGGTAGGTCATGTTTACAGGAAATAAATACAACTAAATACAACTAAAAGTAACAAGAGAACTAAAGAAACACTTTCACTTTGTCTCCCATAAGTCAATGAAGAAAAAAAGAAATGTTCTTAACTAGCCTAACAACAAATACACAGATGCGAGAATGTGGAGATCATACATGAAAGAATATGTCAAATTTCTGTTTGAAAAACGTGGTAGCAGTCATTAACTATTTATGAGAGAGTTTTTGAAACAGTATTTGACTGAGAAACAAAACAGTCATTTACTTACTTACGCAGGACCATTGCTTACCAGAAGTGGTCACTATAAGAGAGATGATTGCATACATATATATAATTTGCAGTAATCGCTAGTAATGGCTAGCAGTAAACTGATTCCTTTAAGTTATTAACCTTCAGTCGCCATGCCTGGCCAGCGGTTTTGGGTATTTGAGTATTTGCATCTTTTTTATTCAGGTATACGGTATTTTGGTGTCACAATACAGGTATAGGTCAGTACCTTGTTTTCCTGAAGTTTTGGTATTTGATACTTAGACACAAGTTTTTGAATTTTTTCATATATGAATGTACTTGACACAGTTATCAAATATCCTCACCAGAAGTTCGCCAGAGGCTGGCAAAGGAGGGAACAGAAAAAGCTCATGATCAATAGCCGTGCACCAAAAGTTGTACACTGTTTCTGGGTTTGTTATCTCTCAGTAAACTGACGAATCGTTTTTAGGTAAATGGTATTATGTTTAAGGCAATTTTAGGGGCTGGTATTCAGTATCATAGCCTGCAAACACAGACATATTTCTGGTCATCACTTCTCTCCACCTGAAAAGTAACGACTGTGTACCAGAGCAGCTAAATGATTTCTGAGATATAAACCTTTTGCTTTGTTGTTGAGCAATCAGAATATAGGATAAAAGTAAAGCTCCAGTGACTCCTTACAACCTCGTGAGCTTGCATGTCTAGGTTTTTGACAAGATTTTTCAAATAACCTTTGGATCAGGATTTTCCAGACTATAAGCAAGATTCCCTGCAATGTTCACTGTTGTTCACATTTATCGTTTTGAACATGATCAAAACAGTAAGGTGTGATACATCATTGAATCCATAGGCAAATAAAAATATCCCCCTAATCTCTTCTTCAATATGAATCAGCTTGGTGCTTATTTCATCAATCAGTTCCACAATCCTGGCAAATTAACTTTTGTACACTAACCATCCAGTTGTTTTGAATTGTAAACATATCCACCGTGCATGAATCATGCAAGAACTCTCACGACTTAGTTCTTGGTGTTTAAGAGCTACACTGTGATTGGCTGATAATGTCCTACAGTTGTATGTCACAGAAATCATTGGGTGGCTCTGGTTCTAAGATGTTACTTTTCGGGTGGAGAGAAGTAACATCCCAAAATGTGTCTGCGTTGGTCTACGTTTGCAGGCTATCAGTAGGGTGTTACTAAAACGAAGACCCAAAAACGAAGACCTAAGACCTAAGACCCCTTGGACTAAAACGAAGACCCTATGGACTAAAACGAAGACCCCATGGACTAAAACAAAGACCCCTTGGACTAAAACGAAGACCCTATGGACTAAAACGAAGACCCTATGGACTAAAACAAAGACCCCTTGGACTAAAACGAAGACCCTATGGACTAAAACGAAGACCCTATGGACTAAAACGAAGACCCCTTGGACTAAAACGAAGACCCCTTGGACTAAAACGAAGACCCCTTGGACTAAAACAAAGACCCCATGGACTAAAACGACTGATGCTAACCGCTGAGGGCAATGCCTGCTCCGGTAATTTGTTACGGCAATTTGGGAATGTTGTGGAATTTCCTCTGTGATAGTCAAGTCTATCACTTACCTTTCTATCAGGTTTCTTTGCGGAAAATATTTTGCATGTTTTAAACCTCTTTGGAAGTGTTTACGGTGAAGATGACGTCAGTTTATTTAAATCAAAGCTTTTTGCAGGGTGAAGGCAAGAGGGCCCTCTTGTGTTGTGTGGTTATAATGCGCGTGTGGCTATAATGCGATTGGCGTGACAAGCCCAAAGGTCATCAGCGTGTTCATAGGAGGCCTAGACAATCAAAAAGGCTTTTGACAGAATTTGTCTTGAAGACTTCCGCCAAACGTGTTATGGGCGCGTAGTTGGGGTTTGAGGGAGGAGGAGGTCCATTCGCTTTCTGATATTTTATGGTTCAAAATTCATTGTCGGATGATTTGGGTGTCATCCCGGGTGTAATGAGTTAAGAAAATATAACCGCACGCTCCAGCTTTTTTAAAATATCGAAGAATTGTATCAATGCATTTAAAAAACAAAGCAGTGACAACACGTAGTACAGGGAGAGAATTTCTCATTGACGAATTCAAGGACAGAGGTACCTCGCGCTCTTTTTACTACTTTTTACCTCATCAATAGGGGAAAGAAAGCCTTCGATCTAGAACATTACTCGAGTACAGGGTTACATTTCGAGTTTCATTTAAGCGAGGTTCATTTGTCTTTATGGCGGGTTTTATTTGTTTTATTTATATCACTGTCATACGCTGTTACGATATTCTATCCTCTATTGTTAAAAAATGACTAATCTTTACGGCTTAAACAGTTGTTTTTCTGATAACTGTGATAAAAAAATAATAATAATAAAAGAAAAAGAAGGAAAAAGACAAGGAAAAAAATCGCATGTTCGACAAGACTCGAACCTAGGATCTTTGTTCCAACATTATGGTTTTACCACTAGGCCACGAGGGCACTCTCGCCTTCACTCTGCAAAAAGCTTTCATTTAAATAAAACTGACGTCATCTTCACCGTAAACACTTCCAAAGAGGTTTAAAACATGCAAAATGTTTTCCGCGAAGAAACCTGAAGGAAAGGTAAGTGATAGACTTAACTATCACAACTAAATACTGCAGAGGAAATTCCACAACATTCCCAAATCGCCGTAACAAATAACGGGAGCGGGCATTGCAGGCATTGCCCTCAGCGGTTAGCATCAGTCGTTTTAGTCCATGAGGTCTTCGTTTTAGTCCATGGGGTCTTCATTTTAGTCCATGGGGTCTTCGTTTTAGTCCATAGGGTCTTCGTTTTAGTCCATGGGGTCTTCGTTTTAGTCCATAGGGTCTTCGTTTTAGTCCATGGGGTCTTCGTTTTAGTCCATAGGGTCTTCATTTTAGTCCATGGGGTCTTAGGTCTTAGGTCTTCGTTTTTGGGTCTTCGTTTTAGTAACACCCGCTATCAGTATCAAAGATTTTTTTTTTTAAGGCGCACTGTTATCTGATGAGGAAATATCGGCTATATTGGTATCTCAATACCCCCCTGGGCGGGCCTGATTCACATTTAAAGCACTATTTTTTTTTTCCTCTTCCAAGAAAACCAAAATGACGTTCGTACATAATGATACGCACAAAATATGTTTATGCTTTCATGTCAGATAAGCCTAAAATAACATCACTATGTTGCTAACTTCGACAGGCTTCACAAAATCAGCTAACAGCTACAGGAAGATGAGGGTATTACGACTAATCAGAACTCTGCATAAACTTCACGATCTTAAGGCTGTAGATTTTCTTACCCTGCAAATAACCTTCCAGGCGTCCACCGCCTACATAGCACTGTTGTTAGCCACATAATAACTCGTGAAACTTCATGCAGTGCATGAAAGAACAAGATGGCAACTATTGTTCGAGAGGGGACTAGTACGTAACTACGAAAATACATGTTACATGAAGTACCATATAGGAAATCAGCGGTGTTCCAGTTTCCAAGATGGCGGCCTGTTCCTTTACCAAGCTTACTGCATGTTCGTCATTGCTGCAAAAGTGCTGCTTGAGGTGGAAAGAATGTACTCAGAATGGCCTTTTGAACAGTTCTTGCGTTGTTTCAGGTATGGGGTCCTATTTTTTCGACTTACTGCAGCGTACCCTATTAAAAACGCAATGCAAATTATGTGAAGACTACGAAGCCAGACTGCATTTTGTTTTTGTTCACAAAATATCTTTCTGTATTTGTCTGTGTGTAAGAACTATTCTTCAGACGAATATGCACTTTGAACTACTTTCGGCGTGGACAGAAAAAGCACTAAATCCCAACCCAACCAGCCAGCTTTATGCGTATGTTATCAGCTTGCTCCAGGCGTAGGACCCTGCTAAGGATGGCTGGTTTTCGAATAGAGAGCTTCGGATTTTTTCTTCAAAGAAGTCAACAGTATTTGGACCCTTCAGAAAAAGGAAGTCCCGACTGAGGAGCCATCAAATCGTTGAGCCACTAAACTATACTACCTAAGCTGAAGAGCCACCCAGATATAAGACACATATTGACCGACATAAAAGGATGTAAAAGTATAAAATTTTAACAGCAAGTAAAGGTATATAGTTTCATGTCTAGGTGGCTCAGTGTCTTGCAGCTCATCAGTCAAGGTAAGCGTTTTAAAAAATGAGAAAAGTATGTATTTCAGTGGCTCGGTAGTGCGGTGGCTCTTCAGTTGATGTTATATAGTTAACCCTCGGACCTACTTGAAATTCATAACCCCACTGTGGTACAAGGGGGAGGAGGGGGTTGATGGAACCCCTCCCCAGAGTTTTTTAATGTTGCAGTATTTCGAAACCATTTGCCTTCAGTGGAAAGCCTTTGATCTTCTCAACAAGATGAGGTATATTTTATTTTGGAGGACTGTGATGTCACAAAAATGGTTCCCATCTTGGCTGCTATCTTGGATTTTACCAAGTATTAGAAATCAGGTTAAAACATCATTTCATCAACCAACTTTGCTTTTATTGTTGAAAGAAGTTGAAAAAACATGAATTTTCCCACAAAAATGGCTTAACCACCTGCTACTTATGATGTCATTCTCTGAACCTTAGTAACTGAACATCACTAAAATGGTCTCAAAATGTGCTTGAGGGATAAATAAACAGCTACAAAAAAGGTCAGTTGCTGATGTTTTATCATTAAGGGAAAAAATCCAAAAAACTCAGAGAGAGGGAGGGGGGGTGGCAACCATACCTCCTTGTACATCCCAGGGTTAAGAAGCTTGACGGCTTGGTGTCTCGTCAGTCGGGACTACTGAGCCACTGAGCCACCCCAACAAATGTATTTTATTCAGCTATAAGCCGATTTGGCTATATGCCGAGAGCCTAAACTTTGAACGCGTAGAATCAGCATAACCAAGAATGAAAAATAAGTAAAAAACATCCGACTATAAGCTGAGACTCATTCATTACGAGACTTTTAACTACGGTAAAACGTAACGTTTCAAAAAAGTGTGACCATCTCCAGGAAAAGGCAACACTAAAGCTTTTCCGTTAAAAGAGCAAAAATTAATGGCTGATGAACAGCTTGTTGATAGCTTTTCAAAGCGTTTTAACAGTTTTATAATTGGTGGGCAAAAATTTTTAACAGCTCTGGAAAGCATTCAAACGAATTGCCTTGATTTTCCAAACAGTTTGTTAAAAAACTTTGATCATATAAGCCTTTTATGTTGTTTAGTCAACCTGTTAAGCAAACTGTTTGGAAAATTAAGGCAATTTGTTTGAATGCTTTCCAGAGCTGTTAAAAACCCAAACAACAATTACTGTTGTTTGGGTTTTTTGCTGCTTTCAATCTTTCGTCATGTCTTCCTTGAAATAGTCACAGAAATCGCCTTTCAATCAAAACAAACCACAGCAGTTTGCGTTATGTTTGTACGTCCTTAGTAAACAGACAAATATTTTGAAGGACATGTTTCAAAATGAAGAATTCTGAATATTAAGTACTGAAGTTGATAACCATATTTGAGTGTCCTTGAAGGCATGCTTTTGTTTTTTTAACTCTTGGTAAAAGTGTCCTGCAGAATTTCTACAAACCAAACAGATACCAGTCTTTTTAGATTAAAACTAAAAATTTCCATTTTAACCACTCCTCTCTAAAATGATATAACTCTCTTAACGATCCTGAAGTGTCTTCATTCAAAGCAATCATGTTTGAAATAGGCCAATTAATTATTTGAATAAACAGGAATAGAAAACAATAATTTTGAGGAAAAGGCTCAGTATAATACCAAAATGTTCAACTGGATCATGAGTGTGGCGTCTCTGGGGTACATTAGAGTATTGATGTCTTCCATCAAAATGTGGGCTCAGACCATTAAATCCTTCATATAAAAGGATATTGTTGCAGTATCCTGGTGACGTACAGTGTAGCCCCTTTGAATAGTGAAACAAAATTATGGTTTCTTTAAGGTGTGAGATACTACAGAGGAAGTAACAGAAATACAAGAAAGAGAGAAAGGAATCTTAGACAAAAACTAATACAGAGGGAAGCCACTGAGCCAAAGTAAGTGTTTTTCCTCCACATGTATTTTCCTCTTTATGTATTCTTAAAAGACTAAGGCAACTGATTGTCTTTGATGTTTGTTTCCTTTCATAGAGTGTTTGACAAGAAGGAATTTTTCAGGCAAAACTACAACAGAGAATTGTTTTCCTTCAAGGGCAGACTTGGCTTAACATTTAACGATGACAACACCCTCCTAATCGCTTTAACTCATGAATCATTTAAGGCAGATACAATTACTGATGATAGTGGGGATAATGAAGCATCAATTCAGATTAGTGAACATAATGCAAGGTTGTCATTGTTAGGTTAGTTTTGTTGCTCACAAACTTGTCCTACATCCATGACAGCTTCTGTTTTATTCTCATTATTACTTTTTCCCCTTCATTACCAGGAAATAAATTTTCATTAGCGTCAAAATATCAGGTGATAAAATAAATGTGTAATCACTGCAGAAAAAGTAAACTAACGTCTTAAATTTTGTGCGGTCAATAAAGATTTTTACATAGAGAAGGACATTCAATGATGCCAATTAATTTTCACCTTAATGGAAACGACAATCATTCGAGATAATAGAGAAACATATGCAGCAACTAATCAACAGAGATTATTAGTGTTGGAAAAAAGGTTCATGTTCCAAATGCTTGCTTTTTTGATATTGTGGAGGTTTGAGGTGTGTCAACCCAGACAGCTCTTGATGTTATTGCTTTCACTCTTTCAATTTTTCTTCCTGCACTCCAATCCATTGACTGAACATTGTGCATTTGCGATGTACCATAATCGCCACTTCTGCAATACGAGTTTTAAATTTTTAATTGTATTAATTGCTCCCGAATTAAAGCGTGCCTCCATATTCAATGCAATATTGGCAAGATAATGCTCATAACAATAAGAATTGTTATTGATGTTCTATTCTCATAAACAGACATTCACCCAAGGAAAATGAAGCTTTAGACACACTAAAGAATGTTGTTTTTGATAAAACACTATAGAACTTGGCCTTAATGATTGTTCTTCTTGATGCAAAAATCTTTAATTACTATGCCAGAAAAATAAAATGTTTGCTTCCAAAGCTTAACTGTTTTTACATTAATTTCACTGAATAATATTTTCACATTAATAAAAGTTTATTTCCTGGTACTGAAGGGCCAAAGTATTTATTGTTGTGGTATTATAGTTATTGTTATTTAATTTCTAGAGGAGAATAATTATTACTTTTATATTGTACATTTTCCTGTAAGACAATCCCAAGACCTCTCGTCAGTATTTCATTATGCTGTAATTACTATGGTCTGGATACATTGGGTGTACTGCAGCTGCATTAGCCCTGATAAATAATAATAATAAAGGTTTAAAGGTTTGTTTATAGTGGAAAGTGCACTTAGCTTATCCAGGTAGTTTACAGGTACTCCACTCAAATACCTAGAAACAAATAATTCAAATACAACATAACTGGCAGGAGGCAACCAGTTGGCTGTTTACAAGCGTGGCCGAGGATTTGAACTCAGGATGACCTAAAACAAATCCAGCAAGTGGCCAGAGCAGGATTCGAACCTGGGACTGCCAGACTGCGTGTCCGACACACTGACCACTCAGCCTCGCTGCCTCCTTGTTATTACTATTATTATTATTATTATTATTATTATTATTATTATTATTATTATTATTATTATTATTATTATTATTATTATTATTATTATTATTATTATCATTATTATTGTAAAAACATTTTATTTAGGCATTTTAATTTATTTTAATTTTAATTTTTTTAAGTTGTGATAATATTTAATCCTAGCTCTACATTAATTTTTAGGATTGACAGCGTCGTCATTGTATATAGTGGATTACCTTTGTAGCACCTACCCTTCCCTTCCCCGCTTAGGGGTCAGGTAAGCTCCTCCCATGTAGATAAGATAACTTAACATAATAGTATATGTACATCCTTTCTGCTGGTTGTGCTTTTTTACACAATTGGTTAAGCTTCAATTATCGTATAATTTTTTCCCTTTCTTTTGCAGGTGCTTTCATGATTTTCTTTTAGGGCGAAGTAACATAGTTAAATTAGCACAACAAATTTCCCTACCCGACATGATAAGACTTGAGGTAAAAATCAATATTATCCCTACTTACTAGCAGTAACTAAAGGTTAGGAAGTGCAGGCGAACATGTGTGTTTACCTTAAAGTAATGTACGTGAATCAGGGAAAGCCCTGTTAGTTCCAGTGTCAACAAAAGGAATCATGGAAGATCATGAACATGTAAACTGAATTAACCACACAGTAAACAAGATTCAATGATTTTATTTACAGTGGCTTAGATACAATTAGCCTGCGAATAATGAGAAGTGAGGAGAGACTGCTGTATTTGCAGGCAAAGGTACAATGAAAGCAGCAATGCATGGCATAAACAATGCTCAATGTGGAATTATGTACATATATACAGTCATGACTACTTGAAGTCTTATTATTCAATTGGATATTCAGTTCATGTTCAATGACCAAAGGTTGTTGTAATGTAATAGAAAATCATGAAAAAACTTTCAGATGACAAGCAACTTAACATGCTTATAATATAAAAACCATGCACGGTAATGTAACCTGAATGGATTTATAGACTTTTCAATCACTAGTATCTTACCGAAGACTCATCCTGCACTAAGCTGAAATCAGGCTGCTCTACTTTCATTTCCCTTGGTAAATAGATTTCCAGCTAGCGAGGTGAATAAAAAAGTCTTGCATTTAGTACGTTACGTGTATACCTGAATGTGATATGTGCATTTTCGAATCGAACAATTATTGTAGTAGCATCACTTGCTTTTGCATTCACATGACTAGTGTGACATCAGATGGATCTTAAACTCAACACCAGGGCCTTCTCAGCCACATACCATGCATATTAGTACGCAGAACACACACATCCCAAGAATGTGAAAAAATTGGGAAAACCCTCTCTATACTGTTTATAATGTGCTGATGTCCAAGAATAGTCTGTGGGCTCCTCTTGTTGCCCGCAATTATTAGTAAATATGTAGATTTAAAATGATATAATAGTACTGGTATAAACTCATTCTTTGTTGAACTGTGGGTAAGACTTTTGTCGGACACACATTGTATTTCCAGTGTCAAGCATGGGTTTATACAGTGTAGGTGCAGAGAGTAAAAGACTGGAAAGATAATGAATGTAGAAATGAATGAATGATCAAGTAAGCAAGCAACAGAATGAATAAATATATAATAAAATACCGGTAACATGGCATGTCTACATACTGCATCACATCATCTTCTCTATGCATCCTTTGAGAATGAGTTGTCTCCTGACTGGTTGAGAAATTGCTGCCTTTATGTCCATATAGTAATAAAAAATCAAAGCAGTGAAGAAATATCTTTTATTTAAGACTTAACTGAAAAATAACCTTATAGCAAAAATATTTTATTTTTTATAGCATGACCTAGATGACTTGCATAAAGAGAAGCATCTTGACTTCAGGAAGGAGGATGTGGTTTGCGATACTTTCTTTGCACTTGTGGGAGCAATATATGTTGATCAGGTACCTAATAGCAATTTCATCATTTACTGCTGGTACTAATAAGAAAACTCACAGACACAAGCAGAACATTGATTTGTTGCCGTTTTTCTGACTTGTACATCACCCCTTTATAAATACAGCTGTAAACATGTGTCACAGCAAGGCTGCTGCCTAATGGGCGCCCAGTCACAGAGGCACCTACGATTTGCCAGCAGGTGACCACAATTTCAAACAAGGAACTCGTAGGGGCACCTAAAACTTATGATGCTTACATGTACGCCAACTTCCAGTGAATGAATGGCAAAATTCCCTGCTGATTCTGCTTTTGTGAAACAAAAACATAAAATGTTTCGTCATTGGCCATAGGTAAAATAAAATCTTTTCAAAAATAAAAAGTAACCATTTTAGCTTCCTTGACTTCCGCTGGAGTGCAGTTGAAGTTTCCCATCTGAAAATGATCTTGAATGAATTTCACAGTCTTAGAAAAACCTTCAGGACTTTTCTCCCAGCTTTTTGCTTTTATAAACGTTAGGGCGCTGCTGTATGTATGAAAAGTTGCTATGCCAATGCAGCTTCAGTGAAACGGGCAACCAAAACATGCAACTTATTTTACAACATTTCTGCAAAATGAGTTAAAGAGCAATGTTGCACGTTTTGCCATCCCAATTTGAGCCTGTTAACAACCTGATTTGTTGCAAGAAAGGTTTGATGTGGGTGGTGTTGATCAACCAATTTGTGCCACCACTTGTGTGCTAGAAGATTGACATGTTAATAAAGTCATTGATTTTTGTTAATGGCTCTTAGAAATAGGGCTTGGGCTCCTAACTTATGATTTTAGTAGCCTGAAGGGCAGCAGCCTTACCCAGCTTCTCATTTCAGCAATTGTACTTCAAAATCAAGTTAACCTCTCATTCAGCTTGTCTCATAATGGCACATGAAATTGTAAAACCTGTTGTATGAAAAAATTGTCTGATATATCAGTTCCTTTCTTCACATTAATTTCATATTTCATCCTGCTAGTTACATTGTAAGTGTGCTTTTTCGCAACTCTGTATGCAAATTTATAATGTTTTGTATAATATTTATTCATTAACATAAGATCAGAGAAAAGTCAAGCTTATAATTTACATATACATGTAGCAATGAAAAACATAATAACTATCAATATGTTGTTTTCTAACTTGTGCTTGATTTAAATGTCTTAAGGGGTGTTCTGAAGCAAGAAGATTTGTGGAAGATTTTATTATTACTCAACTTCAAGGAGAAGAGCTACATAAAATTCTTCACTTTGATTTTCCCGAAAAGGTCCTACAGAATATCTTTGCCATTCAGGGAAAAGAGAAACCAGAAGCAAGGTAACCTCACAAGACACCAGTACTTATTTAACTCTTTTTGGACTCTCTGTAGCAAATTAAGCCTTGGCTGAACAAAGTGTTTAATGCCAATTTGTTTGACTAAGGCCTTAGTTTATAATTTGCATTTCGCATGTACATTTGTGTAATTCATTGTTTTGGAGAAGGTAGGCAAAGGAGTTGAAGAATCTTGAAAAGGTCAGTAGCTCTCCAGACATGGTCTGTGATTGGAGAAGGATGATTCAACACAAACAATATCCCTAGCCCAAACAACAAAAGAAGCTACTGCTTATTTAGGTTAAAGAAAATAGAGGTCTGGAAGAGCTACTGTACTACTCAGAATCTTACATAGGGAAAAGGAACTGTAACTAAGATTTTATGTTTCAATTAGTAGGAAGGAAATTGAGCAGCTAGAAAGTTCTTAAATTTTCCTTTCCTTAAATTTTTTCTTGTGAAAGTAGGCAGGGGTCACAATGATAGTTGCCAGGGAAAATCCCCTGCTCCCCACCCTAAGTGACAGCCCTGGGGAAACAAAGAACTGAAACTGCCCCATAATGACAGACTCTTTGTAAAATGTGACCTTGCATGTACATTGTGCATGTACATTGTGCATGTACTGAAAGCAGAAATAAAAATCTCTCTAAATTTTACATTTAAAATTTATTGACTGTGTAAAAATAGGAATGTATATGCTTTGTTTATAGTGCACGTGAAGACAGTGCACTTACATGTAGTGACCCTCAGTTTGCTCAAATGATTTGAAACAAATAATCCAAAAAAGTAGCAGGATTAAAAATCCTTAGTGGCCGAAGTTAACCATCTGTATTGTATCTATTTTATGAAGTATAATTTTGTGAGCATTGGAACCAACCTTAAGGTGGCTTAACGCAGTTTGGTCGGTCGTGAGTCGTTGTTTTTTAAGACTCGTTGCAGGTATTAGGCTCAAATTTAGCACGGACAAAATATATTTATAAGACATTACGTTTATTAGGTTAAACGTAAGAGTTCGACCATTGCCATGGCAACATGGATGGTTTATAACAAGCCTAAAATTATTAATTCAGTAGGTTAACGAAAAATCTAGTCATTAGATTTTCGTATGAATTTGCATACCGGTTACAAATTATGATCCTCATTTCCTAAAAACAACTTGACCGAACTGTAACAAACAGTTTTTGAAATTTTTAACAAAAATATTATTAATAGCTATCATGTGAAATTTGATTGCGTCACAAAAATCCTTTGTTCAACTTTTATTTTCGGGCTTTCAATGACTGAAGTGCGATATTGACAAGAGCTTTGCCTCATTTCGTCAAAATAATTCTAATGAGTTGATTTTGAGATATCGTCGTTTCTTTACATTGTCTATGAAAGTCAGCAAAACAAGCGCTCGCACATTTCCCCTAAGTACGCATGCTCAACACTTTTGCGCGCGCGGAAACAATTGTGTCAGTGAAATTTCTTAGCGTGTGCAACTCTATGTCAGAGAAACGGTATTCAGCCACCTCTAAACAAATTGGGCTGAGAAATTAAATTTAAGCTGCTTTCAGAGTTCATGTAAATTTCCAGAGTATGCTATTATATAGGTCTTCTGATGTTCATGCTTAGCATATTATGTTATTGTTTAACAGACTCATTCAGCAAAGTGGTTTAAACACACTTGTACCTGTTTACGTGGTTGGTGTGTTCACTGGAGATAAGATGATCGCAGAAGGTAAAGTACTTGTAGATTCTACAGATGTATGTACTACATTCGTGTATTTAATAACTTGGTACATAAAGGTGCGGTATTTTCAAACTGGTAAAACTCAAGAACTCCTTTAAGAATTACCTGTTGGTACAACTGTAAGGACCTGTTCCTTGTATAGCGACCTTAAGGCCACTGTTACTGAGGGAACTTAATTTTGCGATTTTGGCGCCTGTTTGGCAAATCTCAAATTTCGGCTACTGGGGCAGTAGTTTTAACTCGCAAAATTGTTCTTTTGTCAGTCAAATTTTGGCAAAATCATGTACTCACAAAATACGCAGTTACCAAAATTGCAAAATTTAAGGACTGCAAGTAATTGTACCCTTAACAATTCAAAAGTGCTGTGTTCATAGATACTGGCAAAAGGTAGAACCAGTTTTTAATTACGATCGTGACAACATTATTAAACTTAAAATCCCCTTGCTAGCCCACAAAATCTCACAATATAAAGCCAATGTCCCAGAAGTGTTTCAAAAGTACCTCATAAAGGTGTCTGATATTTACTCACACAGTGCCAGATATGCCTCAAATCTTAATTTTCATGTATCACGTGTAGGGTCAAATAATCGCAAGCACACTTTTCAGTTGGCCAAAACCAAAACCTGGGAATGTGTAATGACTGTTTCACAGGGGCGGTTGAGGAGGGGAAAATACGCCTGCACGCTGCCACTCTTCGTTTGGCGAACCCGTACACTGGATGACAGAGGCTCTGATTGGTGGGCTGGTATCAAGTTGATTGTTACCTGCCAATCAAGGCCAACTGTTTTTGACACGGATTATTTAAAAGGCGGAAATATCAATGGCGGATTTGCTTCGCTTTCCTCGACTGAGGGACTCGTTTTCACCGGAGTTACAAGTGTACGTTTGGTACATTTTACTGATGTACCAGTGCTGGAAAAGTTGTGCCTTTGCGATCTCTGTTTTCGACATAACGTTACTCGCGCATCAACAAGCGACAATTTCTAAGACCAACCAAATACGCGCCTGCAATTAGTGGGTGTTTTGTCCTCCTCACACCCTCCCCGCCTCCCTCTTTTTTGTTACTTGTTTCCAAAAAACTGGCGAAGCTTTTGTAAAGAAACGCCTGGCTGCTCTTCAGGCTAGTTTCAACCCAAGTACCATACCTGTTTTAATAACCTTGACCGGCTGCCAGCTATATAACAATAGCTAACTATATCTGCTTTTGTGATTCACTTTCAGCTTCGAGCTACAGTCAAATTAGAGCGAAAAACGAGGTAAGTAATTAGCCACAGTGCATTTTACTCCATTTACTTTCTAGCTGGGTAGCCAGTCTTGGTAACGAAAAAAACGCTTAACTGTGACCAGCCTCTTTAAGACAGTCGAGCTGAGGCTTGGCAGGACTGGAGCGAGTGGACGAACCGAAATAAAGCAGTGAACAAAATCTATTCTCGTTCATTAGCCGAGTAATTTCTTCCCATGTGAATTCAACCTTTGACCCGAGCCTCTATTTATCAGAGTAGCAGAACTCCACCAATGCATTACTAAATTACTTTCGTCGCTAAACTTATAACCGCTTAATCAGTACTTTATCTCTCCAGTAAAGAGGCTCGTTAATACAGTTTATAAGACAGCCGTGCCTAATCATGAAAATTCTTGTTTTGTGTTGTACCCTTCTTAGCGTTTCTCCATTTACAGCTTATTCATATCATATCATTCCAAAGAATTTAATTAATGTCTTTCTTTATTGCTTTTCAGGCTTTAAAAGCGGCATTAATGAAATACTGTCAGGAAGGAATGCTTCAACCCTTTCCTAAGGAACGCAAACAATTCAACAAAGTTGCTCATTGAGAGGATACTCAAGTCCGTTTATTCTACCTGCATCATAATGTGGCTGAATCTGTATTTTTCGCCTCTTGACTCTGGACCCGTTACTTTTTTAGTAAATTGTGCAAATCTAAACGTACAAGCATCGACGTAATATAGGAAAACTTAAAAATCGTGATTCAGGGAGATCTAAAAAAATTGAAATGAAAAATGAAGAGAAGTTCGTGTATCTGTCCTTTTTTCTTTGAAGGTTAGGTGCAGGAATTATATGTTGAAAAAAAGGTGTGTCGTGCTTGTCACGATCCTTAATTTTCACGTGATCTTTTAGGTATGAAAGTTGGAATCACTTATGCGATTTACGGTTTTACTTTGATAAAAGTTCGTCGGGAAAGTTACTTAGTCATTCTTAGCCACCACTTTAAGACACGCAGAACGCTGAACGATTATTGAAGTGTGTCGACTAAAAACGTTGTAATTTGTTTCTTGAAACCGGGCTTTTCCTATGCTATTCCCTATGTTATCTCCCTTAATATTACTCTCCTACCTCGATGTACCACAAAGCGCGAGAATTAAAATACTACTAAATATATAGATTTAGTCAAGCCTAAAAGCGAAGCTTCGTTAAATATTACTCATTTCTTGAAGTAGAAAACCCATCAAAAGAAATACGCAGATCGTTACTTTCGTAAGGGCAAACGTCCATATAAGGGCACTCTTTTTATCCTACGCATACCGACCTAGCCTCCCACGCACGAGCTCCCCTAAAAACACCTGCGTGGGAGGCTAATACCAACCCGGGACTGTAAAAAAACGAATTTGTTCGCCGATCGGAGAGTTCTGGCAGCTTCAGCGAGCACTGACCTCGCGCCTCTTCTTTTATGTGTTAAAACAACCAGTAACTTCTGCCAGGTTTAAATGTTTACCCGCGCTAATGAGGAATGCGACATGTTTAAAGTTTTTTTGACAATAATATCGGGTCATCGAGTTGAACAATGATCGCGATTTTATTGGCCGATCCACTAGCTGAGGACTGGTACTTGATTTTTCTGTGAGTGGGCGTCCAAAAATTGTCCATCGCGTACCTGCAACTGTACAAGAAAGTTATTGTGACAAATGTTACGCGCTGGCTGTTTTGAGTTTGTTTCATGACACAACTTGTTAACATTTAAGAGTTCATGTGCTCTTCCCCATGAAGCAATAGCAATCTTCATGATTTCCTAGTCACCCGAAAGCATGGAACCCTTTATGCTCGCAAAATTCTGTGTCTTAGTGTTATTGACTTGGGAATCCTCGGCAAGAAAGGTTACAGAACAAAGTGACAAAAAACATCTTGTAACCATGGTTCACTCAAAACCACACCAAGCAGGTAAGGACAGTAATTTATTTCTGCTAGGACACTCTTATGGCATCACGCCAATTCAAAGGCTTGTGTAACAGCGAAAAGACAGGTTTCACTGTCTTGATGTAGGATTCTTTTTTATGGTATTCCAGTTAACCTTGTTAAACGATTAAAATCGCCTAGGAACCCGACCTTTAAAATGGGCAATAGACATTTGAAACCACTTCTATGCCCTGATAGTTCAGTTTATTGTAACTGAAAACAATGAGTCGGTTGACTTAAAATAAACATCGTTACTTCACAGACTTAAACAAATCAAACTGACAGAAATCTATTAAAGCAATATATTTTGAAATAAAACGTTGCAATTTTCTTGGAGAAAATATTTCACTTTGAAATAGTTTTTACTTTAGAATGAGGTAAACAAATTTATTCTTGTTTGAATAATTGACAGCAGTTCGTTCTAAGTGAACTAGCACAGGTTATATGCTGAAAAGCTAACCTGCTCGTTTCGATTGTGTTTGATGACAGCTATTGTTCTCTACGGTAACGAAGGAAGTGGCCAAGGAGAAGCTGAAAGAGAAACGGTATGTACGAACTTTCCTAACAGTACAAAAACTAGCTTTCGCTTTGAGTTACACGCTTCTGAATATTCTGACTGGCCAGTCGAACAATGTACTCTCCATATTAGGGATATCTCCTCGCGGGCTCTCAGATACTTGTGGTGTATTCGCCCCAGCGTATTCGGCAAACACTGTGTAAAAAGACAAAAACATTTAACAAGATCATGACAATATCTTTCACTCGTAATGGTAACAAATGTAGAAAATTAATAAAATTCATTTCTTTTCGTAAAATATTTGCAAATAAATAGTACTATACAAAAGTTTGGCCAAAGGGGTTTCGTTTGAATGGCAACACTATAGAACTCCCTCCACAGATTTAAAAGTTATTGTAACAGGTCATGTTAAGGTGACTCGACCCAGTTTTTTTTGGGGGGGTACCATCCTACTTTGAAGCTCTCTGGTATCCCCCCCCCCCCTCCACCTTTACTTTTATCGTAAGTCTAACACATAGAATGGATAACATATAGATCAATCTACAATATAACATAAAATATTTGGCGATCGGAGTAAATGTCACGTGGTTATAATGCCACGCCCCTTTGAGGTCTGAGTCGAAAATCTGCTGTTGCAGGCATTTTTGCGTGAAAATCTCTCGGCTACACATAGCGCGCATTAGTGTCTTGCGCTGAACAGAGTTTCACCAAATTCGCAAAGACCCAATTCGAGAAATTCAGCGGTTTCCAAATTAAGGTCATAATTTATGCGAAAATGATAAGCAAACTTTACACGGATTATATCTAATAAACTATGAGATTCATCTCTTTATTTTGAGCATCTTTATAACAGATGGGTCCTTGCAAGTCAGCAAAACGCTTTAGGGCCTTGTAAATGCGCGCGATTTCGAGCAAAGCAGACATATAGAAATTATAGTTTTCGCTATTTGTTGACGTTTGTCATTCGGAAGTCAGCTAAGCGCGGTCATTGCACGCGTGCTGAACAAGAATGCTGTATAATGACAGACTAAAAACAATAGACAACTCCCAAAGCACAAACTCAGCAAAACAAAATCTTCAATGTTTACTCAAGTTTGGGCTTATAGAAGATAATGTCACAGTTTTTCAATGACCATGAAATTCAGAGTCCGGGTAGTTAGTTAATCAATTGTGGCCCTGAAAAAATTTGAAGGAAAAAAAACTACGAATTTTTAAGAAAATGCTTTTTTCGTGAGAAAGACTCTTAAACGCTGACAAACGTCAACAAATAGCGAAAACTATAATTTCTATATGTTTGCTTTGCTCGAAATCGCGCGCGTGTAAAGTTTGCTTATCATTTTCGCATAAATTATGACCTTAATTTGGAAACCGCTGAATTTCTCGAATTGGGTCTTTGCGATTTTGGTGAAACTCTGTTCAGCGCAAGGCACTAATGCGCGCTATGTGTAGCCGAGAGATTTTCACGCAAAAATGCCTGCAACAGCAGATTTTCGACTCAGACCTCAAAGGGGCGTGGTATTATAACCACGTGACATTTACTCCGATCGCCAAATATTTTATGTTATATTGTAGATTGATCTATATGTTATCCATTCTATGTGTTAGACTTACGATAAAAGTAAAGGTGGGGATACCAGAGAGCTTCAAAGTAGGAGGGTACCCCCCCCCCAAAAAAAAAAACTGGGTCGAGTCACCTTAAGTCACCATATGGCTTGGTGTAGGAGTGGACTGCAAAACACCCGCGTACCCAGCGTCTTCGTTCCCCTTGAGCCGGCCAGCATGCGCAGTAAGGGACGAAGACTTGAGGTACGAGATTGACTGCAAAACAGCCTGGCCGTATTTTCGCGCATGTCAGGAACGCGCGAGCGGTCAAACAAAAATCCCAGTGTGGCAAAGGTAAAAACAAAGTTTCAGACTGCTGAGAGACTGGTTAGTGCTGGGCCGCTTTTTAGATAGGCTTTGATAGATTGCGCTAGCATAATTTTTAGCATTATTCGTCATAACGAGCATAATTTTCACCCATTTTCCGAAAAAAAAACACCGCTAGCATAATTTGCACTTTTCGCTAGTTTTGCAAAACAAAATTTATATTTTTATTGATCACTGATGTAACCAGTTGTTCGGCTCGAGGTGAGTGTTACAGGCAGATTTGAATAACAAAATCTTTTTTTTTTTCCGCTTACTGTCACATTCATGAGACCATAGGGAACCCAAGCTATTATTTGTAAACTGTAAATAGAAATTAAATAAGAGATAAAATCTTACCCGTTTTGTTTTATTCTTGAATCTGCTGTGGTGCGAAGTGAAATAGAAGTTGTTTTACATGCGGAAACTATGTTCAAGTCGACGCTTTAAAACCAGCATAATCATTGGTATAATTTTAGAAATATACGAGCACTGCCAGTTGCACATTATGCCACTTTTGCGAGCACAATCTATCAAACCTATTTATAGAGGTTCGACAGTATTTAGGGACTCACTGATACCATATCCGTTTGATTCTTTAGCTCAATGCACTCGCCAACAATGTTGAAACAGTAACAAGTCTGGTGAAAGCCCAGTCTGAGATCATTGAAAACCTTAGCCATCAAGTCACCAGCGTCACCAAGGGAACTGGGAATGAGGTTAAATTCAAGCAGATCTTCAAAAAGATTGCTAATCAATCAAGCTTAATACAAAGCATCACGAAAAAGCTGAATCAAACTATAAAACATGTGGATGAGCTGGCTGGAGTGTGGTCGGAAACAACAGTTACAGTAAGGAAGGATCTTAAAAGCCTAGCCGAAGAAAATAAAGAAAACGAAGAAGAAATAGAAGAAATGGAGCACGAGGTTATGGCGAGGATTAAGAAGCTGGAAGATGAAATAAATACACTACGAGTCTCGGTGAACTACGCAAAGGAACGAAGCGAAGGTAGCAGGGAAGGTGAGTTAATTAGAAATAGTTTTTTTTTCAAATTAAGATCATATCCAGGGCTAGTAGAATTATGATTCTTTGGAGTCTTCCATTTCTAGACCGTACTTCTCACGTTGAACACTATGCAGGACTTTCAGGCGGCCCTCAGTAATTCGTATCTCTGAAACAATACGTCTGCATTAGGACAAGCGGATACTTGTCGGTGATTTATGAGAAAGGTTGAATGGAACGAAACAAGCGCTGTTGTACCTTCGTCGGTCTGGCCAGAAGTTATCCACAGTGTCCTTAGCGTAACTGAGTGATTGCCTGCGTTTTCGTGAACTGGCCATTTTGAGTGCACGTGTTGTGCACGTGGGACTGGTTTGGTGTTGTCTCGAACTGCACTATGGTACTGTTATGGTGACAAATTATGACCCAGTTTCCTGCGCAATTATAATTGCCAATGAAAGAAGGGATCGCTCCCCCAAAACAATCCCATAATGCTCGTTGACACAATACCGACCCAAAACGCTCATTGACCTTAATGTTATGAGCCACACGATGGGACCATTAATAGCGCCATCTCCAATCTGAAAAAAAAAACTGATGTCAGTCATGTACCGCTCGATCAGACGACTGCTTGACCGACTTATAACTAACTCAGCCGCTTCAATATCGTCTTTGTGTCAACAACAGTTGATTAATTTCTGGGCCTGACAGGATGACTGCATTGAATCTCTCTAAATTGCATAGATAGTGGCCGATAACTTAGCTAAGAATTAGGCCTATTCCTACAAGGAACAAGAAACACGCTGTAAACGACAATATAGACTTCCTACAAGTCGACCTCTTGGCCAGCGGAGCGAGCCTTTTTTGGCCGCAAAGCGGCCGACAGCGAGCGACGAAGTCGCGAGAGCGCGCCATATGAAACCCGACGAAGGACTTTTTTGAAAGTCTAACGACAATATAATACGTAGGTTTACAGAATTGTATTGTCGACTGTTAGCCTTCTCCTGATAATATCAATAATTTATCAATCCACTAAAATATTGTTTTGGGCCGATGAAGAGAATTTATGTAGCGACATTTTGCGGTTGAATAGGTTTTTGTTCAATGTTTTTTAAATATATTTAATAAAATGATTTCTTTTGTATTTGGATAGGGTAATTTATGATAACGAGTTTAAAACCAAGAAAATGAAAGTTATACTAAGGATAAAATAAAATTATAAGGAAATACACTTTAAATCTCAACGCATTTATTTGTATGTGTTTCCGCAGAGTGGCCTGATGGGAGTTTCTGCATCTTGGCCAATGGCCGCTGTCCAGTTGGTTTTAGGCGTCATGAGGGACATCTTAAATCTCTGTACCTCTACTCCTCACATTCACAGTTCGTAAACGATGCTAAATTTGGAAGCAGTTCTATCGGTTGTTATGGAAGCTATTGTGGAGAATACGGAAATTTTATTGGCTCTCTTACTTTAGTCACGTGCTGCAAGTAGGCTTCCCTTCTTTACATGAGCCGAATCGAATTGTGAAGTACGGCGTCTGAGTCAATTAGAAACTGCTAAGTGTATTTGGATTGGTTCAGCCGTTCTTGACGCCTGGCTGTATGCTGACGTCCGTGCTTACTGTTCACATGTTAAAAATGTATTGTAAAGAGGGCACGTCTGTTGTCCTCTCATCCACTACTCTTCATTCATTCATTCAACCGGGAATAACGTCTGTGAGCCGAACCGCATGCATGTTTTTTATAACTTATTAAACCGAAAGGCACATTTCTTTCCTTTGGAATTTATTTCGAGTGGAGTAAGAACAAAGATCGGCGTCTGAATCAATTCAGAATGCCTAAATTAATTTGAGTCGGCCTAAACTCGAATTCGATTCGGCGATGTGAAGTACTGCGTCGGAACCCGGTAGGAGTACGCGTCGCTCTTTGTTTCAGCGTAATCTGTTATCCAGCTTTAGTCTTACGTACTCTCAGTAACACTAGTAGTAAGTTAGAAGTGCGTCCGTCAGGAAAGGGCGGTGGGATACATGATAATTCAAACGAGAAAGATATATGTGAGAAAGATGTTTATTAGGTCAGTGACACAGGCGGCTCGGAAAAATATCCGAGTACTCATAATAGGAGATATGGCTTCAGTAGTACCAGTGCTTCAAAGCTAAGGTTATTACTTTCACTCCTGATTCAGTGTTTAAACTCAGATATTATCACTGCGATGTTGATAACAAAATCTATTTGAACGTGTACTAAAAACTTCTAAGTGTTTGAATAAATACTGTCGGCGCCATTTGTTAACATAATTTCACCCGGGCGCGAAAAGAGTTCTCAGTGAAAAGAAGCTCATTATTAAGAATAGGCCACTTGCAATAAGAGGTCACGAGACAATGTTTCCTTTAAACAATGAGTTGGAATCTTGCTGATGCCAAAAATTGACAGAGCACATAAAAATTATCTTACACCCGAAATTTGAGGGGAAACGCATTTAAGGGAGATATTTTATGGCACTTTGATTTTTCAACAAAGTAGTATCATTTGTATTGGCCGCCATGTTGGAGGGCATACTCTTGCCCTCCAACATGGCGGCCAAATTTTCTTTTTGCTTAGATCTTGTTAAACGTTTGATACTTACGCTCAGATGTGCTGTAAACGTTCCCACATCGACTCTTCAACATTCTCCTTGAAGTTTAAGAGCAAAATTTGTGTTCAGAAAGAGTTAATTCACAATTTCAAAAATCACATTTTGGTCACGTGACCAACTACGACCTTACTCATTTTAAGGAAATGGTGCAGGTTTGAAAACAAAATCACTATTATCTTGTTCAAGACATGACCCACTAATCGTCTTTTGAAGAAAAAAACCATATAACTTTCACTTTCATAAAAACGATGTCACATGACCTCTTAGTGCAAATGGCCTATTTGTAAGGAATTTTACGTTGACAAATTATCATATGCACCCTTCCCCAAGTTTCATAAGGCCAGTTGGAAAAACCAGGACTGAACTCTGGTCTGGACTCTGGACTGGACTGGACCGACCTTTTCTTTTTTACGGGGGTAATTTTTTTGTTTTTGTTTTTGTTTTGTTTTGTCTTTTTTGGGGGGGAGGTGGGGTGCTCTGGACTGGACTCTGGACTGGATAGGACTAGTTCTCCAAACAGAGAAAGCACGTACTAGGTTTTCATAGTCTGTAATCGCCAAACAAAAAAAACCACTTTTGTTCATTTGTCATGTTATAACTAAAGGATTTTATTATATGGCCTGTTCCGCGAGCGAGCAAGACGAAACGGATTCCGTGTTCTGCATGGACACCCGAATGGGCACGGGATTTCCCGCTTTGTTCCCGCAATTTCTCTTGGTGATTTAATAAAAAATCCTTTATTGACCCAGCATGTTCAGTCAAAATGGCTGGATATTGGCAAAAAAAAGGAACATGGTCAATATCCAGCCACATTAAACAAACAAGCCAGGTCGTTAGAAACAAGTTAAAAATTTATGAGCACGAAAAGGCTTCTCGCGCACGTGAGAAAAAAACCTGTTGTACTAAACCTTCAATGTCTCTTTTCCTTGCTCAACGAAAACGGGCCAGAAAAATGTATGGCGTAAAGGCACCGTGTGCTTGAAAAAAACTTTACTATGAAATCTAATCTTCCATTTGCCCCTGGCTGTCTCCTAGTAAATTATTTAAAATTCAAAGCTCCACGGTTTTCATGAAATGTTCCTAAAGAATCTTAATCAGCGTTGTAAATTTGCAGCTTTTACTGTGGTAGTTGTGTAAACTTTTAACAACTCGTAAAGCAAATAAAGACAAGTGATTCTAAACAAAGAGTAGTGAGGCCTACTAGTCAAACGAAAAAGGTTTCTTCCGTTTTGTGTGAAGAATATAAAATTGTTTGATCTTGAATCGGGATTCAATTAGCAAATGGTGGTCCCCCCGCGGCTGTCAGAACGTGGTCATAGAATCAATAAGACACTGTAAAGAATTTTCTTCTTTTTGGTGTGGATTACAGGAGCTTAAAAACTTAATACTGAGACGAGTTCTCGGAAGCTGTTTGAGTTAATCATTAAGAGTAGTTGTATATATTTTTGAAGGGTTAATCTATGTTGCACCGAAGGATTCTTTGCCGGTTCGGCTTTCGACCAATTTTCATTGTCCTTTTGGCTCTGTCGTTCGGCAGTGTATTCATTCTTAAGGAATATGATGATTCAGTTAGCGTGAGACAAAAATACAATGAAAATTTTAAAGATTTTGAAGCACCTCGAAAACCCGACAAAGAAGAACATTTGGATGTAGGCCGGGAAAGCAAAAAGAAAAGAGAAAACCTAATTATTGTGACACACGGCCGTTCAGGGTCCACTTTCATTGGAAACATTTTTAATCACCATCCAAACGTGTTTTATTTGTTCGAGCCTTATCAAACAGTGGAGCGACTTCATGGAGCAGTGGCAACTGAGGATCGAGATTATCAAGGGAAAGCATTTGAATGGATGAAAGGAATACTTCAATGCGATTTCGTGTCTCCTGAACACGTGCAAGACCTGGAAAGATATTACCGGAGAAGGTACAGTAAGAACTACAATCCTATAAAAAGTATCTCGCTTCTTTCGCCACCGTTCTGCCCTTACAACACGACGCATTCATCATGGTCTGCTGAAAGCTGTCCACCAATGGATAAAGAAACTTTGGAAGCGACTTGTAAATCTAAATACAACATAACAGTGCTAAAGCCGCTGATAGGCAGGATGCCTAACGAAAACGTAAAGCAGTTGCTGTCAGTTTGTGACAATGACCGGATAAACTGCAAGTTTCTCTTCCTGGTTCGCGATCCGCGTGGCATAATTCCCTCTTCGAGGGCCTTTGGATTTTTTAAAGACGACGACGATTCCCTGCTTGGGACACATGAGTGGTCTAAAAAAATATGCAGCGCGACAGAAATCAATTTGAATTTCTTTCGATCTATGTCCTCAGATGAAAAAAAGCGTTTTATGTTGTTACGTTATGAAGATCTGGCAAAAGATCCGCTTAAGACTTTGCCAAGTTTATTGAAATTTGCCGGGCTGCCCGACGACAAAAATTTGAGAAAATGGCTGGATCTCGCTTCTCATCGTCCTGAAACTGAGAGTGAAAGAATAGCTGCAACCTGGCGACAGGACTCATGGGAAGGAGCGGAAAGATGGCGCTGGCTAGTTGGGTCTGACGTCATCAGTGTCATTGAAAAATATTGCAGTCACGTGATGAGTGTGCTAGGCTACAAAGCCGTTGGTGGGTCGCACGATTTACAGAAAAATCTGGCGGTTAAGTTGTTAGAGGACAGTTATGAAGCTCTGCGGTGGTTTTGAATTATTTAGCAGCAATCTACAATTCATTAGCTTGAGCCAAGAAAAGGCAAGGGTCAGCTTGGGAAAATCGAAAATTGGAGCTCTCTCAGGGCTGCAAACTTTGCGAAGCTTCTTCTGCTTCAGTATTTTAGACTTAAGATTTCTTCTGTAATGAAGTAGAGAAAAAAATAAGAAGAAAAATCGTTAAGGAACTGAGGGCACACAAACGAAAGCGTCCTTGAGAGAGAACATCAAGCATATAAACATGGTGAACGATCCATCTCAACAAAATTAGAGCAGTTAATTAAAATGAGTACATGATCCGCGTTTTATTTTAGTGTAAGTTAACCTTAATTTCTGGTCCATTAAGAATGCGTCTTGAAGCGAATTGCCTATCTGTGAACTATCGTCCTTAAGAACAAATAAGTTACATTTATAATATCAAATCAAAGTAACTCAATGCTTACGCAAGTAGTTGGTCTTTTCACTTTAAGCCAGGGCTCGCGGAGCGGTTTTCAAGTGCAGGGGCTGATCCACCTCTTTTGAAGTGTATTTGGGGGAGGGAGGTTGTGGGGTTGTGGACTTTAAAAATAGTTGACCAGTTGTCGACTCAATAATTTTAAATACAGTTACAACTCGGCATCAATCATTTTTTTTAAATAGTTTAACAAACGAAAAAGGAGTTAGTAACAAAAAAATTGTAACCATGCACAGCAGAATCATGATTTTCGCGTACTTCATCTACTTCAAAAGTTTGTCCGGTCTCTCCTTGCGACTGTTTAGAACCTTTATTTAGTCATTGTTAAATGGAGCCTTGCTTTTAACCTACGAGCTGCCGAAAAGAACCTTTTCCCGCTGCAATGATTGCAGGATTTACCATCAGAAGCTTGCAGATCGGGAAAAAATTGCATTTGTCAATACCATGCTCTGCTGAGGTAATTCCTAAAACTTCTTCACGTTATCTATACCATGTCATCGAGTTCAATTGGTTTTAAGAAATCGTAGCTCCGTGGAAATTTAAGACCCTTGATAAAAAAGACTCTATTGTTTGTGCATACACTACATCACCTGGCTGGTGAAAACGCAGAAGTCTACGACTAAGTGCAGGTTTGTAAAGATAGTCGTTTTGAGGCTTACCAAGAGAGAAGGAGGCCAGGTACCTCATTCTCTCTTGGGCTCACCTTATGATATAGGATCGAAACGGACCAACCATAAATTTGGATGCTTCGGCTAGGTCCCGGCAGTCGAATATTCCATCAAAGATTCCTTTTAATTGAAAATGTATATGTCTTAATGTTATTATTTATTTTTTTAAAAAGTTCGGGGGGGGGCCTGGCCCCCCCACCTCCTCCCCCTACGCAGGCCCTGTAAGCTTAGTTCATGACGAGTTAGCGCTTGGTTCCTTATGCCAACAAAGAAATTCATAAGGTTAAGGCTGGTTTTCACCAGCCACGGAGTCGTAGGAGCGCTTATGACCTTGTGACAATCAAAAATCGGAGTGATGTCGTGAACGGTGTCTTGAGCTCGACGGAATCGGAGTCAGAACGGAATCAGAACGTTTCCATCAGGGCCTTACGCCCTGGTTTCCATTTTCTTCCGACTCCGCTTATGACTCCGTCGCTTCGTTGTCGGAGTCGTTGTCGTTACCACGCTTTGTGATTGGTTTGGTTCTTATGCTTCTGCTCGCGACTCCGGCAACCTAGTTTTCGCTTGATCGTAAACGACGGACACGTCAGCGGAATCAGAACGCTGTTTTCACTAGATCGTAAAGTTCTGCGCTTCTTATTACGACCCCAACTTTAGAAATCAAAACATAAATTCGTAAGGCATACCCAGCTTTTTCTCTTCACAGTCATGTTGACAGATTCGATAATTAGCAGCCAAAATGATCATACAAGTCTCTGTTTAGAAAAAGATGACAGCTATCAAAACAGTGTAAACCTTAAACGAAAACGAAAAACCTAGCTATGTCTGAATAATAAACTATGTATTATTTTTCTTATCCCCTAAAGCGCGATGTGTAGTGCGGATTGCGACTGCGTGAATCGAAACACCATTTAACAAAATATGTCCGCCTCTTATGTTACTAAGTCACATATCACAGTACAAAACAGGTTGGATCAATAAAAGATATGAAAACTACAAAAACTGGTAAGTTACGAAATATCACCCGGATTATCTTTATACATTTTCATCGTTCTTAATTCATTTATTTCTGAGCGAAAAATATGACGTCTATGAAAGACGTAACGGCATGATCAATCTTAAGCACTTGGTATCAAGGGTTAAGTAAGAAGCAACTAGCGGGGACTAAAGTGGGCCCGCTATTCTGTTAACTCTTTGCTTCTCAGAAAGTTTATTTTGTTTGTAGAGAGGTAATCAAGCCCGTACGGTTCCGCTTTGGGTGACAGTCAGTTACTAAGATACTAACAGTTTGGCCAAAAATGATTCTCTAGATTAATACATCTGAGTAATTAGTATATGACCCTCCGGGGGTACTCCCTGTAATGGCACATACGGGGAGGCTCCGCCCGAAAGGGGCCGTACCTTTTTCGGGCTTCAAGTATATGAAAGGGAAAAGAAATCTGTTATTTCGGTCTGTAAAAGCGGGCCCAAAAGGGCTAACAGATGCATTTTATGGCCATGAAAAAGTCAAGAAAACTTCTGGTTTTGTGATTTATTCATATTTTAAAGATAATGCATTTACAGTAGTTAAAAGAAAGGCCTAAACTAGGTACCGTGTAGCATGAAAATTTTGCGGGTTCTAATTTTTGCGAATTCAGTTGCGAATTGACCTCGATCCGCAAAAATTAGTTCCCGCAGAAAAAAAAAACCGCAAAATAAAACGCCGCAAAAATTAACTCCCTTCAGTCAAATTAAAAACTCTGCTTTTAATGGACTTGTTGTGTATGGTAGGGATAGGCTTTTGTTTTGTTTTGCTGTTGTTCAGTCCCTTTGTGCAGTAAGATATTACAGTGATTACCGTATTATTTTCCATTAAATATGTAAGTAGAGTGAACTTTGACCCAACACATTGTAAAATAAAAGTTGAAAATACCGTATTAGGGTTTCTTCCACTTAAATATTCTGCTACTTGAAAAAAAATTAGTTCCCACCAGAAATTTCAGTCATCTCGAACCGCAAAAATTTGTTCCCGCAAACCACAAAAAATCGCCAATCCGCAAAATAAAACTCCCGCAAAATTTTCATGCTACACGGTATGTAAAATTAAAGGGGTACCGTTTGTCAATAGAAGGTATTCAAAAGGGTTCCTTTTCTGTCAAAAATGGTATGTAAAAGGGTAAGAGGGCCTCCGCGAATAAAACATTGTCGAGGACCCATCCCCCCCCCTCCCCCTCTCGGATATAGGACATAATGGAGCAGAAACCAATAGTGGAATTACGCCCGTTTTAGATATCTTATGAACGGTTACAACAGTTAGATATTCGCAGGAGCAACAATCATCTGTAGTCTGTTCCCTTTAATCAAGTTGTAAAATAAGTGTCCTTTGATTTAAGACTGATTTAAGGGAGAAAACACCATCACTCAGGTGATAAGTTTGAGGCAGGACTTTTGCGTTTACCAGTAAGTTACCTCGCTCGCACCTAAGTGGAAGCAATTAATCTTTCTTAAAGGTGTAATCATTAAAATCAGTGAGAAAGCGTATTTTGAAAAAAATTTAACTATGTTTTCCCGCTGATTGTGTATAATTTAACCTACACGGATCAAAACTGTCAATAACTTAAATAAGTTTGGGTAGTAGACACTCCAGCTAGGGTAAAGACAATAAGAATGTTATCCACGTTGTAAATAAAATATCACTTAGGTCCTTCTCTTTATAAAGTGCAAATCTGTGCCTATTGTAAAAATTTTGAATACTATCTTAAGTAGATTTCCTAGTATAATCAACAACGTCTAACATTTGAACACTGTCGATCTCGTATCCATGGCAATAGCATTCTTTAGATCAATTAACAACGGGAAACCTATATTCGTGCTTTGTAAGGCTAAGGTCAAGTGTTACAGTTCTGTCGACTATCCCTTTGGCTAAAACGATCTCAACAAGATGACGGTGCGCACTCGGAAACAAACCGTTTTTAGAATCATTGCGTTGACAATCCTTTTTCTTATTTTTTGGTTCGTTCGTCAAAACGTGCTTATAACATCAACCCTACATGTCAAACATAAGGACAAACAAAGTCTTGACTTTGAATTGGATTTGTCCTCTCTTGGCGCTAACTCAAAACAAACTCGAAGAAACATTATAATAGTTTCTCATGGGCGTTCCGGATCCACAATAACTGGAGACATGTTCAACCACCATCCTTCTGTGTTCTATCTGCATGAGCCGCTGCAAACTGTTGAGAGAATTAGTCAATTTCAAAAAGAACGCAAGACTTCCCCGGACGATCCTGATTATGGTAGCCTCATGTCCGAGGTCTTACACGGCATTTTTCGGTGTAATTTTAGCAGGCCAGTGGTTGAAGATTTGGAACATTTCTATCGTCATCCGAGCCATCCTCGTGCTAGCCACGCAATTGCGTCGCCACCTTTGTGCCCATATGAAATTAACGATTCAAGATGGGACCCAAGCCTCTGTCCTCCACTGACAAGTGGATCTCTGGGAAAGGTTTGTCGGGACAACTACAAGATGACTGTGGCAAAAATCCTGCTCAGTCGCATCACAGGAGCAAGCATTAAACATATTCTAGAGTCGTGTAGTTCAGCCAAAGTTGATTGCAAGACCATTTTTCTCGTTAGAGATCCCCGCGCTGTCATTGCTTCTTCTCGAAGTGTTAATTTTTTCAAAGATTCTGTAAGGGATGTGAGTAGGGCAAATTTGCGGGCCTATAGCTTTACAAATTGCAAGCAAACTGAGGAAAATTTGGCGCTTGTTAAGTCTCTTTCCTTCCGCTGGCGAAAGCGTGTAATGATTCAACGATACGAAGACTTTGCAATGGATCCTCTAACAGGGCTGTCACGCCTCTTTGATTTCGCAGGGCTGTCGGTCCCAGAGGACGTGAAAACCTGGTTGGATAAAACGACTCATCCAAGCAGTGATCACGACGAACTAAGGTCGGCATGCAGAGGATACCATCCGGCCTTCTGCACCGTTGACGAATCCACTGTGGCTGTGAATCGATGGCGTTGGAAAGTTCCGCTTATTGACATTGACATCATGGAACGTTATTGCAAGGATTTAATGCAGATAATGGGCTACAGGCCTGTGGATCGGTCTCATGAGCTGTTGTCTAATATCAGTATCCCTTTGTTTAAGAAAGATTACCAAGTAAAAGGGTGGTTCTAATTGGATTTAATATGGTGAATAGATTCCTCATTGGAATAAGAGTTTTCCTTCAATTATATGGTGGTGAAACCTCACTCGAGGAATTGGGAGGGTAAAGATGACATAAATTGTAAAAATTTTAAAAGAACTAAAAGAGCTACTTTCTAAAAAAAAAAAGCATGGTGCTGCATTTTTCAGGGGTTCAAGGAGGGAATTAAAAAGATAATTGCTAAGTTTTATGAGAAGCGAAAAAACCATAGTGCGGAGTAAGTTGTACAACTAACCTTTTTGGTAGTACTTATCAGTCCCTTATTCACTGCGCGGAATGGTTGCAATGTTTGGGTGAAGAAAATATGAAAAATCTCATACCAAATTTTGTGGCTTTTTTTTCTTTCTCACTATCATTGCTTATGTAGCTGCACCAAATCTTCTTTTTCCGGTGGAATTTTACGAGGGAAAAACTTTCGCTCTATAATTCGCTTAAAAATAGCAATGCTCGAAAAAAAATCGACCTGTAGTCCGGGACAAGAAGATTTTCTTGCGGGGCAAGTAACAGCAAGGGTCCGGGCAAGTGATCCTCTAAAGAAATCGTGAGCTAAGATGAGCAAGGAGTGGCCCCGGGCAAGCAAATTGCGAGAGCTGCTTACCCAAAGGACAAGCTGGAATTCAAGTTTCTTCGAGCCAAATATTTCAGGAAATCGCCTCTTTTCTTTATGATTCCATCAAATGAAATTAAGCCTTAACGACACCTGCGCGATCATTTTCCACTGGGACAGCGTCAAACTTGGCTAGTGCCAATGTACACTGTCTGGCATGGTCACAGAGATTTAGTGAACTACTCAGATCGCTAGAAATACATTATCTAACTGAGGTTAAAATTTATACACAATTGCCTCCCTCATAACAGTCTGCCACTGCAACGTATACGGATGACAATTATTCCATAACTCGCCATTGTTGCAGATTAAACAAAGCCGAAGAAATATATCAAACACGAGTAAACACGATTGGAAGAGATGCATGTTTCACGGTCACTAAGCAAACAAACATAGGGATTGGTCGTGTTGAAACGACAACAAAAGATAGAGCAGCGCGGTCGAATTTTTTATAAATTGACTTTGTTGACCTTTTTATTTCAGATTTAATACGAGCTTTCAAAAAACCTAGAAAGAGAGTTATGAACGGAGAAAAGCCAGAGAGAGAAAACTGAGTCAATCGTAGGTAAAATTTCCAGGGCTCAAACTCTTTCTTCTAAGAGTGCCGTGGTAAAGTGTTCTTTGTGTTTTGTAGATAATGCCTCCCTAATGTAGAAGAGGCGTTTTTACTTTACGAATTTTAATTTTTCTCCGACATGAACAAAGTCAAAGTCAGGACTTTCTTCAAAAACAATTTGGATAAAGAAATTTTCGATAAGGGAGTAATAAAACTTTGATTATTATGATAATTGGGACTGTATTACAAAAGCTGGGAACGGGTAATATAAATTGTGAAAAAGTACTAGTTTACTGAGGACTTGGCCTTATTTTCCCCTTCTCCGATCCCGTTTCCATTGCCTGGTATCTGGTATGTATGACATGTATCGTAAGACCGGCTTTTAGAATCAATCTTCTAACAAGAAATTAGAGTGATTAAAAGCCAAAAAATGATACACACCAATCAAGCCTTTTACCGTGTGAGAAATGCATCAAGGCTGAGAGGCACCAAAAAATGTTGTCGCTTTTTATTTAAAACTCTTCGCAGACGCAGATTACAGGATTAGACAGCGGGCTTGAGGATGGGCTGCGTTATCTGGGATAGCCTGCATGGCACTCTCGCCCTTTAATTTTCCGCCCTTTCCCTTCGCCATGAAACGCCTGATCTGCTGTATATTGTTACTTCTGATACTAAGGAATACTTACTACGTTGGTGGGATTTTGCGAAAAAAGACTCGAGCATATTTCACGGGATCTAATTTTTTCCATTTTACCAAAAAAAAATTCATTAAAAGGGACTGACTTTCTTGAAGATTGTCAAAATATTGATCTGTTGGTCTTAGAATTTACACAAATCATGTTTCCATGGCAATAGTTTTAAGCGTATTCCTGGACAGCTCACTGACTTGAAAGTTGGTCAATTATCTAGAGAAATTTCTAGACCTACCACCTTTGGAATTTTTTTTCCTTTTCAGAAGGGGAATGGGGTGGGGGAAGCGTCTTACACAACGAAGGTAGGATGCGAAGCACTATACCGAAGACCACCCCTTGTGCAAAGTATTGTGCGAAGTAGCCTGCGTAACAGACGGAACTAAACTCCGTCTGCGAGCCAGCACCGATATCCTTTTTCTTAGCTCCCACCTGGATTTGAGTACGCACTGTTATTGGCCTGTTAAAAAAGCAATTGTCAACTTTCCAATAAGGTTGAAGTTGAATTCGACACGCCTCTCCGTTAATTCGTTGAGGGCCTAGAGCAAGGGTATCGGCGCTGCTGCTTCGCAGGCGTTGCTAACGGGGTTAGACTAAGTTTGCGACGCAAGACTGTGTACAGACTCCCTCCTCTCCCATCAGAAAGAACCGGAGAATTCTCCGATTTTTACTGAGGGGAGGGGGGGGGGGTCTGTACACAGGCTGTTACGACGCAGACCTAGTGCAAATGGGATTATAGAAATTCCGATCATTGAACTGGACGACAACCTCATCCTGGGTACCAGAGCTCGAGGCAGGAGCCCACGAAGCATCATGGGCTCCTACCAGAGGTTAATTATTTTCTCGCGTGCGTCGGGGTGTTTCCGAGACCTTTCGCGCTGAAGTACACGTACCAACTCCCCGGAGTAAACCGCGGCTTACTGCGCGGTATGGTCAGTACCTTACACATGCGCACAACCATATCATCCCGGCAGTGAGGCAATCTCGACCCCAGTGCTTACGCAATCTATTGGGCAGTGGGGCTATGCCATGCTGATGAGGTCCTAATGAGGACGAAACAGCTGTCCATAACTGCCACTTCGGGGGTGATATGGTTGTGCGAATGCTTAAGGTACTCGTTATACCGCAGAGTAAGCTGCGGAGTTGGTACGTTTGCTTCAGTGCTAATGATTGGTATTGAAAAAAGGGTCACTATAAACGACTTAGCCGAAAACTGCGCATGAAGACACCCTGGGTACGACAACCTTGAGGAACGCAGAAATGATTATCAATAACAGAAAGCTTGTTGTGACGAGTTACAAGGAGTCAGGTATGAATGGATTGTGACCACACCAAGGAATAAACGTCCCTCAGCGGCGATGAGCGAGTAGAAACGTCTGCCGTTCGCAGGCTAAAGGCTGGTTTTCACTAGTGACGGAGTCAGAGTCGGAGTCGTAAGCGGAGTCGTAAGAGCGCTTATGACCTAGTGAAAATCAAAAATCGGAGTCGTAAGCGGAGTCATAAGCGCGACGGAATCGGAGTCAGAAGAATCAGAACGTTTCCATTTTCTTCCGACTCCGCTTACGACTCCGTCGCTTACGTTCCGCTTATGATCTAGTGAAAACCAGATTGTCGGAGTCGGAAGCAGAAGCGGAAGGATAAGCCAATCAGAATGCACGTTCCCACGCTTTGTGATTGGTTTGGTTCTTCTGCTTCTGCTTCCGACTCCGACAATCTGGTTTTCACTAGATCATAAGCGGAACGTAAGCGACGGAGTCGTAAGCGGAATCGGAACGCTGTTTTCACTAGATCATAAGCTCTACGCTTCTGATTACGACTCCGACTCAGACTCTGTCGCTAGTGAAAACCAGCCTTAAGAAATCCCGCTCGCACGCTCCGAGGGACCCTGGTACGAGCGCGTCGCTATCCTTACGATCGCAGTGAATCGTGGGATATCAAGTGGCATGAAAGCACGTTCGTGAGCTACAATCCACGTTCTCCATTATTGTAGAAGTTGTTTTGCGATGTAAAACTTTAAAAAAAGGCCTTTTTTGTGAAGCAGACGAACTACTAAGAATGTATAACAACATTGGTTTGCAGACGGCTCGTGGTTCGGGCACAAATGGCTATGTGCAACGGAACTTGTCCTTGCTTCGACGCATGAAGGAAAAAATTGAGTATCACACGCAGGAAGATGTCGATAAACTTGAACAGATGAACACGAAGAAACCCAACCAGGAGATTTTGGAGCACGAGAGAAAACGGCAGATTGAACTTCAGTGTATGCAAGTACAGGTTATGATGGAAGAGCAGGGGTAAGGTTTAACAAGGGCTAGTTTAATTGCAAAAGAGTGAAGTTCGTAGACAAAATTCATTTTAGCTCACGGTAACCCCAGTTGTTGGGCAATCTTCACAGACGTGCGGCATAGAACTGTTAGTTTTTACCGTCAATGTACATAGTAAAGCTCACATTGGTCTAAATACAGTATTTGCATCTTCATCCTATTTCAGATCTTGTTAATTTTATAGTGTTTCTCTTCATATACAAATTACGGATCATAGTCGGTCAGAAATTATTGTTAACATGAGTTCAGTCTACTTAGGAAGTCAGGAGGTAAAATGGAGACTTTCAGCACCTAGTCCAAATGAATGAGTGTTCAGAATCCCCATAAACATTGTTTAAAGTTTGATTGAACTCTAAAAGCCAAAAAGTTACCAAGAGTGCGTTTATCACAGAATTCAATCCAAGCACCTAACGGGGAGTGTTAAGTAAATATACATTACATGGCATTCGATCGTAAAAAGTGCATTTTGCAAACGTTTCTTGCATTGTTTGCTACTATGCAAAAGTAATGTTATAATGTGGCTGAATAACGTTTTGGACAAGGTAATGTCAAGACAAAGTCAGTGTGCAAAGAAAGTAGTGTCCGATAGCCCAGGGCTAGAGGATTTTTTTATTGTGCTAGTGCATTCTGTTGATAACTTGCCCAACGGGCAAGTGAAGTTTTGAGGGAAATTCAAATTACAGAACTGCAATCAATCCGATCCTGCAGGTCAATAATTTTGTTGGGGCTAGTTGAAATGACTTTTGGGCTAGTACATGATACAAGCTACAACTTGCCTGAATGGCAAACTGTAAAACTGACTTTCTTTGCACCCTGAATGAATCATCCTGGGTTTGCAGCAGCACCATAATTAATGGCTCGGTACCATGTCATTTTATGGTGTGAAAGGTTGCTATTCCAAGGCTGTGCTCTAAAAAGAGAAAAATGGAAGAAAGGTCATTGTTCTCAACCACTGAAATGTAGGGCGCTCAGCTTTTGACAGTAGTTTCTTGGTGCTTCGGACAGGTGCAATCACCAAATGACGTAATACAAAAGATTAATAAGATGCTGGACAATGCCCACACCACAGCACAGCACAAAAGCAAAAAAACAATGATTTTCTTGTTGCCAAAGAGCAAACTTAAGGCACCAGTGGTCAACGGGCACTGCTAGACCACAGTTGTGGGTACAAATGTGTTTTGTGTTGCTTGCATGTACCTTACACAGCCTGCTTTTTTGTGCTTAACATCAGACTGCCACGAGTTTACAATCTCAGAACCCACTTCAACCACTATGCAGGTAAACATAGAAGTAGGTCAGGTAGGTATTCTAATAGCTTTAGCAGTGCAGCACTGGTACTTAGAGGTTGTTGATTATCAGTTTGCAATAGTTATCTTTGATGTAGTGCCATGACATTCTGAACTGAAATGTATGAGGTTCATGTGTTTCTTAACTTGTTTTAAATTTAGATATGATGAAAATGACATTCAAGCCAAGGTGGAGGAACTGCGGCGGAAATTATCTGAACAAGAAGGCATTACATCCAAGGACAAAAAATTACCATCCAAGTATGTAGATTTTTCTAGGCATTTCACCCTTATCGTTAACCTATTTGTCATACTATTATTATTTTTTTCAGGAACAGACTGATAATGTAAAGTGGTAAGAGAGTAAGACATCTTTTGAAGTTGAAATCCATCCTAGAATGTTCTGTCTTCCCCATAATAGCTGCTCTAAAAGAAGTACAGCTAAATTTCCTTGTTTTATGTTATTATTATAATAATATATTTTTGCAGCATATTATTATGATAATTTTTCATGTGAGTGATCGGATGTTTTAGTTTCTTTTATGAGGAGTATACAGTCAGAGCTTTCATGAAGGTTTTAAGTAACTGGTCTCTCAGGGAAAGAAGCTACTCAATTGTCACAGAAATCCTTCGATATTATTTGTTGCATTTGACTCATTTTCAAACTTAGAATAGCCAGCTGATTTTACTTTAGTATAGACTGCGAGCAGTCTCTCTTTTTCTTCAGATTTAGTGAGAGCAATGCATGCGCGCGGGAGTGGCAAAGCCACGAGACGCGCAAAACGAGGGCGGCAGCCCGAGAAGAAAAAAGAGAGACTGCCCGCTTAGTCAGAGCCAATGAATTAAGCGTTGGCCTCACAACGCAAAATACGATTGGCTGATTTGTGAAGCGTTGACACCAAACTGTCAACAATCGAAACCATTGACAAGTTGATGATGTCTGAAACATTGCAGGAAAGTTTGTCACGTTTCCCGAAAAAAAAAAAAATTATATACGGAGCAAAGAGAAGCATAAGAAGGTCTCATCTCTCCGGGTACGTGACGTGATCTCGCAATTAAATGCTCAAAGCCTCTCTTCACTGTCAAGGAACGCTTTAGTTCCAAAACGGTAGTCTTACTTTAGAACTTAAAACAGAAAGTAGCATAGACGGGAAGACTGTTTATTTTATAAAGCTAAAACAATTAATAACCAACGATTAATTACCAACGGATGCACCACAGGACATCCCGCTATAGAACAAAGATTCTCAAGAAAGAAAGAAAACACAAAAAAACATATCGGCGCCCAAAGAATGATCTTGAGTGACTTGCAGCATTGGCTTAGCTTTAGTTAAGCTACAATTAGGATATGTAGAACACTGTCCCGTGAAAATTCAACATCCTGCAAACAAGAACTAGGCCACGGGTGATCTCATTCAAAACATAAAGCACAGGAAATGAATTATTAATATAAGAGAAAAAGACCAGCTTCATGACCTCTAAATGTGAGACCAGCGGCCAAAATTAAGATTTGCTCAGTCAATTAGCTTAGAATCGACTGTAACTCTATGCACTCCATAAGCTGCACTTTTAAGAAAAGTAGGAAAACATCTGTTGTTCAAGCAAACTCTAAGGTCACGTTTCACGTGCCTGGCCTGTCAGCACTTCAGTTTTGACGCCAAAAAATCACTAGACCGTGAAGGACCATTCTCCCTGGCTTTGCGGGTAGTCTCTCTTTTTTCGTGCCTCTCCCGTCTCGCGCCATCAGTCACGCGCGTGGCCGTTTGCGTATGGCGCGTTTTGCTCGACGGACTACAGAAAAAAGAGAGGCTGCTCGTAGTCTAACTTTAGTAAGCGGATAAAAAGCCAGCTGCCATCTACTAATGACAGCCTTGACATTGATAGACATTTATTAATGTTATGAGTGTGCTATAATGATTTTTTTATATCCACACTTAAAGAGGTGTCCAGCATAAGACATCAATGTTCTACAGATCTGTGTATTTCCTAAAATGCAATGTACAGTGTATGTGTTCTACAGTCAATTTTTTTATTTTGAAGGTCCAAACACTTGTCTCATATTCTCTTTGTTGTTTTCTTTTTCTTGTTCTTTTTCAGAAATTTATAAACTCAAATCCAAATAATATGTGTGTGTGATAAATTATTATCATTAATATTATAATAAATACATTATTATCAATATGCATAAGTAATGTTTCTTTGTTTTACACTGTATGTTGACATTAATTTTATTTTTCCCGATGATATTTTAATTTTATCATAGTATATTTTAAATAATTAGTAGTTACATACCCTTTATTAAGTTTTTATAGATAGAAATCATGTAATGCGCGCTTGATCATTTCATGGAAAGCGCGCAATATAAGAATTAAATTATTATTATAAATTATTATTATTGAATTATTTAAGCTTTACTTTGCAGCCATTATTGACCAAGCGTTAGGTCAAGATGGCCAAGTTCTTTGTAGTTGAGAAAAAAAAACTAGGCCATTCAGCCATCTGGACCTCATGTGTGGTCAGTAATGCATAGGTGTAACAGTAAACAATGTTTAATAGTCTAATAAAGCATTTTGCGAGATAAAGAGGTTAAAGTTGGGGATTTCCTGTGAATTTAGTACTGGAAACTAGCCAGGGCACTTGGATACCTGGGATTTTGTGCATAAAGGACAAACCATGTTTTGGTTGACTGTTAATTAGATTTTGGATATTTGCAAATAAAAAAATTTAATACTTTTACCAAACATTTTACAAAAAATTAAACAAATAACTGAGCATTCAACAACCCATGATGGTGTACGTTGATAAAATGAAAACTAGGAAATATTTTAATGTGTGGAGAATATTCCAGTGATGTGAAAAAAATGTCATTTCTACATTTCTTTGAAGTAATGTATTATTATTTCAGAAAAAGAGGTGCATTATGGTCAGCATTAACAGCTGCTTTTTGCAGGAATTCTAGTACTTTTCTAACACATAAATTCCCTGTATTGATCATTGAAGCATTGTCAAAGTCAGTGGTGTGGCCTTTCTACCATACATCATAGTTACAGATCTTCTGTTTTTCTTTTATAGGATGGTTTAAAGATGTATGGAAAGCACTTAACAGATACTTATGTTATATTAATATGTTGGCAGTTTATTTTGCTGTATTTTTCTCATATGATTGCCCTCATTTAATGCTAGTTAATTGGTTTTTCTTTCAGTGTCACAGAAACACATCAATTGGCAGAGGCAAATGAAGAAAAAAATGCTAGAATGAAAGAAGCTCTGGGAATTAAAGATGATTACAAAAGTGGTTCATCATTTGATCAAGAACTGAAAGAAGCACAAAGGAAATCAGAACAGTTGGCATGGGAAGCAGCACAGAGAGAAATAGAAAAGCAGAAAGAAAGAGTAGAGATGCGAAGGTGAGAATAATATTATTAAAGTTCTGGTCAGGTTCTACGCTCTCTATGTCGTGGGAGCTTTATATTTTTGGAAGTAAATACCAGCAGCTAATCAAAAAATACGTTAATTCAAATCCTGTTCCCATTTGCTGAGAGAAATGAGAAAAAGAGACATGCTCTCAAATGGAAATTAGTATTGTTGCAGTTTACATTTAATTTTAACAGTTTCCTTTGTCTGGTTGTGTACATGTCATTAGCCACAATCTGCTTTCCAAAGTACTGACAGCACCTTAAGCTTTTAAACTCACCATAAACGTTTGTAAAATAATGACATTATCAAGTTCTTACCATTCAACTGTGAATGGATGTAGAGTTTGACTGTTTTCAGATAGCCAAACACATTATTTGTACATTTACATAGATGCAGCTTGTCTAGGTTTCTTCTCTAAACTGTACAAGGGAAATAGAACATCATCAAAATTTTGTCAAAAAGAGCTAGTGTTTGATGTGATAAAAGATGTTTTGTGATGCTGTGACCCACTGAATGTTTGGTTCCAAGACATCCTTGAAATACGACATAATGAAATACATGTTAATGCATCAGTCAATTACACTGCTTTGTAAGATGCCAGAAAACATTTTATAGCGAGCTGTAGCCCTGCGTGTACTTGATTCTTGTTAATGTGACCCAAACCTCAAAAGTGCTGATAACCTTTGTACACGTTGCTCTATTGTACATTGTGTCACTTTGTTCTGTTAGCTAATTAGACCTAAATATAAGGTAGGCTGGTTCATGGGCAAAACTACACCATAATGATAAATCTTCAACTTGGAATAATTATTAATGATTGTCACTCCTTGTATCTGTCATTGGTACTTTTTCTAATGTCAAAGATCTTTTGCCATACCCTCCTATGTTCTCTCTCCTCAAATGTCATACTGTTAGTAGTACTTGTGAATACAGCTTGGATTTAGTGGTTTTTGTTTTGTTTTTTATCTCATCTTAATAAAGATTTAAACATTTGGCTTTTGGATATACACGTGTATTGTGGCATGTAATATTTGCTTATTGTTCTCTTGGTTCTTTGTGTGGAAGTAAATGATATATTAACATGAAGTTTATACAGTGAATGTAGGTAGTAATGTAATGAGCTATACGTTATAGAGACATCTTTACTTCTTTTGACATATACTCAAACCAAGGATGTCAATGTCATGACTGTATTCATGTGTACATCTTTCACTGTTAGGTCTAAAATTAACAAAGACAAAAATACAACAATATACAGTCTATTGCTTATGTCGCTCAATGTTCCTAACACTGTTTCATTTTCCAGGCCTGGTACACAAGGTAACATTGTACAGTAAAAATAAAATGTAGATACACAAATAACATTATTTTAGCATGGTTTTGTTAATGAAGGTAACCAAACATTCAGTGGTCATATTCCATTTAGTTATTAGCATCTCTACTTTTTGTTATGTAAACATTAAACAGGAAGAGGACAAGAAAATCTTTTACCATAATAGTTCACAAATTTACAGTCTAAATAATGTTCTTGATTTTCTATTTCCCAACGCTATATTTAGAGTATTTGCTCATTTGTTGCCAAGTTTCATTTTGGTTACATAAAGGTAAGACCAGTGGTCTTGATAACATACATGTTTTTGTTTGCCTTGCTAGTTGACAGCTTCAACTGTAAGTTAGGCTTATAAAATTATGATAGTAAAAATTTGTTTTTTTTTTCTTTATTTCCATTGCTTGCAAACTTTATTATTTAGCATCATTGGCAGGTTGGGCACCTTCAGAACCAATATAATATTCGTAATATTGATATTCAAGAAGAACAAGATCCTTGTTGTTACAGTCTCTATGCTGCTTATGTGTAACCAAGACCCTACATTAATTTTTGTCAATTTTTTGTTTCTTTGCAGCCTGAAGGAGGGAGCATCAGCGAAGAAAAAGGAAAAGAGGAAACGTTCTCCCGAATCTGAGTCTTTAGATGAAGGGAGTAAGTCAGAAAGGTATGCAGTTAACTCTTATTATTCTTGTGGAAAGGATTTGCTAGAAAATTCTTGGAAGAAACAACAACATAACTACAGCAAGATAGCCACACAGTCTGGGAGCATATTATTCAAATAGATATTATTCAGTAGTATTATTTAAAGCCAGAAATGTTTTATGTGATGGCTGGTACATCTTTGCAGATGTTGAAGTTTTCGTTTGAGGAGTAGAAAAGACAATGCTATAATATAGTTAACTTTCACTAGTAGTGATGGTGTTGCATAAAGTAATAAAGAATGTTGAGATGAAAATAGTAAGGTAAGTTGCCTGTTTGCCTGTCAACTGTCTCTAACAGTTTGAAAAGTTAGTCATTGATACAGTAGCAAAATATTGTAGCAAAAAAAATAATCTACAGAGGAAGTTAGATGCAAATGTCTTGTGTTAAAGAGATCTAAGTACATGTACATTAAATAGTTTTGCTGGTTGCTTTAATAATTTAGTTTGATAGTATTTTTATTTTTAACACAACTGCATTTGATGAGCTCTGGCGTACTTTTTAATCCTGTATAAATAAACACTATGATTAGTTGAACCTCTCCGCACCACCACCTTAGGGACAGAAGAAAAAATTAATTGGTCATTGTTGAGAAGTGGCAGTTTTAAAGACGTTTAAACAAGAGTCAGTGTATGGTCTGACCACCAAAAAAGTGGCCGTTGTGGAGAGGTGGCTTTTACTTGTGTGTTAGTGGAGGTTCAACTGTAGCATTATTTTCATAGTCATATTTAAACCGAGCGGGAGGTCTGTATGGGAGAATCGCCAGTGCAGACCAAAGGCAGTGAGGTCTGTACCAGCAACCGAGGTCAAGATTCTCCTATACAGACTTATCTAGCTTGGTTAATAAGATGTTTATTATAAATTATGGCCAAACAAGAAAGCAAAGGAACAGAAACAAAAATAATTTTACTTGCTTCCCTTCATCTTTGCTCGTAGCTTCCTTGGCAGGACTCAAATTTGCCAACGTTTGCTCGTTTTCTTTACCTGCTTCCTCATGAAGGTGCACTGATTCTTCCATTTAGTATATACTATTAACAGGAACAAGCCAATTTTTTTAGGACAACTGTTACAACAAGATCTGTCTAGATGCCAGTCTAGATGTGAAAATCTAGACCGCGGTCAAGATCGATTTTAGCCAATCAAATTCTTGAATTTGTTTGTTTCCAGTCCTTTTGAGACGTGTCCATATAATAATGTTTTATAATGCTCTATTCATTGAGTCTTTGAATGAGACCCTGTGATGTGATCATTTAAATAGTCTCTGTTGTAATGTGAAGCCTTCTTGGGCCATTTTTGTGGGGTCAGTTAGGGAAAGAGAAATATGTCTTCACAGTAACTGGGATCTAAGTATTTCAATCCCTGTGTACAATTAGATTTTTTACTTTTATCTTGCAGTTCAGGTAGTGGAAAGCATTCATCCCCGTCTCCCCAAAATAAACGACAAAAGAAACGAAAAAAGCAGACACCAGTAGACAGGTAAGGTGACCTTTTTGGAGGTAAGTATAAATATTAAATGTGTATGTTGTACTTAATTTTTTGTCTCAGTTAATTTTTGGTTTTCTTTTGTTTTTGGGTGTGGTAATGTATGCTAATGACATTGAAACAAAGGAAAAATATAAATTACCCAAGATAAAAAATTAGCTACAACATGTGTACAATGTTGAACATCCAAATTCTTTTGTCATTGTTAGTAATAAATTATTACCATAAGCATTGTATTAACTGTGAATGTAATAATTTTATGTTATTCTAGAACTTATCAATAGTGGTTTGTGAAAGCATTATATAGGGCCAAATTATACTGCTTTTAAATAAACACTTGTTACAATTTACATGTAGTATGTATGTTACATGTACCTTGAAATGGCATCATGATGACTCTGAAATGACGGATTTTGTTGTTTCAGTCTTGAGTACTTCTCAAGTATGATAAATGGTGACCAAGTCAGATGGATTCAATCTCGTGTACAACAAATAAGGGTTTTCCAAGGTCAATTGTTGATCTGTCTTGGTTGATGTGCCAAGTTTGATGAACCTATATTGAGCTCGGTTGCCCAATATATTAATATGATCCTGATTTTGCTTGTCTCTCTTTTTCTAGAAAGGAAGCAATTTTCAAAACTGTTAACAATGTATATTTCTGTTCGCACATGCAGATTTAGTGTGTACTGTGCCTTTTTAGAAATCTGATTCATGCTTTTTTTGTTGTCAAAATCATTCATCACTGTTTTCACTTTTGTTTGTTTGCCTTTTATCACATTTCTGCAGCTCATCAGAGTCCGATTCTGATTCAGACAAACGAAAGTCGGGGAAGAAGAATAAAGATAAACCAAAAAGGTATGAGAGCGTTATTTTTATCTAAAAAGAGAATTGCTTCACTTTCACCATTACAGCCTTTCCAGGTCAAGCATTAACCGCCACAGATTATTTTACTGTGAACCTCACTAATCCGTGAACACCAGAAATATTTTTGGAATGTCACTGTGTTGCAACTAAACCACAAACAGCCATGGTAATTGGTTTGGGGCTTCGTGGTTGCCCACATGTCCACTCCTGGACTTAATGGTGATTGGTCACTACGCAGTAAACGTTGCTGAAATATTTCGGATGTTTACAGTTTTCTGAGTTTGACAGGTAGTGCATTCGTTACCTGAAAATTAAATCTGTTAGTCCATTAAGAGAAGTGAATTCATTGTGAGGTAGTTAAAATTTTTGCCAGCTTGGCCTTGTCTTGATTGAAGCTAATTGAAAACGGTAACTCCTCACTCCCAAAAATTGGTCAAAATAAAAATTCAACAGAAATTTTCGAAGTTCAATTTGTGAAATGCTAAAAAACCAAGTAGTGCCATGTTGAATGGTCACGCCACAGGATTTTGCAGCTGAAAGAGATAAACTTGAGACATTGATGGGCAAGAGACATTGTCCAAGACGTTGCTGACATTGCTGGCTTTTCTCTGAATTTATCTGGGGCACTTCAGTAGCTTTTCAGGGGTCTATTACAATGTGAATACTTCTCACTTGGCGCGAATTGTTGGGTTAGGGCAGAGGAAGGTGGGCAACTCCCCACCTATCCCTTCCCTAACCCAGCATCAACACCAACCTTTCATTTTGAGTAAAATGTTGGGTTGGGGGAGGGCTGCAGGTAAGATGGCAACTCTTCATCCACCCCTTCCCCAACCCAGTATCAACACTAACTTCTCACTTTGGGCAAAATGTTGGGTTAGAGGGGAAGAAGGTGGGTAGTTTGCCAGAATCTTATACCAATTTAATTTATCTCTACTTGGCTCTTCTCTATGTTTAATCTATTGCAAGGCACATCTGGTTTTTTGAAATATTTAAGGTGATAAACAATGTTAACATTGAGTCAAGTATCAAATATGATGACCTGTGCTGTTTTATTATGGCGAATTTGACAGTAGAAGCGTTTATTGATGTCTAGATCACTTATGGCTTAGAATTGCCAGCAATATCATTAATAGATTAAATGGTCTGTTGCTTGTTAAAGCATCTGACAAGAAAAATTAAAATTAAAGTCTTTCAACAAATTTTACACTTAACGTTTTTCATTCTTGATAAGACGTTGGATACATCGAAACGTCGACTTCTAATTTTTCTTGATTTCATTACTATTTTCTTGGAGTCATGTTTTATTATTCTTCCTTTGTTGTAAATGCGTGACATGGAGGTTGAAATAAAATAAAATAAATTTGAGTCAAGGATAAAATTGAACTGCAGTAAAACTGAAATGAAACTGTTATTTTGAGCACTGATTTCAAGTTTGTTTCGTTCAAAGAGATGACTCTCGAGATCGTTCAAGAAGAAGGAGCTTGGAAGCAAGAGGAAAGTCGAAAAGGGAAGAAAAAGAAGAAAAGGAAGCGAAACGTAGGAGAAGATCTGTCGACTCAGAAGATGATAAACCAAGAAGAAGGCAAAAGAGTGACTCAAGAAGGTCAGACTGTTAAATCCTGTGCACTGTTAACGTTTCTGTTATGTTTGTTCTTTTGTGGAAAATTTGTATATTTACAATTAGAGAAAGAGTCTCCTACTAGTTTCACTGTGGAAAGTTCGGTACGTTACCAAGACGTTGATTTATTAAACGTTTCGAAAGTTAATTCACTGAAAAAAGCTTTGAAAGTTTTTGGGAACTGAAACCGCAGACTTGTCGCCGCCATTTGGCAACTTAGTTTCGTCTGGGCGCGATGAATTTTTGTAGTTTTTCTCCTTGCCGTAAAGTTCAAATGCGTTTAATTAAAGGTTGTTTTAGCAATATTTATTTCTCTATTTCGCAGTCGCTCGGAAAGTGAAAGCCCTGACAGACCCAACAGGAGAAAGCAGAAAGATGAAAAACGCCAGAAATACAGGAAAGAAAGCCGTAGCCCCTCAAGAGACAATGAAGACAAAAACAGACGTCGGAGAGAGAAGTCTCCTTCAACAGATAGTCCGTCCCCACAGAAAACAAAATCTCGCCACAAGGATAGATCAGATGAGGTGACAGAAGACGTTGAGCGTGGTAATCGTTTAGGTAAAAGCAGTGAAAAACGCGTTCGAAATGAGCTGTCCAAGGAGGGACGCGAGAGTCGTAACCATTATGGTCGTCGAGAAGTTGCTCGTGTCTCGCCAGAAGATCAGTTAAGAGAAAGCCGCTTACGATCACATCGCAATGAAAATGATGGTAGGAGATCCCCAGAAAATGATGCTCCCGAAAGGCGACATCGCAGCCCTGATTGGTCAAGTTTTGCAGAGAGGTCACCTGATGCAAGAAGGAAAGAAAAGCAGCGAAACGTGCGAAGCCCCTCTGAGGAAAGGCATCCGGTGCAGCGCGAACGACTTGTGAAAGAAAGAGTGGAAAGACGGCGTAGGGAATCCAGTTCAAGCCCTGAGCGATCAGAAATTGCCGCACGAAAAAGGGACTTTCGTGACAGAGAAGACGATAGACAAGCTCGGCAGAAAGAGAGCATCCCCAAACGAAAGTCCGATAATCACATGAAACGAGCTGCCAGCCCCGAGGAGGACAACCGCAGACGTTCTTCTAGGGAGAAAAATATCGCACAGAGGATTCGTTCACCTTCTGCTGAGGATAAGCGCGGGGAGGATACACGCGTAAATTCCAGACGACAGCGGTCTGAAAGTTCTCCAAAAGAAGTCAGAAAGGTGAGACATACGGACAGATCACAATCTCCTTTGGAAGAGAGAAGGCTGAGAAAGAGATCACCAAGCGAAACACCTCCCAAAAAGACTGAAGTATCTAGAGACAAACAAAGAAAAGCTAATCAAGCGCGCACTGCCAAGCAAAAGACCCCTCCCAGTTCAGAGGAGAGCTCTTCCAGTAGTTCATCTGGGTCCGAGTCGGATTCAGATTCTGACGGGCAGTCTTCTGCTAGTAGCCCGGACAAGAAAGCTTTGAAACAGGCAAAACAACAATCTTCCCCCGGGAAGACGGGTGTTTCTTCCTCGCGTCGCAAAGGTCAGCAACAGTCCCCACAACACCACACTCCAAGTCCTCCTGCGAAGCCGGCAAGGCGGTCTTCGGACAACGCTGCACCTTTGAGACGACAAAAGCAAAGTGCAAGCCCGAGTCCATCTCCCGTACGTAGGAGGTCACCTCAAAGAACTACTCGTGCCAGACAGATGAATCGAAGTCGGAACATCAGTAGATCTCGAGGAAGAAGAAGTAGAGAAAGATCGCAAAGCCCGGAACATAAACGACGCCAGCGATCCAGAAGCACTACACCTCCAAGACGAAACAGAACACCGACTTCGTCTCCTCCGAGAAAAAATCAATCAAGAATGTCCAATGTGCGTCAGCAGAGAAGTCCCAGTCGCAGTCCACAGCGCCGACAACCCGCTCCCTCCCAAAAACGTCAACAAACTAGAAGCGCTACCCCACCAGTAAATCAAAGAAGCCCAAGTCCTGTCCAAAGACGTCGGTCAGAAAGTCCAAATCCTCCACGCAGCTCAATCCAACAGGAAAGAAGTCACCAGAAAAGTCGCAGCCGCAGCCATTCCCCTCAGAGGGCACCTCGTAGACGCCAACCTTCCCGAAGCCCATCCCCAGTGAGAAACAGAAGAAGGCCGAGCCCTCCTGCCAAGAGACGGAGATCTGAAAGTCCACGTCCTCCACGTGGGTCACATCAACAGCAAAGAAGACATCAGAGAAGTCGCAGCCGTAGCCATTCCCCTCCGAGGGCAACTCGTAGACGCCAGCCTTCACGGAGCCCATCCCCAGTGAGAAACAGAAGAAGAAGTCCAAGTCCTCCTGGCCGGAGAAACCAGTCAGGGAGTCCCATCCATCAACGACGCCCTGTTCAGCAGCAGAGCAGAAGTCCTGCGAGAAGACAGAGAGGCAGCCCTAAGAGCGCTCCTCCCAGGCAGTCCCGAAGGCGTAGATCGTCTTCAAGTCCATCGCCTGCAAGAAACCCTCCCTCAGCAAGTCAGTTAGCTAGAAAACGAAGCCCTGTTCAGAGACGTCACCGAATTCCCAGTGCATCGCCTGAACCCGAGAAAAGCACACCTGATCAGAGAAAACGTCAGACTTCGCCTGAATCGGAAGATACAGATGACCATGAATCTTCACCCAAAAGGTAAAATATGAAGTTGTCACTAACAGTGTTTGACGGGTAAACCAAAGAAGATATGTAGAATCCTTTCGTGTCAATAGAGACTTAAAGAATCACGTTTACGGCAAAGAGCAGACGTCTGTTTACACCACTTTACCCGAAGTTTTCCCTTTACTGGTCGTTTACAACTCATTGTATCTGCTCAAAAGTATGTAGTTTCATGTCAAGTTCATCCATAAGAATTCTTTTGGACAGTTTTCATCCAAATATGAGAGATTGTCAGCTTGTATATCACGTATGCCTTAAACGTAATTCCAAGTCTCTCTATTATTTATTTGCATTACTTCAAACATTATTAAACCATTTACCCCAAATGAATCAACAAAAGTAATACTGTTTTCCGAGAATTTCAAGCGGCATAGTTGGTTTAAACGTGGCGGGAAACAGTTGAGCTGTTAGATGCCATGTGATCTGCGTGTAGCTAGTGGGGGCACCCACCCCTCTTTGCGAATCAACAATAACAACCCACATTTTTATTTTGCCTCAAACAGACCTTATTCACGATACCCGACATCTTTGCACGCGCTTTAGGATTGATGATATAAAAGCAATGTCACATGGTATCTGATCTGGCGGCAAACAAGTGTTAACATTTGCCAATACGAGTAATCGCTGTCGAGTTTGTTTATTCTTTCCTAACGAAACAACGTTTTATACTTGCAAAATGTACAGTTCGAGTTTTAGGCAAGTTTTACGTCCTTATCGCCTGCTGTGAAGACATCTAGGGTCGCTACCGTTATCGTCTTTAAGATAAAAAGATCTTCATTTTCTGTTGTCTAGAATAAACAAACTCGACAGTGACTTCTTGTATTGGTAGATTTTATGACTTGTTTGCCCCCCTGAAAAATGACGTGACATTGTCCTTAAGCGCGTGCAAAGGTAGCGGGTATCGTGAATAAGGTCTATTACAAAGTACATGAAAAGAACATTACAGTTTACTTAATGAGGCAGAAACCTATTCAGAGAAGTAAAAAATAAACGAGCTAAGAAGTCGCAGAAATTGATATGATTTCTTCGGCCTGCGACACACAAAGCAACAAAAAAACAAATAAATGAGTAAAAATGATAACAGTAATGATAATATTAGTTATTATAATGATGTAAAGGTAAAATAGAATTCAGCTTTATAACTACAGTATCAGTATCAAGTACATGTCTTGATCACTTTCTGTCCTGTTGTTTGTTCTCTGAAGAGCGGTTCAGGAGAAGCCTCGTGTTGAGAAGGCGAGCAAAACGAAGAACACTGAGAGTAAACCCCGAAAGAAAAGTAGCAGCGAAAGTGAAAGTAGTTCAGAGAATGACAGCAGCAAGAGTGAAAGTAGCAGCGACAACAGCAGTAGCGAGTCCAGCAGTAGTGGCGAGGAGGAGTCTGACTCAGACAGCAGCAGTTCACAAAGTGACAAACCAAGACGATAACGAGTTAGCCCCTGATGGTGTGTTAGGTACGGGTCAAAGCCTGTTGCTGAGTGGCACGAAGTTGATTCTTTTCTCGTTTGTTTGCTAGCTTAGTGTTAACATCTCGTGCTTAGGAATAGGTCTAGACTCGCCGACGAAACGGCATCCAGTGGCCTAAACTTTATACCTTATTATTGTACACTTAAGACTACCTGATAACCTGCTATACAAAAAGGAAGGTAAATTTTGCAAACACTTCCGGTATCAGAGAGTCAGGAAAAGTCGCCGTTCCTAGAATGCCGGCTGATTACTGAACAGGAATTGAATGTCATTTGTATTAATAAAATTAAGAGCTTAGATAAGTTTTGGGTGTGTTGCCAAGAAACATTTTTCTGTCAGGCTGCGATGTGACTGTATTCTCGTTCATTCGAAAAGTTTTTATCCAACTTAACATTTTTATAGGACCCGATTACAGTATCTTCAAAAATATAAAAAAACGATGTGATTAGTTTTAAGAATGTACTCTAGAACTTGATCATTAAAGTCCTTTGCATGAACGGAATGGAATGGAATAGAAAATTTTTAGCTTTAATTATAACAGAGCGGACGTAACAGTCCAACATCCTTATGCGAGCGAACATGTTGTGTTTATAGTCAGTACTCCATTTGACAAGTGAGATCGAAAAACTTATGAGACTATAATAGTGTTTTTGCTATCCCATAATGTTTAACTGAATAAAGTTATTATTGTCCGTCTGTCGCGCCTGTGGATATCCTGTGAACAAAGAATAAAAAGGTTGAATTTTGAGAACAGAATAACGATGTGCAATTTAAAAGCATCGTCACGTTCCTCCAAAACCCTCCCTTCGCCCTTGAATGGGCCTGTTTCAAAAAGACCATAATACTCTTTGTTGGCCCTCCAACATTTTGCATAAACATTGTTTTCAGTTTCTCTTGGGGCTTACAATCGCCTCAAGAGAAATTGAAAACAATTCTTACGCGGAATTTGATGGACGAAAAAGAGTATTAGGGTACTGAAAAAACGCCTATGAAATAAGCTATTTCCGAGTTCCCCCGGGCCTCTGTATCAAAACGAGGTTAAGTGCTTAGCCTTTGACAGGAAAATATTTTTCATTCTCATGCAAACAAGAACCTCTGAACGTTCTTAGTAGCGTTGAGTCTCGCTTGGAGCCCATGGGGCTTGGAAATAAGTTTTGTTGTCAAAGGCGATGGTGCTGTTATGCTACTTTTTCTTTTTTAATACAAAACGAGTGTTAAAATCATAATGTAAATGCTCAAAAAAATTGCAAGGAGAGACAGGCCGCACATCTTAGCTTCACACCGGTGTGAAACCTTTGAAAACCTTTTACATATTGATATTGCCCCAATGAGGACAACTTTTTCAGAAATTTTACTCTCAAAAATTTGAACGATGATTTTTATCAGTATCGTTTCTATGTAGCGAACCCAGATATGGCTCGGTACTGGTTTTGTTCAGTACTGGGAAAAATGTGTGCAAGTTCAGCAGAACCTTATACAACAGAAAGTTAATTCAGTTCGGGCGTATTCCTGTTGAATTTGTTGTCCGTTTTATAAGATATCAAAATCGCGTAAAAGTAATTACATTTCCCCTATCTACTTTTGATATCTCCGTGCAGTTTAGAGCTGTACACAGCGTGCATTTTATCACAGTATCACTGGGATAAAGCGTTTCGTTTTCCAGGAAAATTTCACTTTCTCGTCAAAGCAGTCACTGACTCAGTCAGACTCGGAGTAGTTTATTTAAATTTAGTGCTTAGTACTATACAGTGAACGGGGTTATGTTCTGTGAAATTTATCTTCAGTCTGCGGCCCACGATGACATCACCACGATCCACTATTTTTTTAAAAATTTATTTTTAAAAATGACTATAACGTGAATTTGCTCTATTGCAATTACCAATAAAAGGCTAATTTCATCCGATTACTTCAAGTCGTCGTTGAGAGGAGAAAACGACTCGAAGCAATCGGATGAATTTCAGGCTAGGTCAGGGTTTCAAACCCTCACTGTAGTGCACAGAGGCAGGGCGAATTTTCGACCTATGACGTAACGGACATTGATCTAGTGCCAGGCGATACTCGGGCATTCCATCAACATGGCTGACGCCGGTGTGGGAATTGACTTGTTGGCAGAAATGCAGAACGCTTTTTTGAACAACGAGAAATTTCTTATGGCTCAAAATGTAGTGACACAGTACGATCCTCTTGAGGTCTGTCTGGATAGAAATGTGGCAGAAACTGTAAATCACGTCTACAAACACAAGGTAATATAACGATCACTCCAGTATTAAGTCTTTTGTTCGGCGAGAAAAAATAGAAAGGAAGGATTACGAACTAAGGATACATACTTTTCCTCAGAATTGACTGCCATCTTGAATTTACTCTTTCCACCTCTGTTTCACCCCATCGTATTGAACCTGTACTCTCCCTGATCTCAGATATTCAAGATTTAAACTACCGTAAGCTTCCGATTATTTGGGAGAATTCTCGTCGACAGTCATGAAGGGTTTAGAAGGGCTTATAAACTGGGGACTTATATTGGGGGGGGGGGGGGGGGGGGGCTATAACCAGACAAAAGTGTTCCAAGACAAGCTACATAGCAGTGCTGATCAAAATACTATTTGAATTTGATCGTTTATATGAGCTTCAAAACGTCGTAAAAAGTCAAATTCATTTCAATACATGCTAGAGGGGGGCTTATATTCGGTGAGGGGGGGGGGGGGGTTATAACCGGCTCAAAGCACCCAACAGTGGGCAAAAATTAATGTACCCATCAATGTAATTCTGTGGAGGTAGGGATGGGGTGAGGCATGCGGGCAAAGGATGGAGAAAAGATTTCGTCTAAGTCTTGAAGCGGGGAGGATAAATTCATCAAATTTAGATAGAACTCCCCACCCATGAGTGGCACAATAAAAAACGAAAGGCAAAATAAATAATTTATTTCAAATACTTTTAATTATGATTGTCACCAATCTGATTTAACCTATTTACCTTTGTGCTGTAAAATATTAAAATATTTGATTATAGTTCAGAATAAAAGGTGCGTTCTTTCCAAGGTACTCACTTGAAAGATTAGCAACCAGGTATAAAAAAAGATTTCCCATGAACCAGGCAATAAAAAAGTGGGATACTGGGAATAGAGTAAAATATAGGGAAAACACAAGAAGAAAATGAAATAGGATTGTACCAATGTGTACTCTTACCACTGTGTGCCATCCTTGGTTTCCCGAGGGTAAAATATACAATTGGCAGAAAAAGAATGATATTTACTGATGTGAGTAACTTTTAAGTAATATTCCAAATTTCTCATTTTATTTATCCTGGATTATTTTATTAGGTCAAAGAAGTCAAACCAATAACAAACCAGCGTGCATCAGGAAGGTGTTGGATTTTTGCATTTTTGAATGCAATCCGTCAGAAATTTGTCCAACATTTCAACTTGGAGGACTTTGAATTTAGTCAACAGTATCTCTATTTCTGGGACAGGATAGAAAGGTCCTATTTCTTCATAAATGTATATGAAGAGTTGGCACGGAAAGGAGAGAAGCCTGATGGCCGCCTGATGATGTTTCTGTTGTCCAATCCACTGAATGATGGAGGCCAATGGGATATGCTTATAAACTTGGTGGAAAAATATGGATTGATTCCCAAAGAAGTCTGGCCAGAGGCATTTACTGCTGGCCGATCAATGCGGCTGAGAAAAATAATGAACTACAAGGTATGGAAAGGTTTTGTTGAATTTATACTTTCTCTTTTATTGTTTTTTAAATGACACAAGTACACGTCAATAAAATTGTTTTTTATTACATGTATTTATTAGTTTGGTTATATCAGCACATGGTGTGTAAAATGTTTTGTTGTGTTTTTGTTTTGCCAAGGTATAGAATATAACAGACGAGTATGATTAAAACCAAAATCAATTCACAAATTTACCTGACCTTCTAATTACCACAGGGGGAAGGGGAGCATCCATATCATTAGAAGGGATGGGGATGCTCATCATTTTGTGTGGAGTCATAAAGTGGTGTTATTTTCCTCACTTAGATTTTTTAGTCCAAAATCCAATATTTTTAATCAATACGAAAGACCAAAATAATGTCATCATTGTAACTGTGTTTGTAGACAGCATTTGATGTCAGCATGTTTAGCAGTCATTAACACCACAATCAATCATAGCTCTTACTTAATGTTCTATGTCTGTAAGTTTTAGTATGGTCTCCTTTAGGAATAAGCCATGCCCAGATTGGTCTTCTTTAGATTGAGGCTCAATTCTAATTTTCTGATGAATATTCTTGTCCCTCCATATTTGGATTTCCCCAGTTTTAAATAGTTATAATGATAAAAGTATAATAATCTCTCATTATTATTTTAATTTTTCTATAGCTACGAGAATATGCAGTAACCTTGAAGGGACTAGTTGACAAGAATTGTAGTGATGAAGAAATGAAAGTAGCTAAAGCCAAAATGATGACTGAGGTTTGTAGATTTGTTTGTGAATCTCATGACCTTCAAGTTTCCTCAGTATATTTAACCCACATTTGTACGTTAATAAATTTATTAAATAGAGTGCGGAAAATAATAAACAATTATTATTGGATGAGGTTGAGCAAAATATGGTGTGTGTATTTGCCAGTGGCAAGCAGATCAATTATTCTGCTGAAGCAAGTAATTGATCTGTGAGACACTGACAAATCACAATATTATTTTGCAATAACTGAGTTCAATAATTTGTTTTATCATTCGGTCACCAATCCAATTGCAAGAAGGAGAAAAGCGTGATTTCATTTATGCCTGAGCAGAATATTATTTGCAGCCAAACACTGTTGAACGACATTGTGCATGAGCAGCCCACTATTTGTAGGCAGTTATTTGCAGGTCATGTGGTGAGCTCTTGGCCAATGAAAGGGGAGAACAATTTGCATCCAATGATAATAATGTATAATCCTCTCCATAGTGAACAAGTTACATCCATGCAGCCTGTTCTTTCTTTCCTTTTTGCATCTCCTTCATATTAATTTTGTTCTTTTTGATTTCAGGTTTACAGGATTACTAGCATCTGCCTTGGCACTCCACCCAAGACATTTGACTGGGAATATTCTGATAAGAGTAAAGCGTACTGTAAGCTGTCAGGAGTGACCCCCCTCCAGTTCTACAATGTACATGTTAAACCAATATACAACCCACTTGACAAGGTGATTACTGCATGATTAGGCAGATTTACAGGGGTACAAGGGGTAGGGCATGGCCCCCTTTCTGCATGAGACATTTTTGTGAAAATATATCTGTCAATACGGGTGTTTGGTGGATTTATAGAACGGATGTAATTTCTGGAGACCAATGCTTCCACAGTTCTATAATTAATAAAACAAAGGCCTACATAATCATGCAAATTTTTGATACAGATTATCCCCACTTTAGAGCCTGAATGAGACTTTGTTCCAAATAAATATTAAACAGTGGAAATTTAAAATCATGTTTTCTGTAAATAATATTCTTTTCAGGTGTGCCTTGTAAATGATCCTCGTAATCCTTACAATAGACTCCTAACTGTAGAGTACCTTAGCAACATGATGAATGGCCGACTTGTTTTGTACAATAACCAGTCTGTGGATGTCCTCAAGAAGCTTGCAGCAGCATCCCTTAGAGATCATGAGGTAATGATTATTTCTTTAGTACAGTCAACTCTTTCTAAGATGGACACCTTTGGGTCCTTTTGGACTGGCAAAAATTGCATAGATATCCATCAGATCCAAAAGGCAAAATCATTTTGTGGAAAAAAGGGAACTTATACCCCCACCTGCTGAAATCAGCTGCATTGCCAACAACTCATTGGAAGAGGTACATTTGTACTTGGAAACTAGCACCTGCCAATTGGCTATAGACAAATATAACAAAATTAACAAAAAATAAAAATTAATTTTTGAGCTTGAGTTAATGCTCATGTAGGCTGATTTTGAATTTGCAGTGAACAACAATGCATATCTCAGAAAGCAACCCATAATTTTATCTTTTAAGAGACCCAGTCCTCTGGTCTTTTCCGGCAAAATGGTTATTTCTGCCTGTCACATCATGCTACATTGTCAGGAATACCATCTCTAATGAGTCATGTCACTGATGACCTACACTGGATGAATAAACTCTATAAGCTAAAGACTTCTTTGGCACTGCAAAACTGGTTTTATTGTACAGTACTTGTTTTTGTATTTAGATTATTTTTTACTTAATGTATTGCTGCTTATTCTTAAGTCCTATTTTACTGTTTTCATTATTTCCTCAGGCAGTTTGGTTTGGATGTGATGTTGGCAAACACTTTGAAAGAAAACTTGGAGCACTCCATCTTGATGTGTGAGTTAGCCTTATATTAGTGTACGAAAACGTTGGTATATTATGAGGCAATTATTGGATTTACTGACTTGAGGCAGTTACTTGCTAAAAGAAAAATAACTGGGTTACTGTGTGCTTGGTTCTATATGGCCACGTTAAGGAAGACTTCATGTCAATCATAACTGACTCCAGCAGAGGTTGATTCCTACGTAAGGCTCTTGCAAGGTCAAGTTTGAACTAGTGTGTAAACTCAAAGCCTCATTAGTTACAAACCAATAAAAAAGTTTGCATTTTTCCGTTTAAATTCATTTCATTATTCTTTTTGCAGTCACAACTATGAGTTGGCATTTGGTATTTCTATGGTAACACTAGACAAAGCTCAGCGTTTGTTGTATGGCGACTCACTTATGACTCATGCCATGGTTTTCACTGGTCTCTCCTGGGAGGTAGGTTGAAAAGAAAAAACCCGAACATGAATTCCTGGTTTATGACTCTAAGTTAAAATTTTGGTACAAAGGCTGGCTACTCACAGTTGCTATCCTGTGAGGATAGATTGGTATTATATTATTGTAAACAGAACATCAATGTTCAGTTACAGTGAACGAATTTGCGATTTTAAAGCCAAATGAACGCTGTTTAAAGGGGCTATGTCATGCTATTTGCTACCTGTTAAAAATATGAATTTCAAAAATAATGGTCCAGTTTTGTTATTTATTTTTGGCATTGAAATTGTTTCCTTTCGTCTTTCACTATGGGTGACATGGATTGGAAAATGATGGGCAATCTTTTTAAGTTTTAATGCTATGCCTACAAAAATCACCAAAATATATTATAGTTAGTGCTCTCCGATGAAATTTGTTTGCTTTCTTTCTCACAACTCCACAGGAGCATTTCGTGTTTGGATAAGGTCGTTTAGTAATGACTTCAATACAGGATTGACCTAAAACAGCAGTATCCCCATGGAATAGCCCCTTTAAGGTATTTGTGATTTTTTTATTACTTTTTTCCAGGGAGATGAGCCTGCTGGTGACACAGAGGATCCCAAGCCAGGGGCAGATGAGAACCTTCCAGAGTTGAAGACCACTAAATGGCGCGTGGAGAATTCCTGGGGCGAGGAAAAGGACAAGCCAGGTTACCTAATGATGACTGATAGCTGGTTTTCGGAATATGTTTATGAAGTTGTTGTGGACAAGAAATATGTCCCAGCAGACATCATGGCTGTGTTAAAGCAGGACCCAGTGATTCTACCCGCCTGGGACCCAATGGGCTCCCTTGCTTGCATAGTGTGTGGGAAAGAGGAACATCTAGCTCATTTGTGATATATTAGATAAACATTCGGTAGTTTGTTAACTGATGATACGTGCATCACACCAATCAAGCACATGAAAGAAGACACCAGGTCTTCTCTGTGTCTTGCTCAGTAGCCTCTGTATCAGATGCTAGAAAGGGAAATGAGGTGATTTCTTCACCCACGAATTGCTCAAAACATGAAGGAAACTCACAACGATGAAAGTTAAAATTGTTTTCCTCTTTACTCGCCGATATCCTTCTTCTTCCTTTCTGGCACCTGGTACGCATGTTCGACTAGAGCAATTTTATTACTGTACTCTTTGGAATCTGTAAAACGGGGCTTATTTATGTTATCGAATAGTGGATTTGATTTGATCATGACTGACAACAAACTGTTTGAGCCTGTGAAACAATATATATAATGTAGTGTGCACCTATTATCGTATATTTTATGCCGGCATGGGATATAAATAGAGTCATTGTGCAAATAGTTCAGTGATCTCGCTATTTTTTTACCTTTTTCTGGCATTTTTTTGGATGTCGAAATTAGACTGTCCTCTTTAAACCTGCCTTACTGTACTTTACTTTATAAACCACATAGCCCATACACTGCAGGCAAAATGTATCTCTCTCCCCTTAAGGTATCTCTCTCTGCTTAAAGGCCCAACACTGTTTGAAGTTGTTGCGTCTGTTTGCACGTAGCTAACGTTTGACCGGTTTCAAACTTTGTGCAAAAACTCCCAACACCACGCAACAGGGTGTGCAAACGGACACAGCGTATAACATCCAATAATGTTGGGAGTTGTTTGCCAACAATGTTATGTCTGTTTGCACGGGGCTTAACGGGCATGTAATTAAATTTTCTCTGAGTTTCACAGAGACACGTCTTTTTTAAATTATTTTTTACTCGTATGGAAACAGGATCAATGCCAATGGAATTTAAAAGCACGCATGCTTATCCTCTCCACTTAAGGTAGCCTGTATATAGACGATGTTTTCTTTTTCTTCTCAAAAATCGACGCGCGTGAGGGTGAAGCTTGCGCGGAGCACGATAAAGTCTATTTTCTCTTTTCCCCAACCCCCACCCCCTTTACGCCAGCCATCAATAAATCCCCCATGGTTTTTATTTTCATATCCGCGCTCGACAATCTCTGAAGAGAAAATAGGACAGGCTACCCTTAAGGGGCTTTTTTAAGTTGTGGGTTCCCTCGGTGGGTTTTTAAAGGGTGTATCTAGCTGACCTTTTGAGAATGGATGGTCATTAATGTCTGTCCCCCTTGAGTGTACTTGCTCTCATATTGGATTCAAGCCTATGGTGATTTCCATAGATTTCCATTCCTGATTCCATTCCAGTAGCCTCCTGAACAAGAAGTGAGCTGTACCTATGTTATACCAAAATGTTGAGGATAGTTCAATCCCTTGTCTGGAGGTTTGAAACTTTTTGAAAACATACAACCTGTACTTCGGCGTGGTGGTGGTGTTGATGGGGTTGGTGGTGATGATGGGGGTGATGATGGTGACAGTGAGGGTGGAAGTGGTGGTGGTGACAGTGATGATGGGGGGGCTGGTGATGGGTCAATGTTTTAACAACAAAAACAATATGCTTTAATTGCATGACTGTAACAAAGTATTACAGTATTGCAAAAGCTAATTGAATTTAATTATTGATTCCTTTTTAAATTAACTATTTAAAATAATTTTTAATATATTAATCATTGGTTACTTTCAACCATCAATAGGATTAATTATTCTGAACACAAGTTTGTCTCTCAATTCAAAGCAAGATAACATAAATGAAATTAATTGTATTTTAGTTAAATAGTCAGTAGAATTCATTAGACGTGATAATAAGGTCTCGTGTGATTGCAGTCGTAGAAACGGTATTTTAGAGAGGATCATCTCTGTTATTGAAGAAAAACTTGGACAATCTAATAAAAAGTGAGTTTCATCTTCAATTCTGTTACAGTTGCAGAGAGACCAGGGTGATGGTGAGGATGGTGGTGGTGCGGGTGATTATGGCGATGGTGAGGGGGGGGGGGGTTGTATTGGTGGGGGCTGGTGATGGTGGTGGTGGTGAGGATGGGGGTGATGGGGTTGATGATGGTTATGGCAGAGGTGATTATGGTGATGGTGGGGGGGGGGGGGTCCTAGTGGTGGTGGTAATTATGGTGGTGGAGTGCTGGTGATGGTGGGGGTGGTGAAGATGGTGGTGATGGGGTTGATGTTGGTTATGGAAAGGGTGATTATGGTGATGGTGGGAGGATTGTAGTGATTGTGGTAACTATGGTGATGGGGGGCTGGTGATTTTGGGGGTGGTGAGGATGGTGGTGATGATGGGGATGGTGGTGATGGGGTTGATGACGGTGATGGAAGGGGTGATGATGATGATGATGATAGTGGGGTGGTGATGAAGGTGGTGGTGGGGAGGGTGATGAAGGTGGTGGTGGTGGGGGGGTTGATGGAGGATGTGTTGGTGATGATGTTGGTGGTGGGGGTGGTGCTGATAATGGCGGTGGTGGTGATGATGGTGGTGGGCGGTGATGGTGGTGGTGGTGGTCATGATGAAGATGATGGTGACCATGATGACTGTCAGGCTTAAATTTGGGAATTTCCTTCATAAAATCCGAACTGTATGGGACAATCTTAGAAATGAGCTTGACGAGTTGAATGGAGCATCAACAGTTTCAGTACTAAAGTTATCACCGATTTCTTCCATTAGCATTAAGTTTCTACGTGAATTTGCGATTTTTAGCTTACTGGTTTTTTACGAATCTGCCGGTCCTATCGTAGTCGTGGGCAAAAAAGGAGAAACGCCCTGGGCGATGGACACACTCGAAATTGATAGAGCCATAAACACAGCGGATTTTGACGCAAATTTTTGTTCAATAATAGGCCCCTCCGTATATAACATTTACATTTAAGCTCCGAGGCTCTAGTTTCGATATTTTACGGTCCATCATACGAATCACCAGATGCAACTTGGTTTGAAATGAAGGTTTTTTCAAGCGACTTAGTTTACTTTTAAAAAGCAGTTAACCGACAAATGACAAAAATTAACTGGTAACTGATTATTGACCAAAATTGTGGCTGATAACTGACATTTGTACCCCGTCCTCCCAATCCAGACCCTCTGTGGTATTTTTCTGGTTCTTTAGCATCGCGTGACATACTGGCGTGACTAAAAAAACGGGTTTCCCCGGAAATGACACGAGAAATGTGGTGTGGTTTTCTCGGAAAAGACGGTCAAACATCAGACTTTTATCATTGGTGGCGTGTTTTTATCGCAGAATTAACGTCGTAGTTTGGCTAATTTTGTAGTTACGTATACAGAAATTTAACTGCAACGGAGTAGAAGTGGAACTTGGAAGTTATTAAATCAGCTTTCAGGTAAGGCAAGCCGTCTGGTAAGGCGGAGGAGCCCGCCGAGGATGTCGAGTAAAAATAAGCAGTTTTATCAAATCGGATGTAAAAGTAATAGACATGTGGGGTTCTGAATTAAGTGAAGAATTAATTTTAGTAGGGATACGTAAAAATTACTTCAAATTATAACTTGAATCCTTCCCTGAAGAAAGTGGCTAGCAATTGAATAGATATGTGAAAAACCAAAATGAAAATTTGAAGTTCAGCCAGTCTTGTATAGAATTTATCGTTACTTTGTTGCTGCTTTTAATCTGGGAGATGTCTAACCCATTTCTTTGATGGCAATTCTTTTTCAATTTGGGAAGTGATTATTAATTTAGATTTTTTGTCGGCGTTTAAAGTATTGTCTGAGTCAATAGCACCAGTTTGGCAGTGGTTTTGTGAAATATTATCAGCAAAAGAAATTTGTCTGAGCAAATTTCGACTGGAATTTACATTTCCCCCTGATTCTCTATAGCAGGGTTTAAATGTGAAATTTATGAACAACCTGATAATGTAAAATGCTTTTATTGGATTTTGAAATCCATGAAGTTGATACCGCATCCCAGACAGTCCCCGTCTTGTGTAACACCTGTTGTAGTGATACCATGACTGACCAAAGGTTGCACAAAATTGTTGTTTATAATCTTAATATTATTGCAATGCTTGTCGGGTTAGGTAACCTATATTTCCGTTCGTCAGTACTGTAATCTTTAAGTTTTTATTCATGTCGACGCAGGTTCCTTTATATTTCAGACTGGGTTTTTATTTACTATGGAAAATACCGAGAAAAGCCAACACGTGTAGGCACAAAGGACCAGGATCAAACGTCAACAAACTGTTGACGAAACTCTTAGTAAAACATGTGATATTCTTGGCCAATCACATGTCTTAGACATGGAAACTGAATGATTCGTACCCATAAGAAAGAGAACGATATTTCCATAAAAAAACGTCAGTCCGGCTGAAAAGGATCCAGAAAACCATGAAAACCCCCAGAAGCAGTACTTGTATTTATTGATTCCAATTATAATATACAGATTTAGCCAGGGCTGAAAGCGAAATTCTCGATGATATTTATAGTTTGTTAAAAAATATATAAAATCGTGTAATGCTAAGCGGCGAAGGCAACGCCGGAGAATGGTGAAAAACAACAATAGGTCTAATCAGCAAAAAAAAAAAAGCAACTTTGCACGTGCAGCACACTTTTTTTGTACATTCCTTTGCCGTTGTTTTGCACGACTACAACGTGAAACTTCCAGAAACTTCTTACTTGCACATTTTATGGAGGAAATGTCGCAGGTGTTCTCGTTCACTTTTTTTTCACTGCCTCTAGCATTTCCCATTTTGTCGCCGCCGCTACAAGATTTTCATGTTGTTCTTCCAACAAAAAAATGTCTCCTTTGTTTTTTATCTCTCGCTCTAGACCTCTGTCGCCCTTTTTCTCGTTGAGCTTCGCTGGCCTGCCGCCCACTTTCTCTCTCCTGCTCTATATTCCAAATTTGTGGACATGACAATTAGTCTAAACTAAACACTTTAGACAACACGGATGCAGAAACAATTTCCCCTTTCCGTTTTCGTCTTTATTGACTCTTTAGTTGTCTCTGCTTTACAAGAAGCCGGGAGTTGCATTTGGGTTGCCAGACCTGTTGATTGAGTTATTTTACATTGGTATACCTGTGGTGCGGACGGACGGTCGCTCGTGCGGGCGGGCGGTCGGTGTACGGTCACGTGATTACCCAATTTTCTCGGATGGGTAGATTACTTCATTTTCTTACCCATGGTGCTCCGCTATAACCTAATATAAAGATTTAGCCCGGGCTAAAAGCGCAGCTCTGGTTAATAATACGTGTAAACAAAAAAAATTAAATCGTGTAATGTTAAACGGGGGACGACAATGAAAATGGCTTCAAGACTAATATATCTAATTAGCAGAAAAACAAATTGCACGTGCAGCACACTTTTTCTTCTAATTAGCAAAAAACAAATTTGCACCGGCAGCACTCTTTTTTGTCTTTCCCTTGCCGTTGTTTTGCACGACTATGTAACGCTGTTTTGTACGACTAAAACGTCAAACTTCCTAGTTAATTTATACACTATTTTAATGGAGAAATTGTCATATGTGCTTACCCAATATTTTGTTTCCAGTGTTCATGTTCGCTTTAATTTTTCACTGCCGCTCATTTTCACCTTGCTGGCCGCTAGTATTTCTGATTTTCTCACCGCCGCTTTGAATTTCCATGTTTTTATTCCTACGAATTTTCAATAACTCGCTCTAGCTCTTTCTCTGTTATCCACGTTAGTGTACACGTAAAAAATAACGCCGAAAAAGACACGACTCTTTTCTTTCTAAAAGTCCGGGCTGCCATGTGATTTCATTCCAAAAAAAACCTCGAGTTGCATTTGGGTTCCCATACCTGTTGATTGAGTTATTTTATATTGGTATGCCTGTGGTGCGGACGGACGGTGGCTCGCTCGATTGCTCGCTCGCTCGGTGTACGGTCACGTGATTACCAAATTTTCTGGGATGGGTAGATTACCATATTTCCTTAGCTATGGGGCTCCGCCCACGCGCGCGCTTCGCGCGCTCCGCTATCAGGCCCTCTTTTCGTTTCGCTTTAGCTTTGTAAATTACATTCCGGCGGGCACGTAAGAGAGAATGTATGAGAACTGCTATTAAAAATTGGGCCTGATCTTAGGTTATAAAATATATGACAGTTGATCGACAGTTGATTATTTTCATGTTTTCAAGCACGGGTAGAAGGATGGGTTTCAGTGCAGTTTCTGAAAGATTGAGCCGGTACCCTCAACTCCTGTACTTAAATATTTTTCTATTTCAGGGATGGCTGAAAGCGGTGAAAGCCGCAGTTCTGACGACGAGTATGAGTCAGATGATTTTCTTTCTGATACGGAGAGTGAGGATTCTTCGGAAGATGGTAAGTAGGAGATATTCATTGATATCTCTCGTTACATAACGAATCCGGTTTAAATGTAAAGTACATATGTTCCACAAGGTATTTCTAAAATTAATATTACATGCTCCAAGATTCAGTTTTGCTAGCTTAACCAATTCACCCCGGAACCGCCTGTGCTGATCCACGTCCCTTGTACCGCCTATGACGTCATCAGTTTTTAACAATCCAAGACACTTCTTCATCTACCTAGTTGAAGGGGAAGAGAACTTTTAAACAATACCAGAGTTCACTAGATGAAAATCTTTTTCTGCTCCTGTCATCTGATCCTACGATGCTAAAAACTCTGCCTAAAACATTTCAAACCGAAATGAAGCTCTAATGGAGCAAGAAAGGGGAAGAAATAGCGGAGAAAGGGCAACCGCTGTACAAAAGTAACGGTGGCTCTGGGGACAAGATTGAAGTGCAAAGCGTATGCCCTGATATTTTGCGCATGCCCGAACTACGTAAGCTGATATTTGGCTGAATATTTTGCATGTGGAAGAGAAGGCCGCAAAGTGCTCGACCTAAAAACGGCGTTGGGGGTATTTTTGGCTTTCATAGCCAGATAGTGGCAAGAAAAGGTTCCAATAACTTTAAAAGGCGTTTTTTGGCAAAATTCCCAAGGGCGAATGAGTGAATACTAAAGGTGCGTTCGATTGACCGTATTCTGGAATAGGAATACATAGTAGCCTGAAATCCGATTGCTTCGAGTCGTTTTCTCCTCTCAATAACTGAGGGAGTAATAACGACTCGAAGAAATCGGATGAAATTCAGGCTAAATACATAGCGGAATGAATTTACTTTACTGGTCCTTACTGGACGGCTTAGTGTTAAGTATCGTGGGATATTTTTACGAGTCAAGCTGTATTTTGGCGAGACCGTAAAACTTGAGTAGTTTACTCAATAAATCCATTTTCTTCGGGTCATCGTCGGCACTTGGAGGCTCTATGTTTTTGCCAGGAAAATATTTGCGAGTAAATAAGAGATGGAATGACAAATAATTGTAAGGCTTATAATCGCAAGTGAATACACTAGAAAGAGCAAATTGCGATGGAAAGAAGAAAAACCTCCCATAAACGGGTTTCGTCGAGCTTGTTGAAAACAATCAAAGGACTCAAAACCTGATTTTTGCCCGAAATATGGTCATTAATACAAGCTTGGGCACAGCTTAGTTTCCATATAGCGAGTTGGTGTTGTTTGGATCCTCTGATGAAAATAACGGAAATCTATTTCCAAGTGCTTGAGCACTTACTTTCCGACAGGTGTTCGAACGTTTTTAGACATCTGCAGAGTTCAGAGTCTTGCCGAACATCCTGCACACCGGACTGCGTCCAGATCCTGAACTCTGCAGCTACTAAATACCGATTGAAGCTCAAAGAATCTTTGTTCATAAAATGGGAGAAACCCGACCTCAACCAGCAGGTGTAACACATAAACCTGACTCTCTCCTTGTAAGTAGCTAAGCGTCACTAATTTTAAACTTTTCAGTACGCAATATTGCCAACGCAATGTAAAGAGCTTTGTAACATCGCGCGCGATTTAAATTCAACGGCGATTTCAAAATATGTAACACTGAAGACCACAGATGTACGGTCGAAACATGTCTGGTGCATTAAAGAACTGGTGTTGTGTTTATGCGGCTGTCTATTTCCAAGTGGTTTTGATTTTGAAGCTTGTTTAGCATATTTTGGCAAATGGGATGGTCATTGAAAGCTGCAAGTAATACCAAGATTCAAAACAAAGTTTGGATTAGGTCATTTTATAGTTTTCGTAGCAAATTTACTTTTGTTATTCGTTTTTTGCTTACTCTGTTTACAAATTTAGGCGAAGAAGACACCGAAGATATCGTTTTCGAAGACAGCGAGGAGGATATGGAAGATGAGGATGATCAACGCTTGAAAGAGTTAGAATTATGTTCATCCTCTGATGAAGGTAGCTAAAGAGAATAAACTGTAAAAACAACCAGCCGTTTGTCCTTGGGAACAAAAGAACGTTCCCACATTCAGGCCCGGCCA
>OZ038002.1:11511693-11649193 GCA_964035705.1 Porites rus
AAAATCGAACGCAAATATGTTCTGTTAGTGTTTTACTTTCCAAAACCTGCTCGCTCCAATGTGGTATCCTTCAGTGGATTAAATTGGGTCCTCTATTATTTTTGGAAGGGAATTTGAGCGCGAGACCGCGCTCGGGGGAGAAGGGAAGAGGGAACCTTTCTTCCTTACGCGCCCGAAATCCCCTCGCCCTTCCCCTTCGAACGTCTGCCACGCATGTACATGCTAAGTTTACTAAAAATCGAACGTCCACAGTTTCATCGTTATCTTTTGTTCCCCAATTAGTTATATAAACATCCTGACGGACTTTGTAGACGCGGAGATTTTCTTGATCGATGGTGACTCGCTACTTCTTGAACTTCTTGGAGAACAGACCTTGGATTGGAGTAATGGAGGACAATTTCTGCACCTCACATATCTTCTTGAACGTTTCTTGCAACACTTTACGAATAAAGGTTAGTTCACCGGCTCTATCAGTCTTCCTTTGTTATTTTTGTGATTTGAACACAATACTTGTTGAACAAATCTGGCCTTTTTCAATGACGCCAATACTCTCTAAGACAGCTGAGGCGCCGTTCGGATCGGCTTCAACTAGAATATCCGTCGTGGAGAGGTATCCATATTATAAATATCTCAAGAATATTACTGTAAACCCTTTATGTTTCAAGGGTGATCAACATCAATTTCTTCGGAACAATTGTCAATACATCGCATCGTAAAGAGAAAAGGTGATAATAATTGATTAAATGATAACCAAAGGAATATGCTTTGATCTTTTATCAAATTATCCGCTCAACTAATTCCTTACGAAAATGAATGAAGATCAGTGTGGAGAATTTATGTGGTTTCTATGGACTTTAGGTGTTCAGAGAGTTGGAGTTGCTGTATTTCTAGTAACGCGAGGTTTAAACGTGCCAGTAGCACAACAAATCGTCTGATACTTTTTCTTTGAAAATGTTTGAATGTTGTAGGTGGAGTGTTCCACATCGTCTTCTTTAAGGATATGGAGATTATCTGGAGCAGCCAGCCATCTATGTTGTTAGCTCGCCAAGCAATTATGCTACACCTTGAGAACAATACAAGTTTCACTGTTGTGACTTCAATCGATAACTACTGGGAAAAGCAATGGAAAGATTATGTAGAAGACAAATTCCCAGCCTTTCTGTTGCTAACCGACGTAGAAAACATTCCATGGAAAATTAAGCAGGACAAGCAAAAAGCTGTGAAGTTCTTCTTCCGAAGCCTTCTTTGCCATGCCCTCGGTCAGGGATTAAACTGTGTGTTTATTTCGGGAATCGAGATGACAGCAACAAAGGTTATGGGATTCTACACACAGTCGATATCGATTCATAAATTTTTCTTTCGAAAGGTAAGCCCCCACAATTATACAAAAACAATTGGAAATTGTTGTAAAGAGTAAAATCACTTCTGTCGTTTCTTCAAATTGTCTTGAACATCATATAGAAAGCCAACTGCTTCTTATCATTCACACCGCAAACCATCCGGGTGAAAATCTCACTCGGGCATAAAGGCAACAATTAAATTGGCCTTGCTTTTTAAGGGAAGACCCAAAATCAGCTGAAAAGTCCAAAAATTGTAAAAAAAATTTTATCGACTCTAAAGTCGACAATCATATTTTCTAAAGCGTTCCGAACGGATTGACCCGAACCGTTTGATCAGTTTTCCAATCGGATTCTCCGGTTTTGAAAAGCACAAAGCCCTGGTCACCCCTTGCAGGTTGCAACTAAAGCAACTTCGTTTATACCACCTTATTTTGAGCTCACCATCCACCTAAAGGGCACGTACGAACTTATTTGTGTGCAGCTTCCTTGCGCACGTGAATGAAGGGACCTGCGAGCAAGCTCTCTAAGGGCTTAGGTGTGGAAGGGAAAGGAGAGTGTGTTCGCAGGCTATAAAAACGGATATTTTCGTCAACAGTCTCCGTGTAGATAAGTTGGTAACCAGGGGTTAGTTTAATAAATCTTCTACAATCCAAGTGTAATGTGTAGGCATGGTTGTTTTAGATTCTGAAAACGGCAATAGCTACACTTGTAAAATTACACTCGTAAAAGTTTTATTAAGTTGACCCCTGATCAATACGTTTTGTTTGGACAGCGTAACTTCAATGAAATCTGGTCAGTGGGTGCAGCATAAAGCTTCTAGAAGCTCAAGGCTTTGTTTTTTGTTTTAGCTATAACTCATTTTAGCCTAGCATCTGTTAAAAGTAAGTAAAACCTGGTTCAGTGGAAAATGCGAAACTATAAACTGCCCTTGATGTGCCTGACGACAGAAAAACATGTAAATGGCTGCTCAGAGTCAGGTTCAGAGTGTGGTAACATGTTAATTTTCTTCCATTAGGTTCAAAAGTCGATATACAAAACCTGGAATTCTCTTGCGACATGCTTTAAACACGAAGCACCTTTAGACTACATCGAGTGCAACGATTCTGTTAGCCAGGTAAAACAAAATTTTTGATTAATACAGGTGTGGATAATAGCCCGCCGTCCGCAACGCAGGTGACCGCCGCTGCTTATATGGGGTCAGTAAAGTATAATTAGTATAGGTAATAGCATGATTTGTATTGATATTTGGCATAAATACCACGAGTGATATTTCGAAATTGTTATACGTAATTTCACGAGCCCGTAGGCGAGTGAAATTTGAGACAATTTTGAAATATCACAAGTGGTATTTAGGCCAAATATCACGTACAAATCATGCTGTTATTTGTTTATACTACTACTATTTTATCGCCATACAATGAACTGTGTTTCAATGTGTTTCTCTTAACTCCATCACATGCGTTGTGTGGTGGTTTGTGTTTGTATTGTTACCATCATTGATCAAAATGTAAAACGTGATCAAAAATTCATTTTTGAACTTCCATTTTCAGACTGACCTAAAAGAAAAAGTAAAGACTCTGCTTCAGGCTAAGCCACATGGAGGATGCCGTGAGCTGATTACTGCCCTCGCTTGTGAGAGAATGTTATGTAAATTTCTTAAAGACCCTAACATAACGAAGGTACGTCTTAGTAGGAAACAGGTTGTAATTGGTGACAAAATAAGAATCTATGCCTTTCGCTCCCTTTTCTATTTCGGCTTTGAAGTGAAATAATGGTTAAAATTCCCCTAACGACGCACATCTTTAAGCGTTGAAATTATTGAGCAACCAGGTTAAATACAATGAATTGACAACTCACGACTCACTTTGACTCTAGCAACTCATTATTTCCGCATTGGTGTCGAAACATCGCGATCAGTCACTTTCACTGACAGTCCTATTCTGGACTACACTCACCTGAACAATCATACAGTCAACCGATTCGCCACGTCAGTAACTGGAAGTAAACTGGGCCGTTTTAACTTCGCAGAGGCATCTGGGATCGTTACTGGGATGGGCCAATTTCTTTCCTTTCCCAAGTAACAATCCCAGAAATCTTTGCAAAAGTTAAATCGGCCCAGTTTTCTTCTCCTTTCTAAAGATTTTTTTCAAATATTACGTAAAAGGAGATCGGTAATCAAGACTAATGAAACTAATCCCTTAGAGAAAATTTTCGAAGCCATTTATTCCTGTTGCGTGGCAACGTACGAGGCAATGCAAATGTCAAGGCCTCAGCTGGCCTCTATGTATGTTATGTAACTGCTTAATTCTGTCAACAGGAAACAATCAAAGCTACAGAAGACAGGGTCAAGCTTTTTCTCCTTCACTCGGTTCTGCTTAAGAAATTGCCTTTGAAGTACAGAGTTCAAGAAGTAAACAACTTGGATCTGTTCTACAAAATAAATGACACTCAAGTAAATTTTTTTGACAAGGTTAGGGAATAGCAAATTGTTTGAGTATTTTGGCCTTTTGACTTAAACTACATCCTTATCATAGTTAAAATCGTTTTTTAGATTTTCTGTGTGTCCAAAGACGGGCGAATTTTTGTTCATTTATTTATTTACTTATTTAATTCATTTATTAATATTATGGTCAAAAATTACCCTTAAACTTTTGCTCGATTTCTCAGCGTTAATTTCATTGTACAAAATTGCTTTGGCAGAGTTCCCCATGTCTAATATAAGTGGAAAAATGGCGTCAAGGTTTTAAAATACTTTAAAATGAAGATGTCACGGGTTTAAAAGACGCTGTAGAAAACCTAAGCACACGAAATAGCGTAATTTTTTTAAGCAAGCATTCTTACAGGTATTTTGTCGAAAAATATAGACAATTATGAACTAAGCCACAATATATGTAATATATTTATATATTTATTCATTTCAGTTTTGTAGTAACCTGTGGACGTGTTTGAAGGTGATACAGGACGAATACCCGTCCATGACAAGCCATTCACTAGACATGACTTCAGTTGCCGATCTGATGGACGGTCGACTTGTTCTTACTCTTTTTTCCTTGGCTATGGAACAAAGATCACTGGGATTACAAGGTTGGAGTAGCGTCATATTACAAGCAATTTTTACCCTTATCAATTATCAGCGGGGCATTATTTTGTTCTAGCTTTTCCCAATTTAAGTGAGTGCGTTCTTCTTGTTTTGAGTGGTAAGGGAGAGGAAAAAGAGAAGTTGTTTATTAGAGGAAATAAGTAAGAAATGTGTTTACCCCAAATTTTGTTACAGAATGAAGTACTGTTAACATGATTCCCTACAAATTTTTCGCAGAATTTCGGAGTTGGAAGGGCTTTTCTGAATCTTTTAGGCGATTGACGACTTAAAACTGTCGAATTAAACCAACCGTAATATAATAATAACGTAAAACATTGCATAGGGCATACACAGTAGCTCTATGCTCTTTACACTTTATTAAAGAAAAATAAAATATTTAAATAAAACTTATTCTTCAAAGCGATATTAAATATATGTCTTAAGCTTTGACTTAAAAGTTGGCAGATTGTCACTAGATCTAATATCATCAGGTAACTGATTCCACAGCTCAGGGGCGGAGATGGCGAAAGCCCTAGCAGCATAGGTTCATGTAATAATAAGCACGATCCAAATGTAGAGTAGAAGATGATCGAAGCATACGCGCAAGACAAAATGGAGTAAAGAGCTCTTTGATGTAGGACGGCGATAGGTTGTGGAGGCCTTTGAAGGTTAAAAGAAGAATTTTAAATTTAATGCGTTCAGCAGTGGGGAACCAATGAAGATCCTTCAATATTGGTGTTACGTGATCGAATGTTGAAGATGTCACAAAGAGCGCAGCAGCATTCTCAACAGACCGTAGTTTCCGCAGTAGATGTTTAGAGATGCCATAAAGCAAAGAATTACAGAAATCTAACTTCGAGGAGAGAAAGGCATGGACGAGGAACTCAACGGTCTTGGGAGATAAATACTTTCTGATGCGAGCAACGTTCCGAAGTTGATAGAAAGCTGACTTAGAGACTGGGGTAACCTGAGGTGCCATAGAAAGGGTAAAGTCAAAAATAGCACCAGTGTCTCTGACGTGTTGCTGGGAGGGCTGGACGAGATCAGCACTAAAACGAAGTGGAATAAAAGACGTCTGAGGACTGTCATAAAAACAAATCAGTTCCGTCTTATCTTTGTTTGATTTAAGCTTGTTAGCAGTCATCCATAAATCTATGCCACTTAGGCACTTTTCGATTGTACTCACGGTACAGTGCAATCCCAAGTCTCCCAAGTTACAGGAGAAAAAAGCATAGAACTGGGTGTCGTAGGTGTAAAGATGGAAAGCCATATTGTGACGTCGCAGAATGTCAGCCACAGGTGATGTGTAGAAAAGGTAGAGGACTGGGGCCAACACAGAGCCTTGAGGTACGCCGCAAATCAATTCCTGAGATGAAGATATATCCGGGTCGATGCATAACAACTGAGAACGTTGAGAAAGTTTGGATTTGAACCACTTCAAAGCTTTACCAAAATTGCATACTTAGATTGGAGTCTACTGAGTAATATATTATGGTCGACAGTGTCAAAAGCGGTCGATAAGTCGAGTAGTAGCAGAACCACACAACAACGGTTGTCAACAGCACGTAATAAGTCGTTATGGACACGGAGAAGAGCTGTCTCAAAAAGCGTTTGTACGCATTTAGTCCAAATTGCGGTAAAATTATGTTTAACGTTTTTTTTTTGTTTCACTTCTCGTCATGAAAGGCACATCGACTTATAAAAAAGGCGTAACTAGGCTCGAGGATTTAACCACGCAGACTGTGAAAACCTTGCATGGTTCAGGTGTTCCAAACGAGTCCGCGTGAAAGTGGAACTGTACCGTTCAAAACTTTCACACTTTGCTGTTCTAAAACTTGAGCGGTTCCGCGGGTCCCATGTAAAAAATAAGGCGGGTCCGTGCAAGTTTCTAACTCATTCAAAATTGCCCTGACCCGTGTAAAAGTTGTCTGAGTTTTTTAGGGGGGGTAAAAAGAATAAGCTGTTTTATATCTCTCCGTTGAAAGCAAAAGAAACAAAACAAAACTAATGGAAGAGAGGCCACAAAAAAAGGCTTGTCAATAAATTTACATTAGCTCAGTTATGTTGATTGATGTTGAAATGTCAAATTCATTTGTTTCAGCCTCTAGTTTGCCTGGCGATATTTCCAAAACAGTAGAAGCTGCATGGAGTAAAGTATTCGTTGCCGTGAATTCTGATGCCCTTGGGGCTCAATTTTTCCCCATATTTTCTGAGAATGAGGAGAGCTTTCGTCCATCAGGTGAGAAAAAGGATAAAATATGGCAAATAAACGAAACAGGTATCTAACGTATATGACATACGCCTCGCATGGGTTTCCAGACACGAGACACGCAAAAATGCAGTTTCCTAGCTTGCGTTGTGTCATGACACTTTGGTATTATACCTTGAAATCCTTTTCTCTGGTGTAGTACCCTCTTTACTGGAAACCAAAATATATGTTATTTAAAGCAAATAAAAATCAAAAATTAGAAGAGGTACGATAAGATATATTTACTTGAAGAAAACTAATTTTTGGTAGAGTTTCTTCCAAGTACGCCTTCTCGTAGCGATTATAATTATTATTGCTTTTTATATACCAGGAAGAAGTTCAGAGTTTGACTCCAAAGTGAAGCTAAGACGTCTTCTTGAGGTTAAAAGTGTTCTTGTAGAGGAGTACGCAGGGGATGTTCGGACCAAAATTAACGACCTGGCTGAGTAAGTCGGTGGAATATCTAGGGACACGCGCTAACATCTTTTTTATTATCATCTTTTTAACAATGCCAAATTGATCAGTAAATTTAGTTGACATCTGTTTTCAGCCGAAATGTTTTACTGTTTCTTTTTCGCCAAAGCGGCATGCGCTAGGGCAGTTTACGTTTTTGAGCATAACAGCCTAAAAATAGTTAGCCCAAGCAAACACTCGCATTTTTGTTTTAAATTAAGATGGGAGCAGCGAAAATTTGACAAAAAAACCTTTTTCGGTTTATGGGTTATAAGCTTTGTTGCTTTTGACTGTTATAGGAGGTTTAAATGTCGTCTTCTTTTCAGTTTTGAGTAAATCACAAAGAGCCGCCTTAACCAGGAGCATCAGCGCCTCATTTTTTCTCAGTCAATATTATCTTTATAAAACTACTGGGATCTTATCACATTTATAGACATGATAGAAATGTGATGGTGAATTTTACGCCTGGAGTCAATTTAGCGTGTAATTTACAAGTGTAGCTATTGTTCTCAGACTCTAAAACGATGGCTACACTTGTACACGTGTAAACGTTTTATTAAATTGACCCCTGGTGAATACATGAGAGAGAGTTTTCAGTCAGTGACACAGGTGGGTCGAAAGAAAAAACTGGTTACTCCTAATTGGAGTTGAACCTATGACCTTCTATTTACTTGTCCAGATGCTCTACCACTGAGCTACAGGGGACTCGTGGGAACTAAGGCCAATAAACTAGGTTCATGTGGCATTCGTCCTACATACTGCTAGGACTGGAATGTCATAGGTTTGATTCCTGTTGGGACTACTCAGATGTTTTCTTCCGAGCCGCCTGTGTCACTAACTGAAAAAAAAAATCTTTCTCGTTCATTCACAATTCACCATCTCATCTTTATCATTGCGCATAAGCACTTATTGACATTCTAATCCTAGCAGTATGAAGGACGTTTATGTCACATGAACCTAATTTAATGGCCTAAGCTTCACGAGTCTCCTTTAGCTTAGAGCATCTGGAATAGCATCACCAGAAGGTCATACTTTCGACCCCTCTCGGACCTCACTAACTTCTCATTTATCTCTTAAAAGAACTGAAGACCAGGAGGAAATATTTCGTATTGGTCGGGAATTTGATGAGCGTTATCATTGGCATACCCGAAAGCCTCTCACTGATGACTACGACAGGACAAGAGAAGACATAAAAGGTGAAGAGATAATAAGAAAAGGCCAAAGCAAACGGATCTAGGTTGCTTACGGATTAAGGAGGAGAGAAATATATGTAAGGGAAAGATTAAATGTAAACCAGAACTGGATGGGCTAAAATATTGCCCGAGTCGAAATATTTCTTAAAATAGGGGATGATAAGAAAATTTTTACTTTGCGATGCCATTTCACCCCCAGAGAAACCTCCAAAGAACCCGAATAGAAGACGTCGGTACTACAACGACAAGCAGAAGTATGTTCGATTTCTTCGCTTTTATGGTAATTCCCTTGAAGGAGGTATTGATCGGGCAAAAGTAATTACTGTCACAGAGAACAGCGACAAGAAAAAGAAAGGGAAAGATAAAACACGCAAGGTGGTAAGTAACACGGTTTCAGTTTAGGAAAGGAGTTCCTCATGATGATGTTTATTTTATGCAGATTCAGCAAGAACGTGAAAGAACTCGGAAACAGGGGCCTAAACGCGACTTCCCGCGTTCAATTTGTTGCTCTACCATTATAATGGTCAAGTCGGTTGCGCCGTCACTGTTATTACGTTCTTTTTGCCAAATCTGTTTTGTAACTGGACACAAAGGAGACATGCAATCGATGAACACCATTACCTTTGTCATTACTATTCCTAACGTCATTGCCCGGGGGGGCACTTTAGGAATTTCTGGGTGGGGATGTGCCGCTGGGAGCCTGGAACCCTTAACCTTTACCAGAGCTAGTTCAGCTGAATTTTGCTACCCTATACTAGAGTAAACTCCCCAAATCTCCCTATCCTAGAGTAGCTGTGTACCTAGTCTAGATAAAATCTTCAACCAACTGATCAGTTTCCTGAAAAATGATACCCTATTCTAGAGCCAAACGCTCTGATTTATATACCCTATTCTAGAGTAAACTGCTCATTGTCATTATCATTCAAGTCATTCTCATTCCAATCACCACTATCTCATCACTAAAAAAACGTTTTTTTACCTCAAATTAGGGCTAACTTAACAGCTAAGTCACGTCAACCAACAGACGTACTGAGAAGATTGCTATTGCGGTGGAACTAAGTCAGTATTTTTTTTACCCTCGAAACTAATGCTTGATAAGTTCACTGAAAATCTGAGTATAATTCTGTTATATGTACTCATTTACTTCAATCTTTTACAGAGCAAAACGCAATTACAGTTAATAGAGAAAAACAAACAGAGGCGTAAAGGTAAATAAATAACAACAACTTAATTAATATGCGTCTGAGCGGTTTACAAAGTGAAATTAACATATAAAACAATGGTATCGTTACAATTCGCACAAAATTACGTGAATTGAATTAACCTTATATGATTGTCACCACCCGCAAATACCACAGGCTTATCGCGGCGGGCAGTGACAACAATTTATAAAAAGCCTAGAAATAGTTATAAGTAAAAGTGTCTAAATAAATAAATTAAAAAATTCAAGAATAATTAACTAGTTGAATGAAGCACACACCAATTTACTGGCTTAATTACAGATAGTTATTTAAACAGGAAGACATTATTGTAGACCGCGCGTTCTTTGAAGAAGAGTTGCTGTATCGATATAATTATTCTCAGGGGCGAGGATTTTCAGAACTGCATTATGGATTTTTTCCTTGAATTGCTTTATTTCTCAATGCAATTTTCAATTATTTCTGCGATCATTTTTGTTTGCTCTCTTTTAAACATTTTTTCTTTCCATTAACTTTCTCTGATTTAACAGACGAGGAAATGAAGAAGGAGCAAGACAAATGGTGTAACACCTTTAAAAACATTGAGCCACTTTTGAATAAACAAGACTACGAAAATGCGTTGGAGCTGATGAATGAATTTTTGAAAAACACCTCATTCCCACAAGTTCGTTTACCAGCTTTGATGGTTAAAGCGAAATGTTGCTTCGCTGCTTGGCGACAAAAACGTAAGTTTTTCAAAGTTCGTCGACTAAGTAGAAGTTATTTCAAAATTTAATTTCCAGTGAACTTCAGTATCGTCTCACGGTGTGTGAAATTATCTTTTTAAAATTAGAATTTGCAACAGGGTATTCCTTGTAATCGAACGCCTTGAATTTTCTATAATGTACGGATTGTTTTAAACGTCGGAAGAGTCGACGATAAATCGCTACGACACGACGCGGGTACAGGTCGCAGCCATGACTCGTTTCCGGTGTACTAAAGACTTAAAGCTGCTAACCTGTTGCAGCCTGAAAGCAACAAACAAGTCTAGCCTTCCTTATTATATAACGTTTAAAAACTCCGGCCTTTCCCATTTTCCGCTATTGTTTCTCAAGATGGAGAATTCTATCCCCCAAAACTTGAAATGTTTCCTTCAATTACCAATGGGTTTTTGGCAACAAAAAAACTTACCCCTATGGCCCTTTGGCCTATTGCCCCTATGAGCGCCATGGGCAGCGACAGAACTATCATTATTATAAAAGATGACTCTGAATACGTTCCAGGATTTGGCGAGCCCAGTACAGATGACATGAAGTATCCAGTCCTTCTTATGGATGTTGCCCAGAAAATAGTGAAAGAAGAGGAAAAAGAAGGAGAGGGAAGTCTTCTTACGGAAAAGCAGAAGAAGAAACTTTCTAGATACATTCAGAAACTAGGATTTGAAAACATTGCGGCGACGTTTTATGATTCAAATGCAGGCAGCAGAGAACAGGTAGCCAATTTCCATTGGGTAGTTTCTCTTAATTTACATGTTATAACCTTCATTAGTATATACACACGACAGTATTCCCCACTTTAGCGACCAGAAGGAAGTTGGGCTGGCTTAACTTTCACAAAGTATTTTGAGACTGACTTACTGGCGACAGGGAAAAAAATAGCCAATAGCTGACAGCCGCGTCCTCATTTACAATCCCAGAGGACCCTGCAATAGTTAGCTCGGCCAAGTTTCCTTCTCAAATAAGATACTACTTTTTATTAAATTTTCAACCACGGATAATGGGGGCATTTGTAGCATTCTGATTGGTTCAATCAATCTCGGTTATCAGCTCATATACCTTAGTTTGACCTTATATGGAAAACAACAAAATATCTCTCGGACAAAGCGGCGACAAAAAGTAGATTTCACGAGCTTTCTACCGACGAAACAACAGGAAAAAAACAGAAAATGCCATACCGACAGCGACAAAAAAGCCACAAACTTTGGTTTGAAATTATTTAATTGTACTCCGAAGTTTCCTTACAAATTTAAAGAAATTATAAGCTTAACTTTTCGGTGCGTCGAGCTGATTATGAAACAACAACAATTTTCAGAATGGCTTGCAAGGCCTTGCAGGAGTAAGTTTTCAAAACCATTAGCGGACTTTTTTGCGTGTTTATAAGCGTTTACACCTCTTAACATTATCGCAAGTCCATAACGGAACATAACGGGCCTCAAGTGAATCCTACAACGAGCGGCTTTTCATTGAACAACAACAACAACAAGCCCAAACCCCACGACGATTTCTTTGCCGAAAAGCGCACAGGAAGAAACGTCGCCTGTTTAATTTTTGCGCTGCTGCAAAGTACTAATAAAAAAGCGAGGTACGTAAGTACTTCTTGTAGGATGAAAACCCTTTGACTTAAAAGTGGCTAAAGGATGAATACGAAACTACAAAAAATTATTATTATTATTATTATTATTATTATTATTATTATTATTATTATTATTATTATTATTATTATTATTATTATTATTATTATTATTACACCGAGCCTTATCATGTTGTAATCACTTGGCTCAGGACACAGATCTCGTTTGAACTCTTAAGATCGGTACATGCATGCGTCAGAGGTTCGCGAACGCCGTTTCGTAGTAAGCTAGAGCAATCATTAGACTGTAAAATAAATGTCGCTAGTGTGGATATCTGAAATACGTGTCTATATGCTTTTATACTTAGGGCTTTTTATGGACACTGGTTTAGCCGTCATTAGTATAATTCGATTGCAGGATCTTAATATCTCTGCATAATGGAATTCTTAATTTTATAGAATTTTGAACTTTTATTATTAATTATATCTATTTCCTCTTCTTTTATGTAAGGTTAAGTTACTTCTATTTTTTAGAATTTGAAAATGAATAGTTTTTTCTATCTTCACTTATAATAATTATATAGGATTGTTTTTGTTCTCTAATGAAGGACGAGGGGTTTCTTTTGTAACAGATGGAATTGTAGATAGTGTTTTTGATGAATTAATTAGATTTTTTGTAACAGCAGGTTTAAAAAATTTTATTATTATTATTATTATTATTATTATTTGTATTATCATTAAAAAGTGTTTTTCATTTTAACAGAATGGTCAGTTCTCGGTGCGTCAAACAAGCACGCGATTTCAGCTGGAACACATGGGACACTTACTGCAACGGGAAGAGCGCAACGATCCCGACCCGCGTGTGGAACACTTTATTCCAGACACTTGGCAGGTTTGTGAATTATAACTGGTTACTACAATGATGGTGCAAGCTCATTTGGTTCCTCTCTTTTCTCCGATTGCTTTGGAGGCGAATTTAAGTATTTAGTAGTATATGAAAATGGTCAGCGACGTACTTTAGTCGCCTTGAATAGGACGAAAGAATTACAAGGTTTGTTATCTAAACAAAGAAATATATTAGCTGTAGAGAAATATCAAATCCAATGGACAGAATGAACTGGAGCTGAGATGGAGGGTATCTGCTATATATGTTGTGTTCTATAAGTAATTAGGTTGTTAATATTTTAGGACATTTGGCGGAGAAATATAGAATCTAATTGGCACTAGGACAGACGTCAGCTAAACTTCCGGGATGGAAATGAACCCAATAAAATTCTTTTGTAAGAACACTTTAAAGCAACCAGCATCTCCATCCGTGCACAAGAAAGAATATCTTGAGGTTTCGCGCACTTCCAACCTGCTAAGACTTATAATAAAACTTAATTGTGGGGATCTCATGCAGGTGAATCTACAGAAGAATCCCGATTTTTTGAACCACCGTGGGAAAAACAAATTGTTTTATCTGGCTCTAGTTGTTTTAAAGTTGGATAGCGCCATCCACTGGATAAATCACTACCCAGCGGATAGCTTAATCGCTTTCCCTACTTCTTATCCGCTGGATAGTGATTTATCCGGTGGATAGCGCTATCCAACGTTTGAACAACCAGGGCCTGGAGGTTTAGAAAATGGCGTAAAGTTACAGTGTTTTACTGGTTAAGGGAAGTTAAGTTTGGTTCGAATTATCGAACGAATTATAGAAATTTCAAAAAACCGAGGGTGCGAGAAATTGGGATCTACTCTATTCTTACTCTATCCGTTATCCCCTTTGCAGCGTAAGCTACTAGATGCTGTGGATAATAACGAATCAGCAGTTATAGTCGCACCGACGTCATCAGGGAAAACATACGCCTCGTATTACTGCATGGAAAAAGTGTTGAGAGAGAGCAACAATGGAGTTGTGGTTTATGTTTCCCCCACCAAGGTAATATACCAGGGGAACCTCCCCCCCCCCCCCCCCCTTAGTATACCTTCATTAACAATATTTGAGAAGCTTTCAATGATAATGCAAGAGTGACGTTAACTCGACGAATTTCGTAAGAAGCCTTCGAGAATTTCCCTTGTTGACTTGTAAGCCTTTAAAACTCTGAAGTTGTCTAGAGTCTTCGAAAATTAATCCAGAGTAAATTTTGAAGATTTTAAAAAAGGGGAGAAGTATTCCGAAGGTTTCTGAAGTTTTCCGCCCCGGTGGTTCCCAACGATTTCGAGAAAGGATGGTTATCAAATGTTTAATTCTTATTAGGAAACATTGTAATAACACGGGATTTAGGCAACCTGACATTTGTTAATTAGAAGACAAATTTACGATTAAGCGTAAATGTATATAAATTAATAAATTAAATGACCTATTTCCGTACAATTTTTGGTTAAAGGCTCCCTCTTTTGGTTAAAGGCCTCCTCTGGAAGTTCTTGTTTAATACACGTTAGTCACCAAATGCAATGATCTTTTTTTCTCAGAAAACTTCTGCATTATTTTACTTTTTGTGGAGATTAACACTTTTACAGGGCGGCCACTCGAACCAGAGCACTTGGAAGACGAGTATTCAATGACAATCATTTATGTTTCTTGAACACAAAAGAATCGCACGATTTTGCAAACGGACTAATAACGTTCAAATATTTCAACAATGCGACCGTCCAAACTATTAAAACAGTCACATTGTTGAAATGCTTAAATGTTATTGGTCCGTTTGCAAAGAACTTGCGATCTCTTGTGAATCTTGAAAATCTCTGTCGTAATTGGATACTCTTCCTCCAAGTGCCCCAGTTCGAGAAGCCGCACTTTAAATAAAGTGTAAAACTTTTAACATCTGATTTACTTCGATGTGATAATCGTTGATAATTATAATCATTATGATAAAGATGTACAACAGTAGTGATAACCCCAATACAGGAATTTGATCAAGAATTTAATGTTCTCTTGGTAGGCTTTGGTGAATCAAGTTACGGCAACGATTTACGCCCGTTTTCACCGTAAACAACTTCCAGAGGGAAGAGCAGTTTACGGCGTATTCACCAGAGATTATCGTCACGATGCTTTGAACTCGCAGGTAGATTTATTGTGGCAATAGACCAATTCCGAGTTGCCTCAAGCCTCAGTTTCAAAGCGAGGCTAAGTGCAAAGCCATTGTCTTGAAATTTTTTTTTTATTCTCGTGCAAATAAAACTCATTTTCAAAAGAAAAGTTTTGCAATTAGCCTTGTTTTGAAGGTGAGAGTTTTTGGAACTCGGAAATGGCCTATTACCTTGAACATTGTAAGCAACATTCTATTTATCTATTTATTTATTTATTGAATGATTAATTGATTGATGTATAAGCAATATTTATACTGGCAGGTCCATATATACTTGACTAATTCAGATTTAACATATGTGTAGTTTTGTTTGCTATACAGTGGAACCTGTAATCTGGGGACACGCATGTAACCATGGCAAATGTCCCCTGAATAGGGGTTGGGCTTGGGTTTGTCAAAAAAGAACAAACATATAAAATATATTTTTTTTATTCTGCCTCGGAATCTGCTTCAGTCGTTTTTTTTAATGAGCGAGATAATGTATCAACATTCATGACTAATTTGTCTCCGCGATACCGGCTGTTAAATTCTTACACGTGCAGTACAGCGACTTGAGTGATATAGTTCATGTAATGAAATCTGTCATCATTGTGACTGGCTAGTGAAGACTTAAACATATCAACCCTTTTTTTGGTAAGTCACGTTTTGAGTGCTAAGGAGTCCCTTGAATGAAGGTTAATTAACCCTGGTTTCGGGGCCCAGAAATAGTGTCCCTTTCCCCTGAAGAGAGTTACCCCTTCAAAAGAGTTAACAAATACAAAGGAGTATGTGCTTATTTTCTGGGACTAAATTTACATGCACATGTAAAATGCAATTCTAACATGTAAATATCACGTAAATCAACTACAGATCACTGCAAATGACATTTTACAGGAAAATTGCCCTTTTACAGGATCTGAAAAGTTACTGTAAAAAAGGTGTAAATATTAGGAGCAGAACATGTAAAGAATGGAGACAATCCTGTTAAATGTAAAGGTTCTTAAGGCAAGATCATGTAAATATACTGTGAATATTGTCAAAAAATACTGTAACAAACAAGTAAATTAAACAGGATAGTTTACCGCGACGTTGTAATGATTATGTAAAAACCCTGTAAATCGAAAAGGGATGGAATCATTCAACATTGTAAAAATACCGAAAATTAAAAAAAGGGAGACTGATTAGACCCTATAAAAACCTTGTAAATCGAAAAAGAGAGACTGATTTGACCATGTAAAAACCTTGTAAATCGAAAAAGAGAGATGATTTGACCCTGTAAAAACCTTGTAAATCGAACCAGGGAGACTGATTTGACCCTGTAATAACGCTGTAAATCGAAAAGGGGAGACTGATTTGACCCTGTAAAAACCTTGTGCCCAAAAGGAGAGGGTCCAAAGTATAAGACTTCTACTCAGTGGAGCCTAAAGCCCAGTCGGAACTAGATGTAAACTACTGACATAAAACTAGTTAGTAGTTAGTACTGTTAATCATCCACCCAGCGCGAACGACTATGAAATGCAAGGTCCGTCATGGTCCATCAAATCGCGGAACAAATTTTGGCCTGACAATAGTAAATACTCGTTGATTTGTAACTGAGTTATGGTTGAATAACTCATTGTTTTTCTCGGCAGATTCTTGTGACAGTTCCACAGTGTCTGGAGATTCTATTTCTTTCACCTCGGAGGCAAGATTGGACAAAGAACGTCAAATACGTGATATTTGATGAGGTTAATAATAAGATCTCAATTTTTCTACATCAGAGTATAGATTTTTTTTCAGAACACGTTATCTAAGGAAAGTTAAAACTCAGTTAGCTGCAATCTCATTAATTAAAATAAGTCACATATTTAAGTAACGATCAGTGTTTGTGGTATGTCTTTCAAATTATAGACGATAAACCAGCTGAGGCACATGTCGTTAGTCAAACTGAGTTAGAAATTGCTGGCTGATAGACGCTTAAGACGGGGCACTAAACCAATAAACAACTTACCTTTTGCAGGTTCACTGCCTGGGTCAGGAGATAGGAGCCGAAGTCTGGGAACACCTCCTTCTTTTGATTCGTTGTCCCTTTTTGGCGCTTTCAGCTACCATTGGAAATCCAAATCATCTTCGAGAGTAAGATGTATACAGATCTATTCACCTTTCTAAGCTTTGAGCGGAACAGGTTGTTTACAGCTACTTCGAGAAAGGTTGTCGGAAAAAGTGCACGCGACAATCCCGAAAAGTATTGTGGGAAGTTTTGAGTTCACTGTTCTTCAAAGAAATTTGAAAGACTGGCACGAGAGGTCCATGGACGTATGTTTGCGAGTGCTAAAGGAAAGCAACAAAAGTAGGTTCGACAGCTACAGTCAGGAATAGTGTATTGATCATATCCCATATTACCTTTCGGGATTGTCGCGTGCACTTTTTTTCGACAACCTTTCTCGAAGTAGCTGTATAGAATAGTGGAATGTGAATTTAGAAAGTTATTTGAATGAATGAGGTTACATTGTATTTGTTTCTTCTTGCAGCTGGTTGCAAGCTGCCCAAAATTTTCGTGAGCAACAAGACAAACAAGAGGGTGACAATTTGAGGGAATCATATCGTGTCAATTTGGGTAAGTTTATAATCGGCAAATACGTGAATACCACAATTATTTCTCCAATTACTTCTTGATGTTTGCATTCTTTTATCCTCAATTATCAAATATGGACAATGATAGTGTATAAATGGAGTCGGTACATGCGAAGTTTGCAAATCAGCAATATCTTTTTTTTTTTTTTTCTTTGATACTCTGGCTTCAAAAACCTTTAGTACAAGAGAGAGGTTGCGATTTCGATTCTCTGCGGGATCTTCACTTACGGTTTTAACATAAACTAAACGTGAAAGTGCTCTGTTGCTCAGGAAATCGGACAAACCATATAGAATGTCAATTTGTAATTTGTGCTAAACACATTCACATTTTAGTGAGGTATTTTTATGGCTTGCCGGAGTGGTGGGGAGAACAGACAGATCGCCGCATGTAAGGGAATCCGAGACGATCTTTGGTTCTGGATTCCAGTCACTAGGTTCCAGATTCTTGTCTTTGGAACTTGGATTCCGGATTCCATTTGTTACTGGGATTCCGGATTCCTTGAGCTGCATTCCGGATTCCAAAGTCCAGGATTCCAGATTTCAAAAGCAAAAATTTCTCTGATTCCGGAATCCAAATTCCCTTACATGGAGCGAGATAGAATTTTTTTTTCTCGTGTGTCTCTTCCTTACTCAGATAAGTTGGTGTCCCTTAAATCCAACCTCTCCCTCCTTTATTACTATCGCTATTCTTTTATCTAAAGGTGCATTTAACCCCCAACTAAGAATCGTACAACCCAATTACTTACTCTCGGTGAGTATTTTCCTACCACCACTATATTTATCCTTGGTTTTTGTCACTGCTCTCAACATTTTTTTTTTTTTCTGCACTTCCGACGCGTCGACTAGTCACATGCGAGGAAAGGTATTCAGATCTGGAGAAGAGTATTTACCTACCAAGTCCCAGTAATGGTGGCTTTTCAAAACGAGCAAGGAAATACCAGAAAGAGTATGACATTCAGAGTACAGACGAATTTGTCCGACTTCATCCGTGCGCTCAACTTGTAACGAAACAGGTTTGTCTGACACCTATTACATTGGTTTACCGATTTAGCTTGCTCACGTGGGAAAGATTGGAAAAAATTGGGGGAATCCTCAACCGCACAAAAATAACCTTTCCATACAATTGATGCAGTGAAGCCTTTCCAAATCCAGGGTTCGTACAGGTCATGGAAAACCTGGAAAGTCATAAAATTTAACAATGTCATTTTCCAGGCCGGGAAAGTCAGAATTTAATTGTTGGTCCTGTGAAGTTATAGAAAATTTAAATTATGTTTAAGTTACTGCGTATGTTAGAGCAAGGACAAAGAAAAATAGGTGGACACCTGAATTTGTTTTGAACTGCGTTAGTTCAAAAATTCCCTAAAACAAGGAAAGTTTTGACAATTTTCTAGTGTAAAAAAGCTAAAATAAGGTCATGAAAAACTTGAAAAGATCATGGAAAAAGTCAGGGAAAGTCATGGAATTTAAAGAGCTCAAGCGAGTACAAACCCCAGAAAATCCAATACCAGACAGCAAAACTACTCACTTATAGACCCTGTCAACTGATTTATTACAGTCTAGTGTAATTAAACCTTTAAGAAGAAAATGGTTCGGTGTTCAGTGAAATATGCATCAGGTGGGCACTCACTATCACAGATCTATGAAAAGAAAAGTTTGCTTCTTACTGGTGTGTGTGCTCTACTGAAGCAAACGGTGTCCGATCCAGGTGGGGTCTGTTTAATACATGTAGTTTTTTTTTTATGTGTTCCCTCTCTCCTTCTACAGCTAAAAGAAAATGGTTTTCCAGGTGATATGGCTCTCACGCCTAAAGAATCTCTTCAGTTGTATAACACCATGGTTGAGAAATGGTGTGGCAAAGAATCATTGCAGGTTAGCCGATAATGTGTTCGTTCGTAAGCAGACGAAGAAATTTCAGTATATCATAATATTGCATAAAACCTGTTTCCAACTCTCAGTAAGGATACGGTTTTTTTTCTCGATCAGAGCAGGGCTTGATGTTGTGGTGAGAAAACACGTTTTAGACCAGTTCTGTCCTCTTTTCTTTCACACAACCTATGCTCAGAGAGAAAGATACGTTTGAGAACTGACTTGAACCGTTGACAAACATCCTTAGCCTAACGCGCTAACAAATGAAGGGGAAACTCCCTTCTTGTTCCTAGCCGTAAATTTCCGAAATCCAACATACATTCTTCTTGGCTTACAGATGACTGATAAGTAGTTTTCGCCTTAATTATTACACAGTACTCTTTGCAATAAATTGCGGAATGCCAACTTATAGAAATATATTCACTATATTGGATGAGGCCTTTTAATACAACAATGACCTAAAAATGCCACTATTTTTATAACAGAAACTTTCTCCGGAGCAATATTTCTTGGAACAGTCTTTCATTACCAAAAGCAATGCAAGGCAGTATGAGAGGGAGCTGAAAAAGGAGTTAAAATCATGGGCTGATGATAACCAAATGGAAAAGGTAAAACATCAAATACACGGGAATAATGATCAAGAAATTTCTGGATGTGAGAACACAAGCGTGGGAATGAAAGCTGCTGAAATTGAGCCTGGTTTCACTGAAGTTAGATAGGATTTAACCATACGTTCAATTCATAAATTTCCAATAACTGATTGACAATTGCTGGATCAGATGTTCAACGTGAAAATTCTGTTAAGAGCATTCAAGGAATGCAGATGTCACCTTATGGGAAAACTGAGAAACATAATGTGCCTGCACCTATTTAATTAGGGTACTTCTGATCATTTTAATGCCTACATATTAACGCGTCGCTACTTGATAGAGTAGAATCTTTATCCATTCGCCTCGTACGGGAGATGCATGTTTACCAACATGACAAGCTTTTTTCCATTTAGGTTGAGGCAGTAATTCAGGCATTGAACGACACTTTTGTGAAGAGAAAGGCCTTGATTGACAAAGAGTGGATGGAACTGGGAATGCCTTCATCTGGGAAAGAATTTAACATAAAAAACTTTCCAAAGCTCATCGAGCAACTTAAAGCACAAGGAAAACTTCCAGCCTTAGTGTTCAGGTACACTTTTGCCTTTATAGACAAAAGGGTGTTCATAAGCAAACCTGATCAAGGGTACCCGTGAGTCGTTTTCAACAACTAACAGGAATTCAATTTTCAAAATATGTGGGTGAACGCTTAACCTGGTTTTATTGTGCGTTGATATGTATTTGTGTATGACATAAAAAGGGCATTTTTTTATGTCTTCATCCTATACTAATAACTCTATGAACTAACCTATACCACTGAGTAAAAAGTAGATATGGTAGATTTTGACTGTCAAAGTTTTTCATAAACCGAATGGAATAAAGGGGACTGACAAGGGGGGCAAATACCCCGCTGTAGCCAAGGGGGATTGGGGCAAGTGGAATTGACTGATACATAACTTAAAAGAATATCCAAAACGAGTCGCTTCTGGGAATGCAATGCTAAGTAAAACAAGGCAAGACGTATGTCGAAAAGGCAAGGATATTGTGAAAAAGGACTGCAACACAAGGGACATCTATTTAAGCTGACGCAAAGCAAAGCAGGGAAGAACAGGCCAATCACAGAGCCACTTTGAAAAAAGTGCCGTGTTTGCTGTGTTGTTATTGGTTCGGTACACTCGGGTTCGGAAACACTTTAAGCGAAGAAAACGGACCCAACCAGAGAGCCACTTTGGTACAGTGCTAGTCAACTGTTGATTCCCTTTGTAGGCGGACTAATAATCAGGGCAATCTGAAGACTAGTGAGGAAGAGGGTTTTTCTCCTTTGCTTTCCAAACAGCTATATCTTCAGTGACTCGGATGACTACGTTTGAATAGGCCAGTTTCGAATTATTAGAATTCACTTGTACTTGACTTCGAGGCTTAGAAGAAGAATAAAACAATAGTAAGAAATAGCATGGAGATCCAGGGATTAATAATTCATTTCTTTGTTTTATTCCCCTCAGCCTCAGAGCCAAGTGTGAACTTTGATAATTTGAAACTGGCCCATTGCGATCTGTCTCCAGTAGGGAACGTAAAATAGAATAAAGCAGGCTTTTATTACTATTATTAAGTGTTCCCGGTTTTATCATTTTACAGCTTTGATCGCATGGAATGCGAAAGAATGGCCTTTGGACTTGCCGGCGAGTTCGTAAGAAGAGAAAGGCACATTAGAGAACAAGACAATCCAAAAAATGCAAAACTAGCAAAGGAACTAAAGCAACATAAACAAGCTCAAAAGTTATTGAAAAGGAAAAGGGATGCTATTGAGAAAATTAAGGAGGGCAGGTAAAACTTTGAAACTCACATTTCAATAAAATTCAGTTTTTGTTTTTCTTGTTTAAAATTTACCTATCTTCTCCGTATAAATCGATCTGTATGAGATTTGGGGTTTTTTTTCCTTTCCCCTTTTGCTAAAACGGCTTTGAATTTTATGTTCATGACAGATACCACTCACTCTTGGAGCAAGTAGCAGTTCCAGAAGTGAGGAAAAAGGATTATGCAAATCTAAATCGACCTCTACCGCAATGTACGCTTGCATTTACCCATGGAATTGGAAATGAGGTAATAAACAGCAGCAGACCAAGCATGGCTACCTGGTCCACTCGTGAGCGGTATAACGGTCCTCTTTAGTATACTTATACACCGTAAGTTCATAAAACATCCCCAGAGTTTCCGTTTAGACGGTACTTCCAAAAACGACTCCTTCCTCGCAGCAAAAAGTGGATCTCAACTTTTCTTAACCTGGAGCAACCTAATGTGTGGCAGGACCGGTTTGATTCATGGGAGATAAAAAAAAAAACAAAATCGCTCTTTAACTTGTTTGCAGCATCATTGTCGCAAAACAAGTTGCAGGTGTTTTACTGCCTCCGTAGCCTCATTACTTACCACAGTTCAAGTTTTTATAAGCTATCTAATCATAGTTTCTGATTGTTTTTCTTCCAGGACTTGAAAAAAATTATTGAAAGAATTGAGATGGGCAAAAGAAAATCAAAGAGAAAGCAAATTGTCAAATTCAAAGCTGCTCTGAGTCGTGGAATTAGCTATCATCATGCTGGGCTCGACTCTAAAAGGCGTTCTTGCGTCGAAATGCTATTCAGAGAAAAATATCTACAGGTCAGTACATTAAGTCCCAGTGCACTTATTTAACCAAATAAAACTCTTGGTTTCACTTGTGATGAAACATAAAACAAGCAACCAAAAGAAAGGTCGCAATGGGGTTAACGTCAGCTGTCGAAAAAGCTTATTTTTTACCATCAACTGTCCAAAATGCAGACTAATTTACATCGTCAAAAATTTTTAAGTTATTTCAAATGTCACCATTTCAGCGGATCTTCACGGACTTCTTGCTCCTGAAACTGAATCTCTAAACTAGAAAAACCAGTTCCCATGTTCTTTAAAACACTCCCTCTAGACGAAACAAGACCTCACTTCTTGTTTACAACTCGAATTATAAGTGACGGGCCAAGACAACCTCCAAAACATAGCGGAGCGGAGCTTCGCCGCAGGAGTCTCCATTGCTTTAGTTTGATGCGAGAAAATTTGGCTGTGACGAGAGCACACACTCGTACACCCTGCCCGTACAGATTACGGGGGAGAGAGAGGGGAGATTGTAAAGGAGGGGAAAGGAGTCCCCCAGACATGCAGCTTGGGTTAGTCTTGACGAAAGTGAGCGAGACTTTCACAAATAAATTAGGGCTCCAGGATCAGTCAAAATTTTGACTGGTAAATTCATTCACTGAAGCCTTTGGCTAGTGTTCATATATGGCTTATCAGCACTTGTCTTTTTAAAGGGACAGTGTCCCGATTATGCACACGCGCGAGTGTCATCTGTTTTTTCTCTAACAGACAATTTATACGCGACAAGATTTCCTTCCGGACCGTACCGCCGATGGAGTTGTTGTTTATCATACTCAAGCAGAAGTCCATAACCCTGAGCGAGCAACTCCCATACTAGGCCTATGTCACGGCGCTTTTACGGACCAGTTTATTTTTAGACACATTTTAGGGAACTTTTTCTCACGAAAATAGAATCTCCACCATGTCAATGAGCGCATTAGAAGTATAAGATATCACAAAGGAAAACTAAACGTTATTAAAAGGCAAAAAATATCATTTTTAGGTTTGTGGATTTGGTTGACTGGTTTGTGGAATTTAAAAGATGTTTAGAATTAGCGCCAAACCGTTCTAAAAATTAAACTGGTACATGAAAACGTCGTGACTCGAGCTCTTGGAAGATTCTCGCTCCGAGTTATGGGCTTCTCACTCAAGTAATACTTCAGACTTTCGAAGAAGTCTTTCGTCTTATCTAAAATTTGGCTCGCGGCACAAAGACTTCTCGTGATGTTGAATGACCTGTATCAACATTGCATGACAGGAATGATGCACTGTTCACCTGATGAACAGAGCCTACAAATGTTGACCCGTGTACCTGCAACTGGCTTTTCACAGAAATCTCGTTTTATTTATGGTATAATTGTAGTGCTGTTTCTTTATTATAGGTTGTCACTGCAACAGGTACCCTAGCCCTAGGTATCCATATGCCTTGTAAGACGGTTGTGTTGGCTGGAGACTCGCCTTTTTTAAACTCCCTACAGTACAGACAGGTAGAGACAATTTTACCCACAGGTGGCGAAGTTTTTGAAAAAATCCGTGACAAAGTTCTTCTAAATATCTTTAAGATGCTGTAAAGCTACCCTTGTCTCAAATTTACTGTAGAGAATGTACTGTAAGATAAAGTGGATTTTCTGCTTAACAGATTGATTTAGGCTCACAACTCGGGGGTTCTAAACAGTGATTCTCAGTGGATTCGGAGGTTAAACATGGGTTCCTAATTTGACCCTTATCATCTTGATCAGCATAGCTGTTATTTTTACACATGCGATTGTAAATAGCGAATTGCAACTTCTTGGCACTATCCCAGTGCAAGCGTCTAGCTTAACAAAAGACCTTTTTACATTCAACTGGACTTCTGGAGTCCGGCAAGAAAAAGAACACTACGGAGAAAAATGGAAAGGAAAGATAGAAAGGGACGAGAGGAACTGGGGGTAAGGAAGGAGGAGCGAAGAAACAGAAATGGTCGCAGTCTTATGCCTCTTTCACAACAACTTAGCATGTTTGATTAAAAAAAGTATAAAAACATGAGAGAACAACAGGAAACTAGAACGCAGGCCTATACACAGAATTCAAATAAAGTTTAACATGTTACATAATTTCCCTTAATTTTAACTTCAATGAAAGTACAGTAAGCATCTTTCATAAAAAAATTAAACCGTGTTAAACTAAACAGCTTTTTGGAATATTTTACCCGTTGTCGTGAATGAGGCTTAAGTCTTTGTTTCTGCTACTTGATGGAGATCGTTTTTAACGCCAAAAAATGGTTGACCAACAAAGACTTAAGCGCCGTAAGGGTTCTCAAAATCCAGCTAGATAAGTAAACCAAGAGTTGCTTTGCACACTCCTTCCCAGTCAAACCTGTGCCCCAAATTATATTTTACAGATGTCTGGTAGGGCAGGCCGCAGAGGGTTTGACCCAATAGGCAACGTAGTGTTTTTTGGAATTCCTTACCGGAAGGTTCAACGCCTCATCACGGCTAATATACCATGGCTTATTGGCAATTTCCCCATCAACGTCTCTCTCGTATTGCGCCTGCTCCTGATGACGTCAAAAGGAGATGACGAGAAAGATGCTCAAACTAAGGTTAGTGTAATCCTTACAAAGCGCTGTGATAGAGCGGTTTTCATTTGAGTGTCGAAAAGTAATTGGTTTTGTACTTTCTACACGATGCGATTGGCTTAAAAGATTCGCGCCACCTTTTCATCCAATCAGAAGTAAAACCAAAGCGAATTGTGACGCGCTCGCATGCATTTTCCCGCGCTTTGCGTCAGCCACATGTAATTACTTCGAGTTTTGATTGGTTCAATGTATTGTCTGTGTCCTATGTGATTGGCCAAAGTAATTACTTTGGTTTTGGTTTTACGACACTCAAACGAAAACCACTCTAAAATATCTGCAGGTACAATCTTTTCATCTGTTTAATCCATTCAGGATTGCCATTTTTTGGCAAGAACGATTGACACCTCAGGTATTGGTGGTATTCTGTTCAAGACCTTTCATGATATATTGCAGTCTAATTCCCTTTTAAAAAACGCACTTTATTTGAGTGTCAATGTATTTAGCACGAAAGGGACACTATATTTTACGTAATCCGTAATGGTTCACCGTTCATTGCCCCGTACACCTATGTTCACTGCTAGCAAACAAACACGAAATTTCTCTTTTTAATTAGTTGTTATAGTAACTTCGTGTCATCCAATCCCGGCGGTCTATAATCATACTCGTGATTAAATAAATCGAAATTTCACTACGCGGTCGTCCGATTTTGCTCATCTCTTGTATGGTTATATTTACAGACCGAATTGAACTCCACTCAGTCCTATTAGCATTATTAATTAGATAACCGTGGATAATGTTAGCTCGTGCACTCTGATGTGGGTTGTTACATATCCTACAACATTAGAAGTAGGACGCTCAACATCTCATTCTCATTGCACTGATTCAGGGAGTAATTTCTCAGTAGCCTGCGCCACAAAGAATCTACCACGGCCGGTATTGTCCGACTATACATCCACGTTCTGAGTGACAATTAAGGCTGCACCGCAAGTTAAACGAATTCTGCAAAATGTTGTCAATAGATTTATGTTCAAACAAACTTTTGAGCACCCTACTAAATATTGGATTTTATTCAGGTCACAGTATGTGAGTAATTTTGTTTCCAGGCACTAGCATTGCTGTCTCACCCATTCATCTGCCAAAAGCATCCCAACATGGAGAGTCAGATCAAGAAACATTTCCTTTTCAGCGTCGAACTTCTTGCTAGATTGGTGAGTGGTCAGACGACTCTCAATTATCCGCGATTCCTAAGTTATATTACTTTAGGGAAGAACGAAAAGGCCACGATGAGTCAAGACGAATTGGACAACGAAGACTGAGCTAAAGTAAGCAAGAGAAACGGTTGTGCAAGCTCTCAAATAATGCAGTCACCATTATTTGAGTAAGTTGTCGAACGACATGCTGATGCAAGGCCATAGAGTGGAGAAGTTCCTAAAATCTTTCGCGGTCACTGAAAATAACAGTACGAATGTTGACATTTCTCACAAAAATGATGGGAAAAAAGCCAGTGTTTCACTCCAGTTAGCCAATGGGCTTTCAACGTGTGAGCACGAACTTTTAATGTATTTAATATAGTAATGTAATTACTCTCTTACTCATGGCAGTGGGTAGACGGCATGTACAACAACTCTTTTGTTTAGCATATACAATGACCTCGTTGAGTTTGCGTTTTTCGTATTTTTCTATTTATTTCCTTTTAGGGTCTCATAAACAAAGACACAGGAGCGCCACAAGAAATGGCTGGACTCGCTACCCATCTTCACTACCATGAACCTGCCAATTTTGTTTTCGTCAGCTTTTTACAGCAGGGCCTTTTTCACAAACTTTGTAAGCGCCAAAAAAGAGGTGAGTTCTAATTCACTCACTATTGTTTATCGTCGAAGAAGGAGACGGTTTAATATACGTTTGACATTTGCCTTCTCTTTGGCAAATATTCCTTAAAAAGCGCAGTTTACATTTATCGAGTAATATGTTAGCGTATTCGTGTTATCAATTTAATATAACTGTTATTTTGTCTTCGCATTACCGTGAACTCTTACTCCATTTTCTTGCGTTTTGCACTCATGCCTAAATAGCTAGGCTGTCGTGTCGCTGTATGTCTTGCGTAAAGAAAAAAAGTGTATGATAATGGCCCCTGACGTTTCCTACACCCTAGTAAGTGATCTAGTTACTGTGCATCTATTGCAATTTTTAATTCATTAACGCCTGCGTCGCAAGTGGAGGTTGGGTGCCCATGGGCCAGGGGGCTACAACCGCAATACACCCTAAGGCGGAAGAACACCCACAGGCCTACCAACCCGCAACCCAGCCACGAGCCCCCCCACCCACTATAGCACCCGTCACACTGAGGCCAGAAGCCCAGTGGAAGTAAAATGAGCCAACCCCTGAAGGAATAAATAACTAAAAAAATAAATAAGAAAGAAAGCGGAGGGAGGGAGGGGAACCAAGAGAAACGCAACGCTACTGGAACGCCACGACACGCCACGCTAACAAAGCTCCGAGTACAACGCAGGGACAACGTAGGCACATGGCCTCCGCATGCGCCAAAGCGACATACTGCTGGACAGGAATCTGCCCCCAAGCTCACGAACAATGGTAAACGCTACAAACGCAAACATAGTCACGCATAACGCTACAGACGACCAACGCGCTAGCAAAGAATGCCAAAAACACCCGAGACCATAGCTCCTAGTCGTTAACTACATTAAATATGATTTAATAGTATTAAATGTAACCAAGATATCAGTCTGTATTGTCGGAACCAAAAAAAAGAAAGCGAAGCAATAAAGCGGTAATGACAATTTTGCACGGCGTACTATACTTAGCCTGCGAAAAGATCCGTTTCTCCTCGCTCTTCGCCGCTGAAGACGTTTCGCTCGTCCCCAGCGGCGAAGAGCGAGGAGAAACAGATCTTTTCGCAAGCTATACTATGTTAAATAAAAAGTTTACAGAGGCAATTTACGAATTAAAGACTTATCAGTTTAAAACGCCTATTCTGGGTTTTAATTTTACTTCTTGCCTTTTTTTTTTCGGCAACAGGAGCATTTTCCGAAGACGTAATGAGGACAATGGTGCTTGTTCTTAACCACTTGTTTGCCAGACGATTCCTACACGCTAATTTTGTGCGAACAACTGAAAAGTGCCCTTCTTCGAAAGTAAGCTTTCTTTTCCCTTTACCCATATTAAATCGCTATTTTTCTCAAGGCAGTACAGAGAAAAAAATATTCCCATGAAATCGCATGGTGAAAAAAAACGAGATCGGTCGATAAATTACTGTGACAATGAACCCTAATCTTTTGGGGAGACGCCAGGAAGTAATCGGCTCCTGGAGACGCCCAATGTGGATGGATGGCATTATATGTAACTTTTGTGTTCTATATCCTTGTCTTAGGTTATTTTAGAGGATCTACCAGACGATTTCGCCCAGGGTCTTCAACAATACAATGAGAAGGTTACCAGTGTCTTCAGTCAGTATCTTACCACAGTGGCCGCTGAAGTTGAAAACGAGCAAGGCGAAGAAAACAAACTTCCATTGTCCGGAATTGGTAAGCATTACAAAACATTTCTTTGTACGAAGGAAAATGCAAAATTTTGTTAGACACTCACTTATGGAGATCTCACATGACGTAAAACCATCGCATACCCAGCGCCACTTGCGGAATATTTAGCCTCCTGTTTTATCTGATTTCGAATCCTTGTCGAATACTTTAATTTCCTTTTCTCGACGAACCAACTTCAAGGTTAGGCTGTCTCAAATGTCTATGTTACTAGGCGGGCAAAGAAATCTCAAAAAGTCAAATCAGTGTTTTACCTCATCGGTCGAAACTCATTTTGAATGTATGGGTGAATGTTTTGCCTCATCAGGCAAATTCACAAAGACTAAGTAACCTTTCATAATGCTCTCTTCATTCCACCGTAATAATTGCGGCCTCATTAACCGTAACCTAATTCTCTTTAGAAGTTCATTCGATTGTTGCTCATATTACAAGGTCCATCATCCTTTTTAAGGCCTGTATTCACTTTCACATTGAAACTTCTAGATGCTAGTAGTTACAAACATCTAGCAGGCTGCTCACGCCGCTGACCAAGTAAAGGAAAAATGACAGATGTTGTTATTTTAAAGTTTAAAGTAACAGGTTCTTAACGGGCATTGTGGGATAAGTAGATAAATTTTATCGTCAATATTTTTTTGACGGAATAATTTTGTCACCGATCGATTTAAGGAAAGCTGCTCTCAGCTGATAAAACGTAACTTTGAAAGAAATAACCACTAAATTAAACACGCTTGCTCGTTCTACCCGTTGTGTTCTCAAGGGGTAGAACACATGGAAGGGAGTAGGGTGCGTACGCCTTCTTTGCTAGACTTGACCACAACAACATTTTAGCTACTACGAACTGTTTCTAATAAGTTTTAGCTATAGCTTACTGGAAAGAAAAAGCCTTGTTATGTAAGGTGTTTCAAAGGAGTAATATTCCGACTGTGTCCCACTGACATGTCGTTATATGTCCCTTTTCTGTTGCAGAATTTCCCACCCAGTCAAGCATAAAGGGTGTCGCAGAACAGGGTTCTGGTACCATTCAGAACCTTGTTCGTCTGTCTGTACCATACTCTGCTTGTTCTTCATTCGCCGCCTTATCAGGAAATTCAGATTTAAAGATGAGCTCTGACGGTCAGGAAGTTACAGCAGCTGCAGCTGCAATCGGTCAGGAAAGAAACGAAAACAGTGATGGTAGATTTTATTTCATGTTTCTTGTTTACTCTGATTTTTATCAGTAATACAGGAAAATTCCAGTTTATTGTAGTGGCTCTATTTTTTGCTCTTTTTTTTTAATCGTTTGGTGTACTGCAATTCCTAGTTTCACTTGCACGTCTCGAGCTAATGCCTAAAAACACTCCCTTATTTAACTCGCCCACTTATTGCAACCTTTTTGTGAATTCGAGACCTAAGAAAAGAAAACAACTTTATTAATTCTTAATTTCTCGGGTCTTTATTTTCGCGTTAATTCCTCGCGATGGTTAAAAAAAGACGAAATTAAAGACCGGCGAACAATAATCCTCGCGAAATTTGAACATGAGAGATTTAACACCTATATAGAAAAAAAAAGTTCAAATCAGAAAAAAGATTAAAACAGGTAATAACTACAACAACATTGTACAGCATACCAAAAATGTTTTTCACGTGTTCTGGCGAAGACATTTAGTGTAGAAAATTCCAAAACTAAGAGCAAAAATTAAGAAAACGAAACGAATATTTCGTCCGAATCACTCAGACTTCATCAGCGTTGTGAAAGAAAACCCTACCTGAATAGGGACGAGGGACTGGACCTACCAGTAATTTACAATCCTCTCTTGGGGATTCGTCAGTAACTTTTCTGCTACGCAACCTATCACTTTACAACGCTGACGAAGTCCGAATGATACGGCCGTAATATTGTTTTCGTTTTCTTAATTTTTGCTCTGAGTTTAGGAATTTTCTTAGCTATATGTACATGATATGTATTGACAAATACACAAATTAATGACTAGTTTTACTGATTAGTTCCATTTTGTATCTTCTCTTTGAACAAAATAAAGTCAAGAACGCTTGGATCCCGAAATGTAATGCCCTTTCTTCATTTTTGTCCGTTGAAATCGCGAAAATAAAACCCCGCGAAATCAAATACCAATAAACTATCAGAGCGTTTTCACTCACGTGGCCGGCTTCTATGCTAATTTATTGAAACGAAAGAAAGTCTTTACATTAGAAAAGAGTTCATTTCCCACAGGGTTGTCTTGGTACACCAACGTGGCCGCCGTTTCATTGTTTTAGAACACCAATATGGCCGCCGTGATGTCATGTGAAAATGCTCTATACCGCTGAGTGACTAAAGGTACGGAAAAACGGGCAACAAAAAACATGCAATTTGTTTTGCAACTCTGCAGCGAAAAGAGTTGCAAAGCAACGTTGCGCGTCTTACCACCCTCATCAAATATGTCTTGCACCAAATCAGGTTGTTGATAGGTTTGAAAGTGGTTGGTAAAACGTGCAACATCGTTATTCAACTCACGTTTTGCAGCAATGTTGCAAAACAAGTTGTATGTTTTTTGTTGCCCGTGTTTTCGTACCTTAACTGAATTTTATATTGTCTCAAAAGGTGAGAGCGGAGGGAGTTTGAGAAGGAAGAAAAAAAAGAAAGGAAAACAGAAGAAAATTCACAACAACGTAGTAGGTCGCCGACAGCCAATTGACGATTTGTTAAAGGTGAAAACTAATTTTTTTTGTCGAACAGTTCGCTAGAGTTCTTAAGTTCTTCCACCGGAAGTTAAGAAAATGACGGCATACATTACACGCATTAAACAAAACTGATTACAAGAAACAAAAAGAGGAGCAATCTGTCGAGCGCCGTCTTGAATTTTGTAGCATGAAAGCAAGGCTTTACAGACGACTTGAAACAATGAAACCTTACGGTCTCACATACAGTACTACACACTGACCAATGAACTTTATGGACGGTAATGCTGTTGTCACATTTATCTCAGATCATTCGTCAAGGTGTTTACACAGACATGAATGTGGTGCCCATTCTTCCGCCGAAGAAGTATGATTCGTCAGGGCGGGTTCTTCGTCTGAATTCTTTTGCTTTAGATTTTTACAAGCATGGGTCCAAAGAAGCCATTGTGAAAGAAAATGGGTGAGTATTTAGGCTCGGTTATCACCCACTGTTCAGGAGAATGAGACCTAACTCATACCGAACTTTCTTAGACTTCTTAGGGCTTCGTCATGCGCTCCTCCTCCAGGACACGTGACGAAGCTCTAAGAACGTCCAGGCTGAAGGCGAGGGAGACGGTTGAAATCGAACCAAGTGATGATCGACAGTATTTTGAAAATTACGTTTTGGCCCCTGATTTCTAGCCTGGTACTTAAAGTAGACTTTTCACAGTCCCTCGATTTTCTTTAACTCGAACAGTGGAAAGAAGCCAATGAACGTACATTAAGCAAATGAAAATCGGAGAAAATAGAGGATTTTAAACAGCACCCCAATTCGGTAGCCTGAGAAAACAGCCGACCTTTTGCGACGCTGCCACTGGTTTCCCCGCGTTGTCATGACTTCATTTCGCGAAGAAATTGGTGTTGGCGTCGGGAAAAGTCGCCTTTTTCTCAGGCTACCGAATGAACACCCTGTTATGGTATATTTTAATATCCACACGATCGTGAGGGAATCCCCGTAATAACGTGACATCGAGCCACAGGTGGCTTAAGTGTAACATTAGACATTGACTTAACCAATTAAAAAGTGCAGAGGAATGATACTGTTTTTCTGACCTAATAGTATGACTTTTAGGCTTAATGATGTTGTCGTTCAAGGATTATCTGAAGGAAAAATGTCAAAGTCAGGAAAGTCCTAAAAATAAACATTTCACCGTGCAACTGAGATGCAAGGTAGTCGTCTTAAACAGGTTTCACTTATACTGTAACATGTTAAATTATTTGCTATTACGTTGTAGAATCAAAGCAGGCGAAGTCTTCGTTGTACTAAAGGACTTTTGTCTTACAATAAAATCAATCAGGTGCGTTTCCTTAATTTAGATTGCCCCCTTGCTTAAGTTTGTATTTTGGAAGGGAGGCACGGGAGACAATGCGAGCAGAGCACATCATCACGGGGTCATCAATTAGAAGTAGTGCATTAGTTTCAAACAAGTGGTGAGGTCCAGAGTGGTGAATTCAGGGACTGAATAGTGATGAATTTGATGGCTACAATCAGAAATACAATTAAGACAATTGTGCCTAAATTGATGATGGGTAGTACCCAGCGTGCCTCACGATAACAAAGGTGACCTCTCCCTAACCCCCCAAGTTTGAGTCGACGCTTTCTTCTCACCTTATCTATGAATCGCCTCGCCCCATGTAAGGGAATCTAAGACATTGTTGTATTCTGGCTTCCACGCCGCAGATTCCAGGTACTGTATTCCAGTCTTTGATAGTGGAACTTGGATTCTGGATTCCAATCGTTACTGGGATTCCGGACTCCTTGAACTGCTTTGCGGATTCCACAAACAAAATTTCCCTGGACTCCAGATTCCAGAAATCCCTTACATTGGGCGAAACTTCTACTCTCTGCGCCATTCTTAGCCGAAACATTTTGACTGAACGTGGTTCACTGTGGTCAAGTAAGGACACATCGGAGGACATGCCTATGAAACAAGTCACCCGAAACGAAAATCCAGTATCTTTTTTCCTGTTTACCTATATGCATTACATGGGTGCTTTGGCGGTTTAATAGCGAGTTACAGCTATACACGTCCGCCAAAAAGGAAGGAAAGAAAGAAAAAAAAAATTGCGAGACTCTCTTGGGGGGGAGGGGGTGGGATAAGAAGTTTGATCGAAAGAATCAGTAAGAATTTAAATAAAAGAAACCGCGTCGAACAGCGAAAAATGAAAACAAAACTTCACTAACTGGCATTTTGTTGTCAGAACGACTACAGAGCCAGCTGTTCTTATTGATCAGTTCACAGAAGTAGATTCATGGTAGCACACTTTTTTTCGTTCTTCGTCCTTTTCAGCGTAAGACAAATGGCATTTGAAGATGTACTATCAATTTGCCTTTTTGTGAGACGCAAACTGTAGCCTGCGAAAACATCCATTTCTCCTCGCTCTTCGCCACTGGGGACGTGCGAGAAACGCCCCCAGCGGCGAAGAGAGAGGAGAAACGGATGTTTTCGCAGGCTACGCAAATTGTTATAAAGTTGCTTTTAACATAGGCTACGTTTACAGGGCACCTGACGAATTTTCGTTCACACGGAACTGTCGACCCAGGTTGAATTTAAACTTTTTTCCAGTGGTTTTACTATCTTCTTAAGGAAATCCACAATGACGTCTCCTAACAGAGTTACCCCCCGCTCCCCATCCATGCAATCACGTCTTTCAGTGCGACGCCTTTACCTTGCAAAATTGAGACGGTCGTGGTGTTCACACCACGCTGGTCAAATTTTCGACCGTACCGGCTAAATACTTGACCTCGACTTTGGCGTCCCAATGTTTGGATGGCTAGGCTTCTGAATTTTCATACGGTTAGCGTGGTTTGGTGTAAACTGAACAACTAAAAGGGTCGACTTTTCAACCGGTCGAAAATTAGTCGGGTACCATGTGAACAAAGCCATAGGGCAGTTAAGCAGTCGGCTCGAGAGCTTTTTAAGCTTGTTCGGAATAAATGCATGAATAAGTAAATAAAATAATTTACCGTTATGATTAATGCTGCACGCGAATTGTCAACCGTAGATAGCCAACAAAAAATAAACTGAAGACGCAGGGTTTAAGGACTTTCTTTTTTTATTCAGTAAAGGAACTATTTTACTTTATTTGACAAGTGTTCTTAAAAGGAGTCAGAATAAGGCAAAATAGGTTACCATTTTGCCATCGCTGGTGTCAGTAGAGCGTAGTACATAAGTATCACTTCGCTTTTAATAACTCTCATATACATCCACAATTTTTTTAATGTCTTTGCAAAATAGCTGCTGTCATCTCAGTTGGTTCGAAGAGTCCACTATGACCCGACCATCCCGATCCTTGACCCGCACACGTCCCGTAGCATATCGGGTCTCTGTTCGACCATCGGGATAGACTGTCTTTACTGTCCCGTCAGGGTACTCTCTTTTCTAAATATGGACAAAAAACACGTCACGCAGAGAGAACAACACTTTTTAACTCTAGGACATGCATGTCTGAACAAACAACTTTACGCCTGACTTTTAACATGGTAATACCTTTCACCCAACTCCCCAGGTAGATATAGCCTGTGTACAGGCGCACCAACTGTTTCTATTTCCCTTGTTGCCACTTGACAGCCAATAACCTTTTTTACAATAGTTTTTTTCAAAACACCATTTTACCCCACGAAGCGCTGAAGTGAATGAGCAAAGACGGGATTTCACAATGCCTGTGTTACACTTAACCTCGAGTCTGTATTGTGTACATGAGCTAATCTGTAAGTGAGAGACATGGGAAAATAAAGGGCCGGTATTTGGCAAGGAGAGAGAAATTCACGGGGCGTAAACAAACTAAGCACGCGACAGACAAGCCACGCGAGCGACTTCGTAAATGCTAAAAGCCATGCAAGAGAGAAACCTCTGCTCGCAAGGTAGCTTAACCTGTTTTCCTTGGAAATCTCAGGCATGGAGGAAAGGAGACACCTTGTAAAAAGCTCTACCTTAGGTGCAGAAGAGTGCAAGCTTTTTTCACACATTTGTTTCTTGTTTACTTTTCAAAATGAATTAAGACCTCGGGACGTCAGAATCATAATCAAGTTGTGACACCCAGGGTCCCGCAGTGAGACACGCCGCGGGATGAAACTAGGAAAGCCACAGTAAGAGCTCGAACAATACAAGGCACAAAGTACAAAATGGTGTGTCTGTACTTACTTTATAGCATTTGGTGTGAGTTTCCCGTTGTCCATTTGGGAATTCAATAGTTCTCTCTCCTTCCACGTTAATCTTTTGTATGGTACCGTCACTAAACACGCATTCTTCCGCTCTATTTGGGTACAGGTACTTAATGGTCTGATCAGGAAATATTATCTCCTTTGTTCCGTCACGGTAGTGCTTCTCAACCTGTTTGCTGAATGACAGAGAAGCAAAGTGGATGGTACTTTTAGAAACCTGTTGTTCAACGAAAAGATCTACTGAAAGAAAGGTGAATGAGGATTTCAAGTGATTAAGTTCTATATACAGACCTGGGAAATTGAAGCACTTCTAGTCCATCAGGGTATGTGGTATGGGTAGTCTGCGCTTCTGAATAATAGTAAATCTGATCAAGAAAATAGATGAAGAATTAACTATTTGAAAACCTCTCATTTCTAACGCATTTCAAAGTTTATTATCCGTTCCTGAATTTTTCGTCAACTAACCAAGATATAGCGTAAATCTCTTGCATGTGACTTCGGATGAATTTTACACGTAATAGTCCGAATGGAAAGAAAAAATAGTTGTCTTTCTTTGTTTTGGGGACGCACGACGACAGCTAGAGAAATGTACTAAAATGTGAAACGCACGTGCACACGGGCCTTGTTTTAAGCTTATAGCAGTTTTGGCTGCGAGCCATCACCATCGTGGTTGCTCAAACTAGTCATCATATTCAAGAACATAGACTATCACCAGCAAATAAACGGGCGTCTGGAAAAGCCGGAAACCGGAATCCGGAATAGGAACGGGAATGGGAACAGGAACCGGAACCGGAACCGGAAACAGCAACGGAACAGGAACAGCAATGTGGAGGGGAACCGATACAAGAACAGGGATATCATTTACTTTAAATTATTTTAATTCGAATTCAATTTATACAAAAAATTAGAACACTACTCTGGTATCATGCTCCCCCCCGAATCTCTTTATAATGCGGCAGCGAGAAGGTAGAAAAAGCCGCAAGTTAAATAAGTAAAGCAACAGCTTTGCGAGTGCATCGCGCTTTCTGTCGATTTCTTCACTGCGTATGCACAACTACGATGTAAATGATCAAATCTTAAGTTCTCTTGAGAACTTGAACGGCAGGCAATAAATTTTATTGTGTCTTTCTGAGCTCGGACGCGGTCTCCAGCTTCATTTCCCAACCTTTAAAAGACTGGGCAATTTGGAATTAATGAGAAATAGTTTGAATTAAGACCCGAATTCAATTTCTCAGTGGCGTTTTCGCTGGCGTTGCCGTCGTCAGATCTTAAGGTTCCTTTTGTCTCTCACAGGGAGGTGGTTATCACATGTAAATATTATTTGTCAGACCATGTGTATACGAGACACCCATCGGAGACGTTTATTGGGCTGCCATACACCTCAGGTTTGCTCCATAGATATATTGTACGGTGCTAAATTGGGAAGTTAACCAGAGATAGATAGTCCACAGCTTAAAAAGGGTATTAATACGTATCTCCTCCCCCTCCCCCCCCCCCCCCCAAACCCAACCCAGCCAGTACTTCATCTACCTCAACCGCGTGCAATAGAGACCTTAATAAGCAAGCAGAACGTTGACGTCCAGGACATTAAAAATGGAAACTGGAAGTGGATGTTTTCTGTCTTTAGGTGCTCTGACTCAACAAATTCGCACAGTGGAAGGTAAGAGGAAGAATTCAGATTCGTTGTGTGAGACAGAAGCGTTCCATCAAGCGACACTCAGCGTTCTCGTTGCTTAAGTTCGCTATTATGTTTGACACGAAAACACAATGTGCCATAGGCTAAAGATAAAGAAAGGTTAATTAGATTAACATTTCCAGGGTGTTTTCTTGTTTCTTTAATTATTTCTCTGGCTTTTTATTTATATCACGATTATATCTTTTTCTTCTCATATCTCTATACACTGTTTATATTCCCCTTCCTATTCCGGTTCCTATTCTATTTTTCCCTTATTTTTCGTATATAATCTGAATAGGAATTAAATCCAGATTAACTTAAATTAAGGTAAATGTTGTCCCTGCTTTTATATAGGTTTCTCTTCCCATTCCGGTTCCTATTCCGGTTCCGGTTCCGGTTCCTGTTCCTATTCCCGTTCCTATTCCGGATTCCGGATTCCGGATTCCGGATTCCGGATTCCGGATTCCGGATTCCGGATTCCCGCTTTTCCAGACGCCCCAAATAAACACTGCGGCGGACGTTTGCCTCACATGTTTGCGACACAGAAGTTGATAAGGTGGGAGATTTAATACCAATTTTCCCATGTGCTTCACTTTGCAAAGCTTTCTACAAACACCCGCCTTCAACTCGCCGAATTCAGCACCGTTCACAGAATAGCTTGCGCGCAGTATTAGACTCTTATCTTAACGATAATGTGGAAGGTAAACAATTTTAGTTTAGTTTTGGTTCTTTTTCAACTCAACGAAGTTTAAATTTAGACCTAAAGCCGCGATTTAATTTTTAGGCATGTGCTACACCTTGGTTTTTCCTGAAACTCAAGCTATAAGTTAGTTAAACATTGTACTAAAACATGTATAAGAACTGGCTTGGGTAATTTAATTTGCGCTTCAGACGAACCTTCTGAACTTGAACAAATTTTCAGTGAAATATGACACCATTGCATAATTCACCAACGGCTTGCTGTTGCCGAAAGGGATCATTGGCATTTCTTGAGAAGAAACGTGATGTACCTCTATAGTACGACAGTTAATTTGCTAACATGCAATGGAAATTAACTTACCTTTGTAGTTTGGGGCACTTGTTTTACTTTTTCTCCTCTCGAGCTCCAAAATTCTGCTGGCGCTAAGGCATTTCGTAATTTGACCTCTAACGAGGTCATTGGAGATGGGCCAGATTATTAAAATGTCACTCAAACCGAATGAGCGTTATGATCTAAATTCTTAAGGTGGTTGAACAAAATATTTCACGAGAAAAAATATGTTTTTAAGACATTTTCGGCGATTTGAAAGATGTTCTTACCATTTAATAGAATCAGTTACAACATACGGGGAGGAAGTATGAGAAGACAAGGAGTGGTGTTGCGTGACAATGAACAACATCCTTCGAACAGAAAACAAAATTGTTTTTACATTTCTTTGATGTTTCCAAAGTTATTTGTTCAATTATACAACAATTGAAAGGTTGCATAGTCTGGCTGCCAACAGTACTTGATTTAAAAGTGTAAAGTGGTGGTCAGTTTTTCGGACACCTGCGCGTGTGATAAAAACATTAACTATTAAGGAATTTGGAAAACATCAAAATCATACACCCTGCCAGTACATACGAACACTGAGTAGGTTTTAAACTTTGAACAACCTGGATGAATGATCTGGGGAGCGTTTTTTGTTTTGAGTAAAGAATCACAAAAAAAAACCACGTTATTTCATATGTATACACCTATTTCAATTAAGATTGCTCCCGTGAGCCTGCAGTGCACCATGGTAAACCCTTTTGTAGCGGGAAGTTTGGTCTTGTTCACGTTCATTGAAATAATGGAGACCATTTGTGAACAGGCGTTCAAGAGAGCTTTCAAATCAAATGGCTGCTAGAATTCTTAAGCATGAGCGAGCTGAAAATCTTCATTTTAAAAATCTGATAGTAAAAAATTAGAAGCCTCTTCCTTTGACAACATGAAATGAATAGGGTTTTACCGCTTGACTAAGCTACGTTTTTGTATGGGCAAGAATGCTGGTTATTTCATTAAGGCAACCTCCTTTTTTTTTTATTCAGTTTTAAAAAAATTGCCTCAAAAATAGATAAACACGTATTGTTAAGTTATTTATTGTTGTTCAACAAACGCCTTGAATTTGCTTTTTTTAAACTCCATCCAAAATTCCCACGTGCACTAGCAAAGCAAACTCGTTGAAAATTTGCAGCATTTGCATATTACCACAGAGGAAAACCTATTACCTCAAATCACTGTCTCAAATTAAAAAGCTTAGGACTCAGTGTTTTGAAATACATTGTCCTGACATAGCATAGAAGGGTTAGCAGCGTTTGCTTTCTAGGTTTCTAGGCGCGTTGCGGGCACGTAATTTACTAGAATTGCTACAATAATGCACCGCGGGCTATGAAACATGGATCATGCATCATTCTTCTCAGAAGCAACCTTAACTGAAATAGGTGTATTTTGGGGAAGGGTGGCTCTGAATATTACTTGGGTACTACCTAGTAATACTCCGATGGAGAGGCCGTTGAGGGGATAGAAGAATCCGTCGAAAGGGTTACGCTGTAACTCTTGCTCAAGGATGTTAGGTAAGCAGTTCGCTCTAAACCCTGTCTCCCCCTTTTTAAATGCTTGCACAGGCTAACCAGTATTAAAAAACTTACATTAGCACACGCAACTAAGAAAATATTGCAAAGTAATTGGGGAAATGCTATCCAGGCAGGGCGGCCTTGTGGAGTGGTAGATGACGTAGCGCTATATTTTCAAGTCTACAAACCTCTCCTGGAGTGTGAAAACTTAAGGCATGAGTTTCAGCAAACCTGGGGTATAGAACGCTGACCTGTGCGTCTCTCATTCCTTTACCAAAGGATATGTCAAAGTATATCAGACAATTTCCTCCTTGCAGCATGCCCGGCTACTCAAACAAGCTTTAAAATCTGACACTAAGAAGATATAGCGCAGATACAGCAAGTTAGAAAGCTGGAATCAAACGTGTTAACCAATGGGTTAGGCCCTGGCGTCTTCAAATTCAAGTTAAAAGGACACTGTTTAGGCAAAAGCATTAAGTTTACTTTTCCAGTAAATTACGTCTTGCGGCCTTTGACAACGGACCAGAGACCCGTTTGTCCAATATTCAAATCGAAATAAAAGGAATAAGAGGAGCGCGGGTCCTGGCTAGCAAAATACTTCATTTTTTCATTAACTGGAAGTTTTATCATGTTAGATGCAAAACTATTGAAATTTCTATCTTGCATGTAAACAACAACAGCTTTAGCGGACCGTTAATTATCGGGACTTTCGAGAATTGAACGGACCCAGAAGCGGCTGCAGCCTCAATATCCGTTTCCTTGATGACTGCCAGAAAAAGTTATGGTCGGAGACTTTCTTTTCAAGAGTTCTGATCATGAATTTCTGACGAGCCACCAAGTTTCAGTCTCAATACCGGCACCAAAGCGCACACTCAGAAAATTGCAAATGACCGAGAGTAAAACTGAAAAAAACTATGTGGGTAAAGAAAGAAGTGGTAGCGTTAGGCGATAGTTGACAGGGGCACCCAGCGACAGTTTCCTCCTAAATACATTGAAAACCCTTTTAGGCTATCTAAATCAGTAAGTTCTTTGTGGCGCAATATAATTATAACAACTTTTCGGTCATCCACAAGGCAACTTGAGTAGTCTTTTCGATCGAAATTACAAGGGCTTCAATATTATGTTTTTAGAGAATTTTGAAATTTTTTCTGATTCCTTCTCTATTACAAATTTGTATCCGAATGTTTTAATTCTCTTTACATGGAGAAAACCTGTCTGGTGTAGGAGAGTCACCCTCCTAGCCGAGAGAAAAAAAAAACATTGACCCCAACCGGCCTTCGCGCATGCTCTAATCGTCTCGCCTTGGCTATGCGAGCCCTTTGCCGATACGGATCGGATTTGATCTAGACGGTCGGACCGAAATGTCTCCTTCCATTTGACAAAATTATTTTCCCTAGGATGCTAGGACCAATGATCTGTATCCTGCTTACAAGCACGATAACCAAACTCGCGGTGGCTTTCGTTTGGTCTCTGCAACTGGAATGTACCTTCCACTGGGCACGTGGTTTTTCCGAAATTTCAAACAGGAATTTTTGTTCAATGGAAAGCGCGTAAAGTGCCCACGGAGAAACGTTGGCCCGGCTAGGAGGCTGACCCTACCATTACAAAAGGGTGACTGGACTAACTGGGTCACCCTTCTAGCCGAGCAAACTTTTTGTAATTCAAACGGTTCGCCATGTTTTTAGTAAGGAAATGTGTGAAACGTTGCCTCTTCCAGGGAAGTTTAGCCTGAGATCATGCCCTCTCCCTGAAGCTCGGATAGGCGGGTGACCCTTCTGCTCGAGACAAATTTTCTTCATATAAGCGGGCCTAAATTTTAATTCTTTACATTAATTTCAATTATTTATTATTACTATTATTATTATTAATTATTATTATTATTAATTTCAATACAGTGGAACCCCGTTTATGCGACCAGCGTTGGGCCATAAAATCCTAGTCGTGATACCGGGGTGGTCGCAAGGCGGGGTTCCTCTGTATCTAAACTGAATGAAACAAGACTTTGACGATCGAATAACCATGTTCAGATTAGAAAAAATATTTACTGAAAGATAATTGCAGAGTGTTTACGGAAACTGTTATCCAAAAAAATAAAATTTGCATATGCGAGAGGAAAGACAGGCGCCTGATAGGTAATAACGCCGTGAAATAGCTAGAGATTGAAGCCTGAAGTCAATCAAAGGCACATACAAGGCAACTTGGGAAAGTTGACGTGAAAAACGATATTTTTGGACTTATTTAGTATTGTATGGAAGCACACTTAAAAAAAACTTAGGAAAAAAAGAAAAAAAAAACATGATTTGGATTGTTAGTAGCACTATGCTACTTCTGACGAGAACATTAAAATCAAAGAAAGACTATCGTCAACTCGTGTGTACGTTGTTTAGAAAATAATCAATCAGTTATCACCTCTGGTTTTTCCACAGTGAATTTTAGGAAATGATAGAAATTCATATTATAAACATACTATCCTTGTTTTGGAAACACAATACTTTTCTTGCTGTTTATTGCACTTTAGTAACAGTTATTTAAGTATATATTTAAAAACAAAACAAAAAAACAGCAAAACAAATAAGCAAACAAGACAAAACAAAAAAGAAAAAAAAAAAAGAAGAAGGGAAAAAGAAGGTACTTAGCCACTACGCCATTGAGGATGGTCGCATGCTATGGCGAAAAGTCTCAAATTTAATGCCTTTTCCATGGCACTTCCGCCGGCAAACGACCGGGGCAAACGATCGAGCCATGAAAACGACTCGAAGCAATGGGATGAAATTAAGGCTAATTGAAACCAGGCTACTGACAGTAAAAAACAATGTAAACGCATTTCATGGCAATGAAAGAACATATGCGATACAAAGCCGACACAACTCCTCCGCGAAGTAGGACGCAAAACATTAGCTTACAATACAATACAATACAATACAATACAATACAATACAAATTTTATTGTCAACTCCCCATGGGGGCTTTTCAGAGACAAGTATTAATAGTACAGGTAATCAAAAAAAAAAAAAGAAAAAAAAACTATCACAAATTGATTATCAATAAACTATTAAGGAACTATTTACATATAAATTTATGACATTAAAAATTGATTTAAAAGGAAGGCTTTCATTTTACGTTTGAAAATGATAAGAGATTCACTTAATTTAAAATGGGGTTTTAACCAAGAGACTATAAAGGGGACAGAGAGGCCATCCCCCATATACACCCTATTCCATAGGTAATTCGTCTCGAGTCATTTTTAGAATCGGGATGAAGTTACCTCGCGCGAGGTGTGGATGTTTCGTGGAGGTTTCACATGACCAAACGCCGTGCAAAACATGTCGGGCGAGAGGCAATGAAAGCGTAAAAAGATCGAGAGCATTCCTGAATATTGAAGCGAAATGAGTCGGCGCTCACCTGGGAAAAAGGAATCGCTGGACTCTTTGACAACCCGTGAAATCAGTTTAACTCGAAGTTGTCGTAACCTCAGTGCTTTAATAAAATAAGAAATTTCGCCGGTCTATTGAAACCGGTCGTTTGTACAATTTAGGGAGTTTAAGATCCAACGACGCGGACGACAACTAGAACGTCAAAAAAAACAATAGGTTTAATTAGCAAAACAACAACTTCGCACGTGCAACACACTTTTTTGTTCATTTCTTTCCCGTTTTTGCACGACTACGACGTGAAAATGCCTAATTTCGCGTTTTATGGAGGACGTAAATAAGCAACGACGAAATTTTATTTCTCTTTCTGAGCTTGAATATGGTCCCTTGAAATTCAGCTTTAGGAGGGTTCGCCTACAATTGACAAAGTAAGTGGGCAGGAATAATTGCTATAAAGACTGAAAAAAGAATAAACATCAAACCAGAAATTGCTCTCTTCAAACTGTAAATTATAAATGATCCTGAGAGAATATTCAGTGTGTTAAGGATTTCCCTGCTCTACTGTTAGCTCTATACAAGAGAGGAAGGGCGATTCTTTTTCAATTTCGGTTTCGCTGACACAGCTTTCGCAGAATTCTCGCTGTAGTCGTTTTCGTCGACAAAAGGAATAGCAAAATCGCTCTCCGCGTCTTCCCCCATTTTGTTCCGCGTCAATTCGTGGAGGACGCGTGGCTCTAGCGTGGGTCGTCCACGCGGAATACATTCGCACTATGTGATTGGCTGTTGTCCAATCCCCCTTGGGTTCTGCGGTTCTAAAAATAACTCGAGACGAATTACCTATGGAATAGGGTGTATATGGGGGATGGCCTCTCTGTCCCCTTTATAGTCTCTTGGTTTTAACGCATTCCACAATGTTACAGTTCTGTAATAAAAAGATCTCTGTCCCGACTTGGTTTTAAAAAGCGGTATATTAAGCTGGGAAGATGATCTGGTCGTCCGACCACTGATGTTCCCTCTGGAGATAAAGTTTGAACTGAGGTAGTTTGGTACCTGACCTGTCATAGATTTAAAGGCCAAGATGGCGTCTCTTAGATACAGGTGGGACTTAACTGGTATCCATCTCAGGTCTTTCAGGGCTGGAGATACGTGATCAAACTTCTTTGTCCCAGAAACTATTCGAGCAGCGAAATTCTTTACTCCTTGTAGTTAGCTTATGTTTTCTTATCTCGATTTCCGCTGTTATTTTAAAAAGGTAATGCTCAAACTCGCATCCATTTCCCCCCGTGATCTTGGGGAGTCCTTAAGAAGAAGAAGAAGAAGAAGTGCCTTTATTTACTATACATTTCACCAGTCCGCATTTTATAGTCCGTATTTTATACCCAGTCCGCAGTCCGTGTTTTATACTGACCGCCATAAATTCATTCATACACATAACCTACTACAGTACTACAAGGTAGGAGATCAAGCCAGCGTCGAAGTTGAAGGAGTCGAAGAGCAAATGCTCATCTTCTTGTCAAGTTTAACGCCTGGACGGGTCAAAGGCTTTTGAATCGTACTAATTTGAAAGATTCCTGCCTGTCTTAAATTTGGTAAGACCTCTATCCTAACCGTGCTGTAGCGCACGATGCACGCTCGCAGCAAGGAATTTGATGCTACCGAACTTCAGCGAGCGCGTGCTTCTTTGGAAACGATAGATCTTCGCGCTCTCGAGTTCGGACCCGATTAATTACGAAGTGCGTCTACTACGAGTGAGTGAGTGACTCATTTGCCTATCTCAGTCCCTGCAGTAACTCGTGGTACGCTCGCGCGTACCCACGAGTTAAAAAGGCGTCGCTCAAATGGTTAGATTGGGAAGCCTGTGAATACTGTCACGCAACACTTTTGACCAGACTTTCATGACCAAAGAGGTATCGGCAGCCCGAAAGTTTCAGTATCAAAACCGCAGTTGGCAATGGATGTAAAAGTGTGACTGATGTAAAAGTGTGACAGCGGAAAAGAAAGGCCATGTTCTGTTTGAGGTTATTTTCACGCACCACGTTTCCTCGAGTTTTTGGATCTTCGGTTGATTAGCATGGGACAAGGCGCAATGCCAGTTGACAAGAACGGGAAAACGCATTTGAGGTAACAAAAATTATCGTTTCAGTACAAATGTCTTTAATACAAGTGCGATTGTGAGTTAAGTTTCGTTTGGAGAGCCCAACCATCGTGACTTGTCGAGCAACAACCAACCGACTTGCTTGAAAAGTCTCATATTTCAAGCAAAATTTATTCAACTTCAGAAGGTTCGTGTGAAGTACAAATTTAATTACCTAGGCCAATTCTTACATATATTTTAGCACAATGTTTAAATAAAAACTGACTTGAGTTTCAGGCAAAACCAAGGTGTAGCACATGCCTAAAATATAAAACGCAACTTTCAGCCTAACTTTAAATTTCTTTTAGTCGAAAAAGAACCCAAACTAAAATAACATTGTTTATCTTCCAGATTATCGTTAAGATAAGAACTCATCACCAAACCAGAAGTAGAATCCTTTATAAATTGATTTATTGGGAAATATTTTACCCCGCTTTCTTCCTATGTGCGTGCGAGCGAAGTTTTGAGACCGCCTCGTTTTGCCTCAAATTTTGGTTGTTTTCAAGTCGCCGACCACGAAAATTGATTTTGTCAATTTTCTCCAAATCCAAGCGGCCTTTTGAAAAACAAACTACACCACGTTTAGTTACTTACTTATGCCTATCTATGGCAAGATATGAGCGAAAATGATTTCTTGACTGTGGCCGCGAAATTTCGATTTTGCTCGATTTTTACAGACATTTGCTCTTAACGGTTTAAACAAATCAAACGAACAAAAAAAGATACGGAAGCCGATCTAGGCGGGTTCAGAACGTTCAATGTCATTAATAATTTTATCCTGAGGTAAGCCAGTCAACGGAAGTGTCTGGGAGGAGAATAATGTGCTTTTTAATCGATCTTACAGGAACGATCGACATTAATGCGTGGTTGAGAAGGTAAAGAAAAGACTGTTGACTCGGATGGTGAAAGGTTACAAAACTTAAAATTCGACTCTTTTCTTCGGTTTTAGATGTCAGTAGAGAGTGAACGACACTGTTCGCGAAGCTTTTAGTAAAGAACAAAAGAAGAAGCGGAGCTGATATTTGCCATCAGACGCGTATCACTGATGAGACAATGCTTTTGATATAACAAGTATAACCGCAAAAAAAGTCGAGTTGAGAACTCCCCAAAAATTGAGTAAAACGTTGCATCCCCAATGACATCAAATAGTGAGTAAACGGAAGCTTCGATATTGAGTAGAATGTACTCGACAGTATGAGTAAAAGCAACTCATCTGTTAGTGAAACAACTCAACACTTCGACTTCAACTTTATGTAATAAAAATATTGATTACAATAGACTGGCCCACAAAATAGCAACTGCTAGTCTAACCTTACTTGAGTAAGTTTAACTCAAAATACAGAGTGAAAGCAAAAAATCGCAGTGCATCCACAATGACGCCTTATTTTGAGTAAAATGTCACCTAGCTTACTCAATGTTTAAGTAAATTGTACTTTTCATAATGAGTAAAACCACTCAAGGAAATGTCATCAACAATACTCTTTATTTTGAGCAAATGCCACTCTGAAGAAAGAGTACATGAAACTTTCAGTAAGGTTATTCTAATTATATTTACCTGTTAGATAGACTTCAATTTTTCAACTTGTCAACCGAAATGTCACTGTAAAACTAGGGCGCGATCCATTCAACCAAAATTTCTGGAAATTTCGGTCCAAAACTCAATGGATCGGTTCGGTCCAACCGGAAAAGTTTCGAAAAAACAGGTCCACCTTTTGAGGTGGTCCTCTTTTCCCGGTCGGACCGGTCGGAATTTTGGTTGAATGGATCGCGCCCCTAGGCAGGTTATTGCAACCCTAACCCGACGCTCTCGCTTCGAACTTAGCAGGAGAGTCGCCTGGGAACGACCAGCTCAAAGCCTCGTTTCGGATCGGCACGAAGCCCTCGTGCGGCACACGCAGACTTCAGCCTTTGGTCGCTATTTTCTCGGATGCGAAAGCATGAAGCAGACGGTAAGGAAGTTAAGTTAAGTCTCGATCTTTTGTAAATTGAACATTTTTTCTGACCGGGTATTGATTGCCAATGCAGTTTCTTTCTAGTATTTGAACGTTCGCACTTAGATTCTCGGCATTAGTTTTCATTTCAACCGATTCGATTTTCACATTGCACGAATTGAGTTTTGTCTAAATCAAGGAGTTCATCGCTGGAGAAACAAATTAGGCAGTTCCATAATCAGCAATCTTATGTCCACGGTTCAACTAGACCTTTCCTCGACTGGCACATTAATTTTTAATTAAAAGTAGATTTGTCGAATGAAGCCTAACATCTTCACTACCAAGAGAGAATGCGGCTTGTATGTTGTGGTTCAATTTTATCCTTGGTTTAAATTTTATTTTCCTTTGTTTCAAACTTATTATCATATATTACCAACCCCAAAACAAAGGAAAATAAAATTTAAAGCAAGGATAAAATTGAACCACAACATATACATATACATTGTAATTGCCATTTGATATATCTTTTTTTCAGTCGGATAGCTGACACAACCAACTTTAATTTGCTAGTAAAAGCTAATTTTCCTTGAAATTAAATGTTAGTGAACAGAGACCACCGAGAGACGCTTTTGAACGCGAAATATCGGCTCGTCACGCTAGCTTCGCATCGCTTCTCATTTGAGATTTGGACGGAGATTTGATTTTTTGACTTGATTAAAATAGCGAGTAGTCAGTACAGAGAATTAAATTGGTCAACTCGAGATACTGTAGTCTTAAATATTTATTCATATTTGCATCAGGTCAAAAGGGTCTTGTAGGAATATCGTATGTGTGTAACTCATTCCATCAAATTTGCATTCATTTAATGCAATGGCCGCCAAAACACCGACTGCAGACTGGTTATATTAAAACACGGACTAGGGGCCCCTACAAGACAGGTATAAAACGCAGACCACGTTAAAAACAGCCCTTGGTGTTCTTTTAGAACATCTAGAGCTTTTTCAGGTCTCTGTAAAAATGAGATAAATAGATTGCGGACCAAGACATTAAAAGCAGTACTAAGTGGTCCTCTTGTCCCACAGAAACATTCTTTTGGCTCGTCACGCAATCTCTCCTCCCAAACACGTGATGAAACCCCAAGAACGTCTTGCTAAAGGCTAAAAACTGTAATACAGATGTCCTGTGCATGTCTAGAAAAACTGAAGATGGTATATATAACTGAAATAAACTGAGATATGCTTAAATCTTTATTTAGTGCTTCTTTAAAGCTTTAGTCTTTTATTGATTTGGGTTACATTATTTCCCTGACTCGTTTAGCCGAAACAAAATAACAAAATTTTCAAATGGTCGGTCAGATCCAAGTGCATAACTTATACTGACTTAGGCTTAGTTACAGAGCTACGGTGACTCTCTAACTGGAGGGTTTCATGTGGCTTCTCAAAAAGTAGGGGAAAAATTAATTTGCACCTAACTAGTGTTAAAAAAATTCAAGCTCGTTATTTCAGCAAAATATAATTTAGTTATGTTTGCATCCCATTTCCTAGTAGATGATCAGTGATTCATAGGTCTAAGAGGAAAAAATGGCGGCTGCTCCAGATCCAGAAGAAATCCTTCGTTCGACGAGTGGAAAAGAAAATTTCCAGCGCATTACACGACTTTTAATAAGTGGAGGGACCAGCCTACTAAGGGAGATTTTTGACTCAATATATCCTCCAAGTAGTCTTCCTACGATTCTCAGCAATCCAGTAACAAAAACAAAGGTAAAAGCTGCAAAACTCACCAGGCCACAGTGGCACTGTCTTTTCCCTTCCCCAGGGGTGCACGGCGAGTCAGCAGATTTTGATGTCACTCTGCTAGTCCGTTTGCTGAGGACAATATGCAACCTGACCCCTCCCTCCACAGGATGGGATACACTTCCACTAAGTGCAGATCACAGTTTAACAGCTGATATAGCAAGAATAAAGTATTACCGAAACTCGGTGTATGGTCACGTGAACGAAGGCATGGCAATCAGAGATAATGAGTTTCAAACACTTTGGCAAGAAATCAGTGAGGCTCTCGTGAGGATCGCTGGGCAGATCAGTTCTACAAGAAAAACTGCATGGCAAGGAGCTATTGCTAAATATTTGACAGATCCTCTTACAACTGAAGATGAACGAAATGTGCAAGAACTTAAGGCATGGTATAAAGATGATATGGAGATCAAGAAATCCATAGATGAAGTCTGTGAACGGATAAGTCGTTTGGAGGTAAAGTTAAAAGTAAACAAAAAAAGACAAACAAAACAAAACCCAAACATAAATTTACATTTCCGTTGTACAGAGAACCTTAAAGCTTTCAAATTCAATAGATTTATGCTTTTTCATAAAGCCAAGTAGTTATTGGGTTGTTTTTAAGTTTACTGATTTAGTGCAATATAAAGCAACTTCTTTTTTGTCCCAGATATAGTGACTTATGACACTTTGAATTTTACAGAACAGAACAGATTCGATGGAGGCAACAGTTCGTCAGGAAGCAAAACAAATTAAAGATCATCTGGAAGAGATGAATCAGTCGAGAGACACACTCGCCTATTCAAGTGCTGCAAAACCGTCATTTAGGGGTGAGTTTCTTAAAACATTACCCCTTTGCTCAGTGAACCGAGAGTTACCCAATTGTTGTCACCTATATTAAGGGGGCACCATGCGCTTGATACAGTTACTTTGACTTTGTGTTAAGAATGAAAGAAAGTACAATCCGAGATAGAGGGTGGTGACCTGATTATGGGCCAGTTCTGTTCCCATCACGTGTTTGTTTCAAAATAAAGTTATGTTTCTTCTAAAGATTATTTTATGACGAACCTCTATTCAGCGGCTAAACTTTAATTTTTTGGCCACATGCCCAACCTCGTCCCCAGGGCTTTTCCCTTAAAGAATGGGAGAGGCGGCAAAAGGCCCTGGCATCGGCTGGTCACGTGTCCCTTCGTACACCCTAAAATCCTGGGTATAATAAATTAGCGCTATGTGAAAAGCTAAAGTTATGCATAACCTCACAGCGCGCGATCTTGGGCGGCCTTTTATATCTCTTGACGATTAACGAAAAGCAGGAGCCCCTGCGAAAAGTCTTACAAGATTTCCTTTTTGTTACAGATACTGGCTATGGTATTTTTTTTGCTTTCCTCCGATTTCTATGAAAGGGACAGCGAGTAACATTTATAACAACGTTTATAGAGTACATATACACGTTTATACAACAACGCATTGTATATACAATATACAACGTTTATAGAGTACATATAAATGACAAACAAGCTATCGTACATGCATAAAGTTTGTACTGGAAAAGTCCGTTTTCGCGATTTTTCTGATATTTTATTTCATTTCTCTTGAAGTGGACCAACGTACATAGCCTAGTTCTATTTACCTTATCTCTCAAGAATATCATAGCGACATGCGTTGGTTTATGACCTGCATTTTTAAAAAATTCATTGACCTCTGCGATCAAACGACTGGCAACAAAGAAAGTCTTAGGTCCATTTAAAATTCACAGAGCTGTAGTTGATTCCAGTCGATCAGTCAATCTTCCCTTTAATATAAGGAAAATCCTTTGTACTTATCCTCGGAAGAGAAAAGATATAAGAGGTCTTCAAATGTTTCAGATCGGCGACCTGTCATCGTTCCTGGCTGGAGGGCTGACTTGCATCCGGTGCGGAGATTTGTTTGTTTCATGGTCTGGTTGTAGAGAAGACCAGACTCCATAAAGCATTTTCATGAACAGTTCTATTTCAGTTAAGTTCAAGTTGTTTAAATTCACTGCAGATCCTGGAGGCAAAGGCCCACATTTTTGTTTGACATTGGACAAAATCACTTTCCGTTTGATCGTATATTAATTCCACAGTCACGATGAATTTCTGAAGTACCACACGATAACAGCTTGTCTCAACTCTGAAGCATTTGACATATTTTGTACGTGACAACGCAGAGCCGGTACGCCCTTTCATAAATGGATCTTAAACTTTTGAATCGCACACTAGCGAAAATATTGACATAGTTCGCGATGTTATTAATTTCCATTGTTGCTCCGTCGACCTCTGTCAGCGCAAAACCAGCGGGTTCATATAAATTAGCTTCTCGGGAATAATTAGGCTGTGTACGTGACCAGCCGATGCCAGGTCCTTTTCCCGCCCCACCCATTTTTTAAGGGAAAAGTCCTTGGGACGAGCTTGCCACATGCCGGTACCCCCGAGGATGGCCGCTTGATAGAAGTTCAACCGTAATTCCAAAAGCCTTTTTTTTACAATGGTGCTGTTGTTTTGCCTTTCCAAAAATGAAAGGAAAGAACGCACTTGTTACTTGTTATTTGGTAGTTATGCACGTTCGCTATTCGGTGGGCCAGTTAACTTTAGGAATTCCGAGGAAAAATTTGACCTATTTACATACTAAGCAACGTCCACCTTTTTCAACTTTTTCAACCAACCCTTAACAATTTAACAACATTGCGGCACTCACACGTGCCAGGCACAAAAAATCCTCACATACGCGTGATACAACGACGTCCAAGTGTACGCTTCGAGAGCGTCTTGTTTCTATTTCAGGCGGAAGGAGTCATCATGGCCGAGCAGTTAGAAAACTGGATTTGCAATCCGGAGGCCCCGAGTTCAAGTCCCGCCCTGACCGCTAGCCTCTCGAGCTTTTTTTCCGGGGGCTCCGATTAAGATTTATAAGCAAGCTATCAGTTATTGGTAAATCGGTGGTTTAAAGCAAAAATTATTGTTTATTGTTTTCGGTCGGCTGAGTGCTTTTTTCACGGCTTGCACGATAGTTTATGTACCAAGATTGTCGTCGGCTCATGAACAAACTTCCGGTTGTCTATCTGCAGTTGCTTTGTTACACAATGTATTGTGGTATTCAATGTAACGTGGTCATGTTCTAATAAGCCTTCTTCTAGCAGTTTTACATTGCGCTGTGAAGAATGAAATTCCAGTCACTGGGGAACTGGTGGGAAAAGTTGAACTTCGTACAAATCTAGTCCGGCGCTGAGAGCAGTGTTGAGTGTTTTACTTCATTTGTTTTTGCTTCAGGTTCTTAATCACACATTTGTACCGGTGCAGCGCTCTAACCAATTGAGCTAGCAAGCCAGCTGAGAGTTGGTCTTTGATTGTTGGTAATATACCCGGGAAAGATGAAGACGAAATGATGAATATGAATTTCATATATGTGAACCGCGGAATTAAAAAAACAAACGAAGAGAACATGATCATTGCAGTCAAAAACGCGACATTGCGAAAAGAAAGCCTGAAAAATTTAGGCTTTGCCAGGATTTGACTAGTCTCCCTCGCAGCCGTTTTTTTGGATGTCACGCAACGCGCTGGGGAGCGTTGCCTGACATCCAAAAAACGGCTGCGAGGGAGACTAGGATTTGACTGGAGCTTGTCATTTTTTGTGAAGCGAAATAGAGATACAGGTTACAATAACATTTATTGGTCGTCTACATCCACCTTTAACAGATTTTTTTTATGTCATTAGCTCTTCTTAGATTAAAGATTGACTGTGAGGCCATTTCTGGACCTGGTCTGCAACAAGAAGCTGCGGTGATGATAGGACAGCCACAGGAATCCCAAGGAGTGATCAACGAAGGTGCAGTTGCATCGGTCACCTCAAGTCAGTCACAAGTGTCAAACATAACTTCTTCCCTAAGTGGGAATGTCGGAAACGATGTCATTCCTTCCTCACAACAAATCCTGAATTCAATTGCCTCAAAGTACTTGAACAACCTAAATCCATCAACACCGGAAGATTTCAATGGTTTTATACGATTTATGAAAGAGGTACGCGACGTGATTTTAGTTGATTGTAAGCCTGGAAGCTTGATAATCACTGTAGAGTGCGGTTCTTTGAAGATTCTTGAAGAACTTTGGCAAGACTATTGTACAGGTTATCTTGGTCGAGTGGTGCAGGAATGTCTAGTAACGGAGGATATTCTTAAAGAACTTGGCCTTTCTGAGATAAAACTGATCACGACCATCGACGAAAAAGACTACAAAGATTGTCAAAAGTACTTAGCAGGGTGTAGGTATGAACTATATGATACATCAATATAGGCCCTTTTGCCCGGGGGGGTACGTACTCCGGATTTCAAGTGAAAGGGATGATCGAAGGTTTTTGGGGGGTTTGAAAAATGGCAAGTATTTTTTAGGGTAGCTAGATTTAAGTAGGGATTTTTGGGGGTATTCAAAACAATCTGAAGATTCGTGATAGTTCCAACGTATCCCGGCCGGGTAGTTCCGCGAATACCTCCGGGAGGTAGTCTCGGCACCCCTAAAATTTTGAGCACTGGTGCCACATTAGATTTGGGACCAATACGTTTACACGTCGAAAATTCGGAGTGCCGTGCCTTAAAATCGTCAGCACGGTGCCAAAAATTTGGCCTGCCGTGCCGATTTTTTTAGCGCGTGTAAATGGGGTTTTAGACAGCATATAAAGCTTATAGTATGTCTATTTGTCGTTCTTAAAGCCACTGAAGTCAAATAACAGTCTGTACTGAAATGGTCAATATTCTTGGAGTCATGATAGATTTTTGTTACATCGAACGTGGGCTGTTAAGAGACCAACTTTGTTTTTATTATTATTGTTATTATTATTATTATTATTATTATTATTATTATTATTTGGGGGTGGGGGTAAGAAAAGAATCCTTAAAATTGTTCAGAATTGAGAGTCTAATATTGAACAAGACGCTATGGAGCGTACACCTCGGCGTCGTGGTTGAAGAACTGATTAATTGTAAATGCGGAGGAATAGTAAGAAATGAAATATGGTAAGAGTAAGGTGTTAATTTGTGAAATTATGGGATTTGTTAGGATATTCTGAAAAGAGCAACATCCAAGAGGCCTACTTGCCAAAACTAGCATTTCGGGACAAATTGTCTCTGAGTGTTAACCCAGTTATACTCTAATGACTCCAATTACAAATCCTTCTAAATTTGACTTGGCTCTAAATGTTTAGACCTAAGTCAAATATGAGGTTACTGGCGGTGAATAACAAGTCTAACAAAACAAACAGTGAAAAAAGAATTTTCTATTTTTCTTATATCAGGCTTCAAAAACAGCATCGCAGTCTCATGTCATGTCATGTACTGATTAAAGACATGTAAGGCATGGGTAAGGAGTCAATTACGTTGAGCATGGAATTGGCTAAAACTCAATGTTACGAGTTCGAATGTTTTGAGGATATTCACTGACTATCAGCACGCAGGGATGTCGGATTAACACAAGGAAGATTACTACCAAAAAACATAGTCTTTACAGAGCTTTAAAACAGAACATCCGATAACACAAACTTGACTGTGAACTTACTAAAACTAAACAGCCTCTGCCAATAATAACAAACTCTCAATTGAACTTCAGATATCTTACGGCTTCCGCCAACTTGTAAACACAGAGCACTGACCTTCGTCACACTCGACTAAACACAGCACTCCAGCTCGTGGGAAAAAACTTAGTTCGTCAAAGAACCCCCTCTACTTTTTATCGCTTTCTTTACTTCGCACCGCTCTCCACTATCTGAACGCTTGGAACAGGCTAAGCACGTTCGAGAAAGTCACGCAACGCATGAAAAGAATTTTACTGCTCAACACTCAACAAAGACAAAACGTCTTTGTGCAGCATTTTGTAACTTTAAATTCATCATCAAACAGTTCGAAAGGCGCGCTCTCTCGTGAAATGTTTTTCAACACTCGAAGAGAAATTTCGTGTCTCTGCGCGGCCAAGTATCCTCTCTTTGTTCCTCAAGTAAATTAAACACTAAACTCGAAGTGATCTCAAGATATCACGAAGTAGTCCGGTCTCATTTCCTGAAATAGCCGAAACAAGCCAAAAGGCACGAACTTGGGCGCCCAATCTTGTCTTTCATAGCTATTTTTCATAAGCCGAACTACTTTGGGTCGCAGTAGCGCAATCGGCTAATCCCTCAACTCAGAGTCTCCTCTGATCTGATCGGTCGTACAGGTGAGTCGGTTCAAACCCCGGGAAAGCCGAAATAATAATTCTTTCTTCCTCGAATAAGAATAAATCAAAGAAATCGAAGTGATCTCTAGACATCTCGAACTAATTCAGCTCTCACCTCGTCAAATAGCCGAATAAAACCGAAAACCTACAGACTTAGCGTGCCCAATCTTATCCCAAAGATGTCAACTTTGATACATTCCTGAGCGTCGCGAATCGTTTACTTCGCGCTCCGCCGAAGTAAAAATAAGGAAAATCAGCCACAGTATTAGGTTTGGAAAAAAGATCCTGGCCCAATCTAGCAACCGAGCCCGCCCCTTCCCTCACAAACACATAAACCACCCAGCGCCCGCACCCCGTACGAAGGTCTCTGATAATGATTTGATTCTTCAACGAGCTGAGTAAAAATAAAAATGTAGATGTAAAGCTAGAGGTCATCATTGAAAACACGTTGTTTCCAATAATCTATTAAGATAGAAACTGCACATAACTACAGGCTTTTTTTTAAACTAGCAAACTATAACCAAAAACAAAAAAATTGCACGCCAAAACGCACCTGAATGCAAATGGCGATGCTTGGTGCTTTTTCTGTTCTTTGTCGAGGATACTAATACGTTTAAGATGTTGCAAAAACCGTTTTTGCAACATCCTAAATCCCTTTTACACTAGCTCTGCAGACGGCCCACATAGCCCTTAACCTATTACTACGTAGCTCCTTCTTCAAGGCGATAAGCCTAAGCTTATATTATCTTGGAGTGCTTACCTTGTAATTTCGTAGAATCTTCAACACCAGTACGGCTATACGTCGTAAACAAGAGACTTTACCGCCACGGCTAAAACTTAAAAGACGATATCCAATTGAAGAAATCAATATCGAAGCAAGAAAAATCAAGAAGGTATAAACGGCGCTTTGCGTTTATGTAAATATATATATTTAGCCAGGGCTAAAAGTGAAGCTCCCATTGATATATTTATAATTTAAACCGAACACATTAGGGCACACTCATGTGACTTTTGAGGGGAAGGCTTAGTGATTTTAAAGAAAAATGATTTTCAAACAGTCCAAGATTGAAACAAAGCTTACATCGATAGATTTACAGGCCAGGAAAACAAATTCCTCCCCCACAAAAAAAAAAACAGGGCCCACCTACAACACTTTTATTTTATAAGGTTAATTGGACAGCTCCGAAATTTAATTTTATGCTATAAAGGCCTGTTATAAGTCACGATAGTCCTCGGTGGCAGCCAATTTACACGTTGTAATTTATAGGTTGCATTCCTTTGTGTAAAAGGGAGGCCTGAATAAAAATGAAGCCGCCGAATTTTTTGTTCGACAAGTTTGGGCTTACAAAATCTTGCCGAAAAATCTGATGACATGTAAGCCAGCCTTTTATACTTTTTATACATCACATCTGAGGTAAACAGTACTATGAGGCGATGTCTTTTTTATCAACCTTACATACCTCGGACAGAATGTAGTTTTTCACAATTTTGCAAGACAAATTGCACTCATTCCATAATCAGGACGACCGAAGCACGCGCTTTCTTTGCATAACAAATTATAGAATTGACCACATTATAAAACGTTTTCACGAAGAGAATTCCATAGTGTCGGGACTGCTCAGTCAATACCTGAGCCTGCGATAAGGTCAGGTGTTACTGGTTAGCGGATACCCTGTTTTGACAGCTGTCAATTAATCACAACATGAATTTGCAATATCAGGTTGCACCTAGGCTCCCAAACTACTACCTATAGCTAGAAAGTGTGAGATTAAACATTGGTTGCCCTGTGGTTCGGACGGTCGGTCGCTCGGGCGCTGTTCGGTCACCTGATTACCAAATTTTCTAGGATGGATAGATTTACTTAGCTATGGGGCTCCGCTACAAGGTTAAAATCGTTATTTTTGCACGCTCGTTTATCCAACGATAATTTGATCCAAGACTAGTGACTGGCATGGTTCAAGTGTTCCATGCGTGATCGAGACAAATGAAATACAAGAGCGTGACCGCGTCACGGTGCTGCATAACAGCGCTTTATTTTTTACTTAATACACCTGGAAAGATCCAAACACAGTGTCAACAATGTTGCTGAACAAGCAGAGGTTGATGAAGACGACGACACAGAAGACAATTGTAGCTTTGGTGTTGAATCAGTTTTAATAGCTTGCCGCTTGATCGTAGCGTATAGATTTTGATCGGCTAAACCGCTTAGTAGATCGGTATACTACTGAGATCATTGCAGCTTTATGCTTTCCTTAATTTGCAACGCTGAAACGAATCGGTAAACTTTGTGTAAGTATTTTTGCTCAGTTGTCTGCTTCACAGCCAAGTGACTCGAAATAAGGTATTAATTCTACTCACTATAAAAGGTAAAAGGATTTACCTTACTCAGCGAGTAAATGTTTTACTCACATGTTTTGATCATGGACATTTTACTAAGAATAGTGAGTTATTATAACTCTCTATGGGGGTTGAAAAAGCTAACTCTTATTGTGAGTAATTTTACTCAATAAAATGAGAAAAATGTAACACTTTACTCTAAAAAAAACCGAGCTCACACATTATCCACTCGCTAGGAGGTGAATATTGTTGAATAGTCCGAGATAGCGAACCAATCAGATTGCTTAAATCACCAAGATCACTGAGTGTGTATATACTAAATAGCAGTTATCGTCCTTCGAGTTGTCTTCTTGCTGTTGTTGCCATGTTTTTAGTTATTATTTCGCCTAGTTCTTACTCTTGAAACGAGGGAAATGTCCGCCATTTTTGTTTTCACAACCAAAACAACTCAACCTCGTCGCCAGGTCTTCTTGGTTAACGGTGCATTAACCTGCAAGGAAGCTGCACTTTTGACGTCATCGGTTGATTAATCGCAAAATTCTCCCAAATTTGGTCATCAGTAGCTGGTAATGGTGAATTATGCGTGTGTTTATAGCCAATCAGAATCAGGGAAATATTTTGAATGAATTATAAATGATAGTTTATTTTTAATAATAGTTTATTTTTTATTTTTTAAACAAATCAAATCAACAAAATAAGATAAGGAAGCCGATCCAGGCGGGCTCAGTACATTCCGAGCGCCTGCGTTACCCTTACCAAGCGGATGTGTCCTCGGTGCTGACCAATGGGATTGCGTGATTTGCGTGATCTACAAGTACCCTGGGCACGTGATAGTCTGGTCTTGATTCTCGGAAATGTTAGATGTAAAAACGTGCTCGAATTTCTCGGAAGCACCAATGTGCAATATAAACTCTTTTCTTTTCTCGCTCACAGAGATAGTTTTGTGGTTTGGCTAATTTTACCGTTGATCATGAACACAGGATTTTAGTCGTCCGGAACGAAGCGAAGTGAGACTTGGATTCAAATCAATGCCATTGATAATTTTATCCTGAGGTAAGCCAGACGAGTCAACGGAAGTGTCTGGGAGGAGAATAATGTGATTTTCAATCGATCTCACCTGAACGATCGACATTAATGCGAGGTTGGGAAGGTAAAGAAAGCATTGTTGACTCGGTTATTGAAAAGTTACAAAACTTAAAATTCGACTATTTTCGGTTTTAGATGTCAATAGGAAGTGAACGACACTGTTCGCGATAAATAAGCTTTTAGTAAAGATGTACAAAGGAAGAAACGGAGCTGATATTTGCCATCAGACGCCTCTCACTGATGCGTCTCGAGCTCACTGATGCGTCTCCCTGATGCGACAATGCTTTTGATATAGCAAGAAAGACAAGGAAAGTGTTGATCACAATATTTTATTGATGGAAATTCTGGTTTTATTTTTCATTTTAACCGGGATTATTTATTCATGACTTTGATATTACATTATGTGGTCCTTGATCCGCGGGTAAAAGTCATTAACTTGAATATCTTACCCGAATCTTCACGTAACGAGCTGAAATACTCCCTGAAGATAGCTTTTATGTTCCTGTCGATAATCCTGAAGTCTTAAGTTCCAGACATAAATATTTTGCTTGGAATTCGCAAAAAGGCGACCGTTTTCGATGGTCCTTGGTCCGCGAATCTGGTCCTTGGTCCGCGTCTCAGGTAAGCAGCACGATAAAAACGTAAAAATGTTATAGTGAACACACGAGAATGTGATTTTCACAGTATTTCTTGTATTTTTTTCTTTTCTTGATGCAATTAAGCTAAAGTTTTTTTCGCAAGATGTTGTGAGCATGATAATCTGCTTTCTTTCAAAGACTTCAGACAACAGTCTTCTCGAGTCTCCCACACGAGCGTCGACGAGCGGTTTTTAGCGCGGTCGAAAATAATTACCAAAAACTCTGTATGTACTCGAGGTATTAAGAAAGAGAACTTGTAGACATGTATGGGGACGACTTTCAAAACATTCTTCGAAAACAAAGGCCGTCGCTTTTTACTTTGGGAAGTTTTATTCAACCAAGGTCATAGGCCGCGGACCAAGGACCACTAAGCGAAATTTGGTGATATTTTTCAAGAGTCGCTAAAACAAAAAATTCATAGTCTACAGCAATATGCTTCCAACAGCAGAAATAAGTTGATCTGAAAACCTGTTCTGCAAAAAGGCAAGTCTTCCCGTTGCGTTTTAGTTATTCGCAGGCTAAGTAAACATGACCATGTAATTTACGTTACCGCAAAAATCCAAACTTCAAGAAAGACAAATTAACCTACCTGTCAACAAACTTTAATTTCGCGTCTTCACCCGCAGCAAGAAAGCTGAAACTTCGTCATATGAAAGAATGCTAATCAGTTAATCACGATATCTTTCATAACTCAACGTATTTTTTTTCTTGACGAAATATTTTATCATTTTCGGAAAAGACGCGGACCAAGGACCACATACTGTACTTAATATTGTCGGTGTCAAATTTATTCTGGTCATTGTTGAAATCAAGGATGTCGATTGATTACGTAAATTTGTATTCTGCAGTTACGTAACTTAAGAAGCCGTAAAGTGTTTATGATCTAGTAGAATTGTTTGAATACAAAATTTAAAATTTGTTTCCGAGTGCTTGAAAATTGAAATCTAAACAATATAGAAAATATTAGCGTTTCAAACTCTAGCACCTGTTGATTTAAAATCCCACATAAGTAATTAGTTTCTATTTAGTCTTATTGGAAAATGAAATCAGTGATGTGACTGAGTCAAAGCGCACGTGGAAGAAGAGTGGTTGAGGAGTATGGGAACAGATGACCTGGAGAACAAAAATCTTGGTCATTAGCAAAACGCGTGACGGTCAAGTACCCTTGACGCTGTCATGACGCACCGGTGGTTTTAGAACAATTATTGCTATGAGCAAACTTGTGCAGGCGTATCGCGGCTCAACCAGCAGCTGGCACATGCGATTGCCAGGGGCCTTGCTAGAATTTTTCCAGGGGTACGCAGCCTGAGTCTACTCCGTCTACCAAATAGTTTTCATTCGCTGTGTGAAAATCGGCGAAAAACATTCCCGAAATGTTGAGCGCAAAACAAAAATCTGAAAGAAGTAAAAGGGAGATAAACAGGTAAATTGCGCCGTTTTTCAGCTACCCCTTATCTATTTTTTCTTTTGCTTTGTTTTTCTATTTTTTTTGCTTGTTTTTTTTATGTATCTTCAAGATTTTCTCAGGTACGTTCTTGCGTACTGGAGTAAAGGTAGCTAAACACCTGCTTTTCAACTCTTCGCCTGGTCTTCGCCTTCGCAAAAACGTGGCTTTTTACACGAAACAGGATTTCCCCGCCATAAGTTTTCCACGAAAGAATTCTCCACATCCACAACCCATTATGGCGACGGCCGAATGTTGTTTACGGTATTTACCGTTATTTCGAAAGATGGTGTGCCTTTCTTCCTGAATCGATTATGAGGGGCCTCGATTTGATGGCGCGAAATCGAGGCAAATCGCTTACGAAAATCTCAAAAGCCGCGAATAGCTTCGAGCAACCCAGACAGAAGTAGTAAGGCGGCCTCGCAGTGATAATATTATTGTTTTCGTCACCAATATTATTGATAAGCTTGACCCCTTCCTAATTTCTTGACTTTCTTCTTATCACAACTGAGTCTGGCAGGCCACCCTGACAGAAGTGGCTATCATAGCCGCTTTTATCTTTCTAATCTTTGTCTTGGGTTGCTGGGCATAACTGAATAAGGAAAAGACTGAAACTACCGCGGGGGTAGTGGCAGGCCTAATAGTTGATCACCTTAGCCAGGGTTAGCTAACGACTGTTTTCTGTAAAATATCTGTTCGGAGAAGCAGATGTTACCGAGAATTTTCTTCTGGTTGAGGCGGCTGAAAATTTCTAGATGACTGTTCCATTCATGTACAATTTTCGAAGCTTATCTGATAAATTACCCACGATTTTCTAAAGTTTAATTTTTCACATTTCACTCCCCATGTTAGGCTATTTTTCGTAGAAAACCTAAAATTTTAGGATTCAAAAATGTGATGGAGAGAGGAATCAGTAAAATTATCACTTTCGTAATACGTTAAATTGCATCTAAAATTTTCGGGAAATTAATACTGAAGCCCTTGTAATTTCTAAAAGACTCAATGAGCTCCCCTAGGATGAGAATGCACTTCTAGAGATCTAAAAGTACTCTGGATAGCCTAAAATGTGTTTTCAATGTCTCTAGGAGGAAACCGTCGTTGGGTGCCCCTGTTTTAGCCTGCTTTGCTGCTGCCGTCTCTTCTCCCGATTTTTTTTCTGAGGGAGGGGGGACGTCTGTACACAGGCTATTTCTCTTGGGACGACTGAAATGCCAAGGAGCAATTTAAGACAAAAGTTATGCAAAATTTTGGGGAGTAAACAAGGTGTATTGTGGGAGATGTATAAATAACGATTTACAGCATGCGTGATAGCGCGTCCTGTCCAATTACTTGAGCTTCGATAAAACGGGCAACAAAAACGTGCAACTTGTTTTGCACAAGTTGAACGAGTTGAATAGATTTTGTGCGTTTTACCACCCAAGTTCAAAGCTGCCGTGCAACAAATCAGGTTGTTGAAGGTTGCGAAAAGTTGTAGCAGAAAGTAAGGAGCAGTTTTTCTTTTTGCGACAAAGTCTGTATATCTTACGCGTTTTAAGATACGGTAAAACGGTTGTAAAACGGGCAACAAAAACGTTCATTGTGTTTTTCAACATTGCTGCAAAACGAGGTGAATAGCGATGTTGCGCGTTTTACTGGCCACGTTTAAACCTATCTTGCAACAAATCAATGCAAGTTGCTCTAGGTTGCCAAAATTTGTTGCAGAAAGTAGAGAGTAGTTCTACTTTTGCAACAAAATCTGTACATGTTGCGCGTTTTATCGGCACAAGGCAAACTTGTTCGCAGCAAGTGACGTAACTCCCGTGTATTGCGTGATTACCGAGTAATTTTATCCAATCAGAAGTCGGCATTCACGCAACTTGCAACAACCTTATTTGCTACAAGACAAGTTTCATTCATAGGTGATAAAACACGCAACATCGCTATTCAACTCGTTTTGCAGCAATGTTGCAAAACAAGTTGCACGTTTAAGTTTGTGTTGCCCGTTTAACCGTAGCTTTAAGGATGGCGCGTACTGACGTCCTAACATGATGTCATCAAAATTCCAGCTGAAGAATTATTGATCTTCCTAAGCTTTTACTTTCATAACGTATTGGAACAGCTAAAGTTAATATTTATACAAATTTTCACTTCGAAAGGGTTCTTCGTTTCGTGATAGAGTACGCTTGAATTTCTATTTTTGCGTGTTGCGCCATTTACGTACGGCCGAGAGAGCTGTCATGTGTATAGGTTAAAAAGGTGACTTATAGACCTTTCCCACATTCATGTGAACAAAGGCACCAACTCGAGGCTCGGGTGGACAAAATACAGTGACTGGTATGAAACGGTCTACCTGAGCCTCGTCTTCATTTCTTTATGTTTGCTCACTGGAGTGTAATGCGGGAAAGGTCTATTTTGGGTCATGTCTATCTTAACAGTCATTTTATTAGAGAAAAGTATTACTTTACAGGTTTTGACTTCCTACAGAGATGAATGTACGCTTTCCTAGCAAAACTCAGTGACAGTTTTTTCTGTTGGTTTTCGGCCGCCATGCTGGTACCCATCCGGATGGGTACCGACATGGCGTCTCCATACAAAGCTCTCTAAATTTACGTAAATCTTTTCTCCGGATATATCGCATATGAAAAATTGTACTGACCTAAATCTTGGCGAGGTTGTTTTGCATATTTACTTCCTTCTACTTCCTAGATTCCGGACGTTTATCTCTTGAACGGTTTTGAGTTTTATTTTTGATGGCGTGACAGTGAGAACCAGCAAATCAGTTAAGTCTATCTAAGCAAGTTAATCAAGTTGTAGTTGTGATTAATTCAGATATTTATCGCCCATTGATTCAGAATGGCCGAAGGAGGTGAGGATTACAGTTCTGATAACGATTCCGATGTTTCCCTCAGCTTTGGATCGGATGTCGATGACGATTCAGATGACGGTAGGCAACTGTACTTGAAATGTATGCCAAAACTATGTACAAACACATGCCAAACTATAGGCTGCAGACTTAACGTCGTAATACTTTGTTATGTGACAGATGTAGACGAATTTGAATATGAAGATCATAAAGATAAAGAAAGCAGGTCGGATGATGAGGATGACTTTTTAAAGGAAGTGCCACCAGATATTGCAGAAGCAAGTAGGTAGCCAACCACAACCTCGTTCCCAAGGGCTTTTTCCCGTAGAAAATGAGTGATGGGTATTGAGGAAGTTTTAACATTTATACACTACCGGCGATAATGACACTTTCGTTGACGAAAACAACACTTAGTGAAATTTGATGGTTAAGTTTTTGTCTTTATTCATTGGAGTTCCATTGTAGTCAAAAGCTGGGAAATTAAGATATCTTATCTTATCGCCTTGTACCACACCCTGCTGATCTACAAATGGTTTGTCACTGACTTGGTCACTACGTTAATCACAATAATTTTGAGCCGTCTCAGCTCCCTCGCAGAGGGTGTCGAGCGCCGTTAGAAGCCGTTACTAGGGATGACGACTCTCTGGGTGACACCCAGCTTCTAGGATTCTTGTCACGTGTTTGACATTTATAAACAGAATAAATAGAGTTTTATTATCTTTGCTCCTTTTCCACTTGATTTTTATAGATATTACGATTCAAGGAATTAGGTAATTTTTCTTTTCCTAATTCTGGATCACCAGCGCGTCCAAGACTATTACAAACTATGTCCAAGCTTTTCTTGGCCAAATCGTATTTTGGCTATACTTGTAATCTTTGTTCCAAGTATAGCCAAATACATAACTAATAATAAATTATTGGTTATGTATTTGACAATCGACGAATACGATTTTACACAAATGTGATACAATTACAATCTTCTTTAGGGAAACTCCATTTAAGGGGCATCTTGATAAAACGGACACAAAGTAACTTTATTTCTGCAAAAACACTTCATCAGTCTTAATATCATTTACCTCTATATTTATGTATTCAAGGGACATTTTGGCTATACTTGTAACCTTTGTTGAAACAATAATTGAGGAGGGAAAACCGGAGTACCCGGGAAAAACCTTGATCAGTTTCTTCTGATAACTTATGAACAATGCATGAAGTCATTACATGAGGAGTGAAATCACGAAATACGATTCTCATTTCCAAGGAAACAAATTACCTAGGGTTATTGGTATAGGTAGAAACTATATTCAGACACTTAGCTAGCAGAAGCTATATGCAGACACCTCGATGGTTGTAACTTTGACTGTTCCAGTCCTATGATTATATCCACTTTTTGGTGTTTGGATATTAGGTGAACTCCTTTCAGATGTGGTTTGGACCAATCCGTGGCTGGTTGGAACCTGGGAACAAAGTGATACATTTACATCTAACTCATTGGATCGGGAACTGGCTACACGTTTGCTCGAAAAAAAATGGACGTATAGAGTTCCAGTTTGTGCCTTTGATGGGTAAAGTGCGACCGAGTGTTCGGCGTGCTGGACTTGCTAGAGTTGTTTCTTGGTAGTCTTGAACAGAAAGGCAGCATTTGCCTTTTATCTTGTGTGTTTTCTTACAGGTGAAGAGCCCGAGAAGACAGAAGAGACTAAAAATCAAACAGACGGTGACAAGCCACGGCGACCACCGCCTGATTTTCGTGGGATCATGATGTTTATAAATGAACGCTTCTATGGACGCGTTGTAACACCAGAGTGAGTGTCAAATTTTTTATTCTTTGTTATTGGTTATGTATTTAACAATCGACGAATGCGATTTTACACAAATGTGATACAATTACAATTTTCTTTGGGAAAACTCCATTTAGGGGGCTCCTTGATAAACAGGACACAAACTTTATATCTGAAAAAATACTTCATCATCTGACTTAATATCATTTACCCCTATATTTATGTATTCAGGGGATATCTGTCCTCGACTCAAGGGTTTCAGGCTCCTGAATGGACGTTCCACTGTATAAGCTGTTTCCGCGGATGGTTGCGGCTAGCAGTGAACGCACCCCTTGAAATTGTGAAGGGATAACATAATCAAGCTTGATGACTCAGCCATTAATGACACGGCTGTACTCTCCGAAGGAGCGGTTGAATCTCGTTGAGCGACCACATTCTAGAAGCGACAACCTATCCAAAATCAGATTCCTGCTCAGAGCAAAAAGATACAACATTAATTGATATCTGACATGTTGCTTCCTTTGGACGACAGCTCATTTAAAGATGAACGTAGGGCCTTGATATCCGTCCGTGGAGCTTTGCTTCTATTAATTAACAGTTAATGAATGAGGCTGAGTATCCTATGAAGAATTATGGAGATCGAGGAGGGTGTTATCCGTTGAGGCCGTAGGCCGAGGCGGATAACACCCTCCGAGATCTCCATAATTCTTCATTTGATACGAAAGGCGAATTCAATAACTGTTTTATTATTCATTCAAAATAATTCCTAGTTTAAAAACATAGCTAAAACATGCTTACCTCCATCGATCCATCGATGTTCAGTTCATCTTCGATAGTGTACGTTTAGGTTTGTCCAGCTCCGCAAATATTCTCCAAATAGCAGATTTATCGCCCTTCGAGTTGTCTTCTTGCTGTTCTTGCCATATTTTTAGCTATTTTTTCGCCTAGTTCTTACTCTTGAAACGAGTGAAATGTCCGCCATTTTTTCAAGTTCACAACCAAAACAATTCAACCTCGTCCCCAGGTCTTCTCGGTTAACGGTGCCTTAACCTACGAAAACGCTGCATTTTTGACGTCATTTCCTCGTTAAAGTCAAATTTCTTCCAAATTTGGTCATCAGTAACTGGTTATGGTGAATTGAACGTGTACCCTCCTCGATACTCAGCCTCATTCATTAATTGTTAAATATCGTAGAGTGCGACTTGATATTCACTGCATAGGACCAGCGCTCTCTCTGGTTAATTCCGCTTATAGGCGTAGCGCGACATTGAACAGTCACCCAGAAACAATTATGTTTGTCATTGCGTCTTCTGAAGTATGGTGAAAAGTCTAAAACTGGAAAGTTTTGTTATTCAGGAAAGTAAATATCATGACGGACTTCGTGGACGCAGAGATTTTCTTAATCGATGGCGACTCGTTGCTACTGGATCTTCTTGGAGATTGGAGCTTGGACTGGAGAAATGGAGGGCAGTTCCTCCATCTGATCTATCTAGTGGAACGATTTTTGCAGTATTTTACAGATAAAGGTTAGTTCGGCCGATCTATATCATGAAAACAAAGATTGTTAACGCAGTTTCGCTTACAAAAAAGACTAAGTTAGTGCTGTCTTATGTGGGGAGTCAACGTATACTGACTGTTTCCTTGCGTCGGTACGTCCCACGACTGGTGCGATAAGTATCACCTTTGGCCACGATGGCCCTTGCACACAATGTAGTTTCCCTCTATACAGGGAACATAGAGACATATTTATGCGATTAACAGATAAGTATTGTTTCTGGCTACGGTGGCACTTTCACGCAAGGTTGTTTTATTCCATACAGAAAAAAATATACATTAACTAACCTGGTTTATTTTAATTAGGGGGCGTTTTCCACATCGTCTTCTTTAAGGACATGGAATTTATTTGGACCAGCCAGCCGTCTATGCTATTGGCTCGCCAAGCCCTTATTCTGCACCTTCAGTACAATACAAGATTCACCGTTGTGACTTCAATCAACAATTTCTGGGAAAAGCAGTGGAAAGATTATGTTGATGACAAAGTTCCCGCTTTTCTGTTGCTAACAGATGCAGAGAAAATTCCTTGGAAAGCCACTGAAGTGAAAAGGCGCGAATTTCAGTTTTTCTTCAGAAGTCTTCTGCTTCATAGTTTAGGACAGGGGTTGAACTGTGTGTTTATTGCCGGTGTTACCATGACTGCAACTAAAGTGATGGGATATTACATGGAGTCTTTAGCAACATATAAAGCCCACTTCAGAAAGGTAATTCACCATAACTTGCCTTTAACATTAAGATGTTGGTAACACTTCCATGAACAGAAATCTCTCTTTAACTGTTTGTTCAGCGTGATCAAAAGTGATATGAATCAACTCGCAATCAGTAGTGAACAAGTGGTGTTCTTTTTCATGACGAAATAGTTTACTTTTGCTTAATTCTGTTTAAAAAAACCCTTGAGATTAAGCTTTAAGCTCTTCTAATTAAAAAAAGCTCTTGGATCTCATCTTAAAGGTTTTTAAAAATGTGGGAAATACATGTAGTGTGGAGCAACCTTAAATTTAGAGGATATAAGGGGGCTCCTAACCGCATCCCACCTGTTGGAGATCGTTTAGCACAGTGGCGTTTAATAAGCAACCCTGCGAACAGAGCCTCCTTTTGTCTTCCACTTGATCCTGGCAGCATGCAACGCATGCTGAACAAAGATCTTACTCGGTTCGTGCACAGTCTTTCTCGAGTGCGCCTAAATCGAGTAAGCGAAAGAAAGGCTTTCCTGGAAGGTTGTTGATAAGCTTGAAATCTGTTTAACTTAGCACAGAGGTGGATGTAAAGGGTTGCTAAAACAAAAATCATTCGTCAATCAGTCAGTTACTAAGCAGATCGAGAGTCAGGCCTTAAATTATTCCATGCAGGTGAAAAAAATAGTACATGATAAAGATTGGTGGTATACCATCAACTGATCGAACCCGACGAGATGCAACTCACCTTGATCTTGACTCTGAAGATGACTACCACACAGGTTGTCGAAACGTCAGTCACCGTCAACAACAGTTCTATTTAACAATCGGTCGGTATAAAACGCAGACTGCGGACCAGAGGTAAAATGCAGACTGAGAGTAAAATGAAGACTGCAGAATGAGAGTAAAGCGCGGGCTGGGTGCAAAATGCAAACCAAGCATAAACTGTAGTCGCGGAAGGGTTTAAGGGCAAAAATATCCTGCAAATACATGTAAACGATCACTTACTTGACATCTGCTTTCACAAATCTATTCCTTTCTTCTCTGGAACGTCATCGACGATCCGAAAACATATTTGCAATCTTGAACCTTTTTCCGTCCGAGAGACCTCACGCTTCAAATTCAAGCGCGAAGTTTTCGATACACGTGACCGTGAATTGGTACCCGACCACACGATGTTTACGCTTAAAAAAAGCTGCTGACAAAAAATACTGTAAAGAAGGAATAAGGACGATAAAAAGGGGAGTAAATCATTCCTCAACAAAGAAAGATGTTCTGCAGGGAATTTGGAAGACCTTTTATGAAAGTATTGCAAATCATGGTACGCAGACTTTAGCTGTTCGGATGTTCATGGACACTTCTGGCGAATGTGCATCTCACTGAACAACAAGTGACTGTACACTGTAGACAATAAATCAATAGAATGCGAGGTTCACTTCAAATATACCTGCAACTTGTCGTTCTCCATGTTGGTATCTTCCTCGCCGAATGCCCAAGATGCTGAGTTGGTATAATAAATGGTTTACACATTACATGCGTCTCACATGTGTCCCTTGTCAATCTCGTTTCCCGTTCTGCTGGACAAAGGTAACGCGGGTAACACAGACTCTGGGTTCCAGAAAAAAAAAATCGACTTCCTCATTGTTTTCTGATTGTAGTTTCTCTTATTTTCCCCCAGTGTGGTCCTAAGATTTCTTTCTGCATTTTACCCCCAGCCTGCGTTTTACTCTCGGTCTGCGGTCTGCATTTTACCCCTGGTCCGCAGTGTGCGTTTTACACTGACTGGTTTAACGATCACTCGGACGATCATATCCCACTAACGTATGACATGACTCCTGGGTCAACACCATTTACTTTGTTAAAGACAAAAAAAACTTAATGAATTTGCTTGCTTTGACAGCTCTTGAGGCCTTGCAGGATAACTTGGACTGCTGTAATGCGAAGCATGCGTAACAGAGCGTTCAGCGATTACATTAAGGCTCCAGAAAGTTCTTTATCAAGACAGGTATGAACAACAACAGCAACAGTAACAAAAATATTAATTTAAAAAAAAAACAGAGCGCACATCGGCTTGCCCTAGAAGCGTTAAGAAGTTAGAGTTGGTCGTAATGAGTTGAAACTCTTGCAGAGTACACAAGATACATGAAGTCTTTGGATGAGTACGCACGTAAAATCTGCAAGCGTTTTAACAATTATGACCAGGAATATATAGGTTTTCAGATAACTAGAGAAACATGGTAAGTGAAACACATTCTGTATAAAATTGTCTTGTATCATTTAACACGAAGGTTGTTGTTCTATATTGTAGTGCGACCTAAAAGAAAAAGTGTATTCTACTCTTCAAGATCAAGGAGGATGCCGTGAGGTGGCAACGGTACTTTGTTGTGAAATTATCCTGAGAAAAATTCTGAGTGACCCGGCTCACAACAGCAAGGTGAGTAAATTGCGTGGGTCAATAGCCGTGACCCTTCTGAAGTATCGAAAAATTGTATAACCGCAAACCCGCTCAGTTCTTACGTACCCCAGGCAATGAAATGTGCATATGGCTAAAAGAAGGAACCGGATAGCCCTCTGTCTGATCATTCTTGTCTATTACATTAACGACTGATTCCAACAATCCTCAAGTAAATTCGCTACAGGCCTCTATTAACGTCGGTTTCGATCCATATCGTAATGAGATAATAAGGATTTTTGATTACCCTCTGGAAGAGCCAGATTCCCCACTCCCTCCCCCACCCCAAAAAAACAAAAAAGGAAGAAAGAAAGAAAAAGAAACTAAAGAGGGTGTTTTACGCAATAATTGACAGGCTCATGTTTAACGACAGTTACAGCTTTCCGGCCAGTGGTTGTTCCAAAGATGAGAATGAATGTGTGAAGAAGTCTTATCTTATCAATTTGGTACTGGTCCATATAAAGTTTCACTTTTATGACGTTTAGGTCGTGTGGTGTCTTGGCGGCAAAATGTGGACATGGAGTTACACACTGTAATTACGGTTCAATGATTTTGTATAACAGGACACAGTGAAAACTGCGGAAGATAAAATCAAGCTTTTCCTGCTTCACTCTTTATTGCTAAAGAAACTGCCGTTGAAGTACAGAGCTCATACCATAAACTTCCATTTGTCAACTAGACTCTACAAAGAAGAGAATGGTCAATTTTACCCTTTCGACGAGGTAGGTAAGACGTAACTGAGGTAGGAGGCTCAGTCTATTGTGTCTCTGCTGTAGGTACGCACTGTATTCAAAATCGATAACTGTTTAAAATAGGACGAATCCATAACCTGAGTAAAACATCATGCGATGTGGATGGGTAATTTGGTGCTGATATTTAAATGGTGTAAAAACGCCATACTAGAGATTGAACTTTCGTCATGACGAGAATTGAACTCGAAACCACCGAAGCCCTACGCCTATACCACAATGCTACCTCGCCCGGGGAGGGGGGTACTTCCTTGTAATAGGCTAATGGGGACTTTCCGCTGGACGCGGTACGGGGGTCGCATTTTCACGACTGGATTGACTATAATGGGGTTGCATTTTCAATAGGGGTAGTAGAATGACCTGGGTCGTACATTCTCGGAATTTTGGGGAAAGAAACTTCGGGTTAGTAGGGCCAAAATGGGAAGATTCGAGGTTAGAAAGTTGTTACCATCTTTTGTGTAAAGTGACTAAGTTGGGATCGCGAAAATTCCTTTTGCCCAAAACTAACTAAGATGGGGTCTATAACTGGCCACAGAATAGACTGTAATGGAATAGTGGTTCTGGGCACATACGTAGCAAAAATGGACCAGAGATTCCCCCGGTTACCTCGTTGAATTTCTTTGTTCTTACACTTCCTTAACAGATACACAAATGCCTGTGGAAGATTTTAAAGACCATACAGGATGAGTACACTTCTATGAAAGATGCCGGCCATTCACTGGATATGACTTCAGTGGCTGATCTTATGGACGGTAGACTTGTCTATACTCTCCTTTCCATGGCCTTGGAGCTGAAAGGAATTGAAGGTTCCAAATAAATTAACCAAAGTCTTTCCTATTTTATGATTATTCTGCCAGTTTCCTCCCTTCCATTCGTTCTCATTTGGTTACTGAATTTAATCATCTGCGATTCCTCTCAGCGGAAAGTTTACCGGAAGAAGTGATAGAAGAGGGAGAACGTGCATGGGGTAAAGTTGTTGCTGCTGTGAAAACCACTTCCACTCAACACTCTGACGTTTTGTCCCCTCATTTTCTTCCTTTTGGGGTCGACATTGGAAAGGAGCTTCATAAAACGAGGGAAGGTGAGAGTAGAGTTTAATTGAAACTAAATTAAGCTTGTGGGGCCTCAGTTATCACTGGTACTAGTTAACGATATCCAGACCGCTTGTTTTTTTCGTGCAGTATTTTTGTGCGCACTCTGTTATTCCTTTTGTGAGGGTGGCGGCAAAAGGAATCTCATTAGTTTTGTTCTGGGCTCCTTCGTAAACTGCATAGTATTCTCTGTTAGAAATACATCATTGTCGATAATATCATTCTTATGCCTTATCTAATGAATAGAATGCTTGCGAACTCGAATATGGCTATTATCACCTACGACACGATCATTTGCATTAAAACAAGGTTTTAATCTTGGTCAGCACGCCCCCATCTTTTAAGATCATCGTTGCTGGTCCCGTTTGAACTCACGAACCGCGCCACTCATGATCAGTTGGGAGCGCCGGTCTGCTGAGATTAGCGAGCAGCGATTAAACAAGAGGCCTATAAGCGCAACTCAAAAATGTTCTCATGTGGCGTCCTGTATGTTTCTAAGATAGTAGCAGAACTCGCTCTTGGAGTTGCCAGATGTTTGCTTTAAAAAGTTTTTTTTCATCTGTTTTTAGAAGAATGTGTGGAATCAGAAACTTGCGTGAAACTTACTAAGCTCCTTGAAGTGGAAAATGCTCTAGTGACAGAATATGCTGGCGAAATCCGGTCAAAGATTAACGCCATAGCTGGGTAGGTATAATGGCGATTTAAATTACATGTTCTACGAACAAGAATTAAAGGACACATCCATACCTCAACCGCCCCGCGTAACCAACTCTGTAAAACAAACTCTCCTTTTCCAGTTGTGACGTAATCAATCTCAATTTTAAACAATTTTATTCGACGCCAAACTAGATCCTAATAAAGATGAGCAGTCAAGCAGGCTAGAGAAAACGCAAAAAAAAACACTTTCATGTAACTTTGGCCAGAAAATTTCACATAAAATCTCAGTTGTCCTACTTCCCTCTTAGACTACCAAAAAACAATGTTACGTTCCTTCAGCTTATCGCAAATGTTTTCCCATCGAAATGAAACCTTGTAAATGCCTAGCAAAAGAAAAAATACGAGAAGAAAATAGAAAAATAAGTTTGGGGAAAGAAAGCGAAAGGTAGAAGCCGTCAGGGGGCAATAAAACGTTTTCATCACATTTTCGCAACTTTGCCCTCTGTGCATGCTCCAACTTCGAAGCTGTAACGTTTTGGCCAGTTTTGTTCTTTTTGACCAGATAGTGACCAGAAAGCTTTTCCACTATCATTTCTAGGGGCAAGTGGGTTATATATGACTGCGAACGCATTAGCTGCTAAGTTCTACGAAGTGTTAAGGAGGTATATTCCTTGTACTTTTCAGAGACGAAATAGACGACACAGTTTTCAGCGATGGTCGTGCGTTTGATGAACTGTACCACTGGCACTCGCTTAGACCACTTTCAGATGATTATGACAGGAGTAAACAAGACTTCAGAGGTAAGTTTCTGAGTGAAAAGCTTTTTTCTTACTAGGAAAGAGGTGGCTCTTCTACACAAATGAAGTTTTCTTTTTTTTGTATTCTGTAAGGGGTATTGGAACCCTTTAACTTTCCGTTCTAAAGATTTAGTAAATAATACTTGTCTTTCACAATAAAAGCATTTTTCAGAACTAAAGCTCGTTAAAGAAAAAAAATAAACATGTTTTTGGTTATAGAAATAATACGGGTTTGCTCCACTAGGCAAGTCGGTAGGTGAAAACTTATTGCACGGCGAGTAGACGCGTACATTGATTTACCTAGACTGCTAGCAGTTTCTTATTTTTCTTTTGAGGCACGGAAGAATGCGTTTTGCATTATTTTACCTTTTCGCTCGCCGGGCGTGGCTCTGAGGAAAGAAGGACGACCGCTCGCGTTCTATGATTTACCTTGTGTTACTAAGAAGGCTACGTGGCACTTGCATCTCGGTTAGCGGCATCAATAAAGCTGTCATTCCTTTGCAAGGTTTGAAATATGAAAAGTCTAATAGGTGTTGAATCAGGTAGTTATCAAGTACGTATTTTGAGCCCCCGTCTCTCTCTCTCTCTCTCTCTCTTTCCTCACGGCTGGGCAGGACTCATCCTGGCGGTTGCCCTGGGGAATAGTGACAGTTACTCTGTTAGCAGAACTTTTGACCGGTTCGCTAAGCGGTATGCAATAAACTGACAGATCGCTCATGAACTGAATATGTGCACTTGCTCTATTGGACTGAATCAGTGGCTTTCATTTTTTTTTTCAGCGGCTCACATATCTCATTTTAATTTCAGAAAAACCTCCGGAAGATCCAAAGGAACGATTTCTATATAATAGAAGTAGGCAGAAATTCGCGCGCTTTAACAGGCTTTATGGAAATTCGCTTACCGGTGGTGGGGAGTGTGCTAAAATAATCACAGTCACTGAAACTGATACCAAGAAGAAAAAAAAAAAGAAAAAAGACGGAAAAAAGGTTAGTCATCAACACAAGTCAAAAACGAAACCAAGTTTCAGACACAGATACGCTATAAGAGGAACATCATCTAATTTTCGTTTCATCTGTTCGTGCGGCAGGTGAAAGGTCTGTATAACTCTTGCATTGGTGCAGGAATAATTGCTTCCGAAAACCCCTCGTAACGTTATCAAGTGACATAACCAACTGCCAGGGAAGGCAATTGCAATTGTTTTTCACGTCTCTGACTACTCGTCTTCATGGTACATGTCATGAAGCAGTACAAATACCATCATCTTAATGCTCCACTTTTTCCACTACAATGCTCGGTATCCCCTCCCCCCTCCTTAAAAAGTCAGTTTAAATGCTTGATATCCGATATACATGTGATACATCCGATAGAAATAACAAGTGGTGTAACAATAACATATACAAGTTAAAGGTTCAATACAGAAAAAAATAATCCTATTCACGACTTTATTACGGTGGCCTCGGTTTCTTTTTAAAAATATATATAAATTTTTTACATACTCTGACGAAAAATATTTTGCGCGGAAAAATCAACTTAAATGCCTCGCTAAAATGCTAATAAAGCCTAGCTTACAACGTAAAATGACCTTAAAAAAACCTACAAAAAAGCATTCGAATGAGTCATGGAACTGGTTCGTTAAAAGTAACATCCCAGGGGCTCTCTCCCCCGTTCTTGAAAACTTTTAGCACCGTTTTTCCCTACCCGACTGAGCCCCCCTGAGTCTCCGAGGATGAATTTCAGTATCCAAGCACAGATTTTGGACTTCGGGGAGGCGAGGACAAGGTGGATTTGGAAAATTGTGGTTATCTCTGGAAAAATCGTGGCAACGCCCCTGCTTTATCTGGACGAGATAAGTACGGGCACAATTACCGCAGACAAAGTCGACAAGGTGAACGAGGGAGCCCCTGGCGGGCACTTACTCATACTGATCCAGCATTTGTAATCCCCGCTTCTGATTGAACAGAAAAAATTTTCTGGCCAGTCAGAATCAGAGTGCCCGGGGGGGGGGGGGGGGGAAGCGGGTTCCCGTTCATCTGCTAAACTTTGTCTGCACCAAAAGTTATCAGTTTCCCCTATCCCTTCGTGGATCTGCCAGAATGGCACTTTTTCTGCAGTATTCGCACTGTTTTGTGATATATCTGAAATAGTACAAATAGTAACTCATATTACAGGGAGGCGCATTTAAGTGAATCCGATAATGTTCCTGTACAAGATTATTAAGTTATAACAAAATGCATAACTTATGTATCCAAGTTAAAAAGACCCGTGTGGGACTGCGATGCTTGTTTCACCAGTAATGTTGTCACTTTTTTGATGAAAGATAATTGATAATAATTGTCATTTGAAAACTCATTGACAAAAGAAGCACTGACATTTGGTTTACCACCTTTTTACAGGGCAAAAACGCAGTAAAGATAATCGAGGAAATTGACAGAAAACGCAGAGGTAAGCACAAGTGCCTGAGGCAGATCTTTGAAAGATGCAAAATTTAGGAGCTATGTCATATCATTTAACCACATTCAGCTGTTAGAAACTCGCCGCCAAACTGAGTGAAATTTACAAAAAAAAAGCGTTTCAATATAAAATGGCAATAAATGGACATGGTGTAACACAGCAAATACAAAAAAAAAGACACCGAAGGAAAAAACTTCGGCCTTCTTATTTTAAACGGATTTCTATTGAGGTTGATGCATATGATTCGCGTTCTTTGTAACTTTAAGCGTTTACGCTCAGAAGATTTAGAAGAAGTACCTTTATTTACAATACATTCATACACATAACCTATTACATTATTACAAAGCAGGAGATCAAACAAGCTCTGTTGAGCTTTTAGACTACTGTATCTTCTAAATAGATGTAAAGAATATCAGAAGGCGGACTTCCTGTTTTACGAACTGATTTGAATTATTACAACTATTTGTTAATCGCATCTTCTTTGACCTTGTTCTTAAACATACCGTAAAATTCCGAAAATAAGCCCCGGGGCTTATATTTTTCAAAGGCCCTTTTTGAGGGGCCTATATTAGGAGGGGCTTATCTACGGAGGGAAATTTGCGTTTCAAAATCGATTGGGCTAGCCTTATAGTTGGAAGTAAATTTACCGTTTTTGCTTTGTTTTTCTTTGTATTTGAGGGCAATTTTCCAAGTACTAGCCCCCGGGGGGCTTATATTTGGAGGGGCGATTTAACGGAGGGGTTTTTGCGTTACCGGATTGAGGGGCTTATACATGGAGGGGCTTATTTCCGGAATTTTACGGTATTATACGAACTTGTGTTTCTTATATTTGAGGGAATGTTGTTCCATATAGTTTTTCTCTCAAAACTTATAGAATATTTTCCATAATTTGTTAATTTAGGAGTTTGTTGTAAAGCTGTTCTTTCCCAATCCAGAAAGTAACTTGCAAAACTTAACTTTTTTAACGGTCATTGCTTCCTTTTATTACTGCGCAAGCGTTTCTCGCTTCATGAAAAAGCATGACAAATATCTCCGTCTCTCCGAATATTAATAATGAATATTATTGTTCATTCAAAATATTTCCCCAATTCTGATTGGCTAAAAGCACACGTTTAATTCACTATAACCAGTTACTGATGACCAAATTTGGAAGAATTTTGTGTTTAGCGAGGAAATGACGTCAAAAATGCAGCGTTCTTGAAGGTTAATGCACCATTAATCGAGAAGACCTTGGGACGAGGTTGAGTTGTTTTGGTTGTGAAATTGAAAAATGGCGGACATTTCACTCGTTTCAAGAGTAAGAACTAGGCGAAAAAATAGCTAAAAACATGGCAAGAATAGCAAGACGACAACTCGAAGGGCGACATCTGCTAATTGGAGAATATTTGCGGAGCTGAACAACCATAAACGTGCACTATCGAAGATGAACTTAACATCGATGGATCGATGGAGGTAAGCATGTTTTAGCCATGTTTTTAAACTAGGAATTGTTTTGAATGAAAAATAAAACAATTATTGAATTCGGCTTTCGTATCGTACGAAGAATTATGGAAATCTCGGAGTGTGTTATCCGCCTCGGCCGTACCCTGCGAACAGAGTCACCTTCGGTCTTAATTCCTAGATAAGTCGGAAAGATCGAAGCGACTCTGCTAGCAGGGTACAAATGAATGCAACATTCGGTCTCTCCTAAGTAAGTGGTTGTGTCGTTCTCAAAGCTGCCATACGGTCAGGAAAAAATCAAAATTCTTAGTTGAATATACACAAGATTTTCTTGCTCAAACTGCTCCGGCGGTCTTTTCAAGAAAGTCATGACAAGTAATCGTCCAATGGCAAGAGGGACGGGACATACAACGCCCTCTGGGTTATGCATCCGCCATTTTTTCTTTTTCGCATACACGCTACTCAGAACTTTATTGGGCTTTGCCACAGGCAGCCCAAAAATATGCTCGGTTATTTCAGATTACTTCTTGTTACTTTTTTAAAAGTTCCTTTCCCTCATGACCTGAATGATAAACATGGTTAGTTTCTGACATATCAGGCTTACGTTGTTGTGTTTTTTAATGACTTCACTGAGAGTAAAAAAAAGGTGCTTGTGAATACGTAAAAAAGACAAACTGAGAGACCCATCGAGTTTAAAAATTGTGGCGCGGATGGCCCACAATAGCATCCGCATTTCTTGTTGTAAATTTTTTTGTTGAATTCTATGTTTTGTTGATGTTGTTTACAATGTCTGTTTTTCATGGATAGGAGCTTTGTCTTTAAGCTTGCCTAATTCTTTTTTGTGTGCGTTGCAAATACTGAATTGTTCATCAATTTACAGGACGTAAGCAGGAGAAAGACCAAGATAAATGGACACATGTCCTTTCGGAGATTGACAGAAGCCTGAAGACAGATAACTACACTGCTGCCTTACAGTTGGTTGACAAATTTTTGACAGACTGTAAAACCCCTGAGTTACAACTTAAAGCGCTTATGAAAAAAGCGCAGGTTTGCCTGGACGCCTGGCAAGATACACGTAAGTTCCTTTCGACACCCTTTCATTCCTTTTTTTCATGTTTGCTTTTCTCTCTTAAATTTTTCTCCATTTTCCCCTTTACTTAATGTGATTAATTGTAAGAATCTCAACCTGGCGTAATGGCATTTAGAGGTGCAAAACAGCAGCCTTCGGTCACATGTATTTTGCTTACGCTTATATTTCAATTCAAATCACTGCACCAACTGACGGGCACTGAGCTTGATGATGGCCAAACCTTTGTTGATTTTTCAGGACGTACCTTTTATCGGCTAGCCATTACCTGTGGGTGACTTATTATACAGAACAGATTTTGCAACTATTTTCGTAGCAGAGATGCTGCAGAGTTTAGTGAATCCAAATTTTGTTACTTTGGTATTCCAGGCTCCCGTGACTCCAATTCAAATGACATGAAATATCCAGTTCTTCTCATGGAAAGCGTCCAGAAAATAACAGAAGGATTTGAAAGCCTTCTCACCGACAGAAACAAGAAGAAACTGGCAGGATACATGCAAAAACTTGGATTTGAAGACATCTCAGCCATGTTTTACAAGCTTAATCCAGAAACTGGCAGAGAGGTTGTGAATCAATTGTCTTCTGCACTTTTACCACCCACACCCCCTTAAAAAACAATACCTTGGAAAGTACTGCCGACCAAAAGATTTGGTCAACAGATCAGATGAAGTCGCTTATTTCCACTGTTTTTTTTTTGTGTGTGTGTTTTTGTTTGTTTTTCGTTTTTTTTTAACTACTGTTATTGTTTTTTTTAATCACGAATTTGACTTGCACAATATTATTTTTTTAGGAAGAACTTTAGTGCTTTATGTATTTTGAAACTGAACGAGTTCTTATCATCTAGACTGGGCAGCTATCACTTAAAGAAACAAGCGCGAGATTCCAACTAGAACACATGGGACATTTGCTGAAAAGGGAAGAGCGGACTGATCCTGACAGTCGGGTAGACAACTTCATTCCTGACACGTGGCAGGTGTGTAAAAAGTTCAGTTTGCGGATAATACATACTTACAGATTTCGTTTGAGCAAGGTACGCCGTGAGGTAAGGTTAGGTCATACACGTCGGCTCAAAGCTATCTATTTTAAACCTTCTCTGGTCAGTCAAGTGTTGCTTGCTACATGAATGGTTGTTTGACTGAATGACTATTCTGGAGAATGGCTTGAATCTGGCTAGCTGATATGATTCAAAGGTTGTGAGCGTACACGTTTCACATCGGTGTTATTTTTTTGTTTTTTCGCCAGATGTAATTGAAAATATCTATCCTAATTTTAGTTAAGATTTATCGATGCAGCGCCATGTTTAACGTGTTTTTTAATCTCAACCGCGATTTTTAGCGTGAACTTCTTGATGCTGTGGATAATAATGAATCAGCAGTGATAGTAGCACCAACATCATCAGGAAAGACATACGCCTCTTATTACTGTATGGAGAAAGTACTGAGGGAGAGCAATAGTGGGGTAGTGGTTTATATTTCTCCCACTAAGGTATTATGCTTAATTAACTGGTTTTCAATTCCTTTATTTTTATGCTTTGCTGTTGTTACTGTTTTTTTTTTCCCTTTTTTTATGCATCGTCACTCCACTTTTTCATCCGAAAAAAACGCACGTTTCCCCTGCTTGGGACCAGAAAATTGTATCTGCTTTGAGACCCTATACATTTGACTGCATATTTGTCTTTCTTTAGCAATCAAAATGACTAATATTGTTCAGGTTTTACTTAACTTAATTAAGTGTTGTCGTTAATCGTGAGTTAAAGATGTTTTCGGTTGGAGTTACTTTCAATCTTAATGTTTCCTGGCTTATTTGGCATTTTATTTATCTAATATAATTCCCTTTCATATTTAATGTATAGGCTCTAGTTAATCAAGTTGCTGCCACAATTTACGCCCGCTTTCATCGTAAAAAAATGCCGGGTGGAAGAGCTGTCTATGGGGTATTCACCAGAGATTTTCGGTACAACACCTTGAATTCCCAGGTAACCTTTTATGCCTATACTTTTAATATGGATTTGTGAAAGTAAAAATATTACATTTACTGCTTCTCGCTATTTCTTTTCTTCATGACAATATAATGTGGGGTGAGCTACACCGTTTTTGACATAAACCGCTTTTGTTAGCTTCACAAAGCATAGATAAGGGATCCAGTCATTTCAAAGGGGCAGATCAACCGAGGCAAGTCCAAGAAATGTACATCCAACAAAATATTGGGAGACAATTTCGCAAAAATGGCTAACCGGATTTCCAAGAAACTTGGCAAACCTTATGAATGGCATTCGGAGGCCTAACCTCTTTTCATATTTTAAACTAAACCGAACAACACTTTCGGATTCTCTTTCATTTCAATTTGTGTAAGTGGTTTTATAAAAGCTTGTCTGTAACAAGAAAAACCGCGACAAATGCTCCTTTAAAAGTACTCTATCTAAACTATGTGTGCGTACGTGCCGGCTTTCCATAAACAGGAAGGAAATGTATTTTGCAATATGAATAAATGGGCCGACTGTTTTGACAATAAAAAAATTACCCCTGTCCACATTTATTGACTCGCTATAAGGTATCTCTCAACGAAATATGAGGACAGGCATTTTTTCCATCATGTGCCGCAATTTTTCGATTTCACGTGGTCTCCAGAAAAATTCCCTCTTAATATGACGGTACCTAATTGTATAAATCGACATCTTTGGTTTTCAGATTCTTGTCACAGTTCCCGAGTGTTTGGAGATTCTGTTTCTCTCACCTCGCAGACAGGACTGGACGAAAAATATCAGATATGTGATCTTTGATGAGGTAATGCGCAAAGTAATTTTTTTAGAAGTAAGCCATTTTACATGGTGTTCCTGGAGATCTTTATTTATTTAGCTTTTGAAATTTATTCAGCCTACAAAAGGCTTTTTCATTTTCTTTGATTTCCTTTTTGACAAAACTAATGTCAAGCTGCCGAAACACTTTAACAGGTTTCTCGGACCTCTTAGAAAGCGTTTGGTTTTGTTTCTATCCTTTAAACCTCTGTAGGTCCACAGTTTGGGTCAGGAGGTTGGAGCTGAGGTCTGGGAACATCTCCTTCTTTTGATTCGTTGTCCTTTTCTGGCTCTTTCAGCGACCATTGGAAATCCACAGGATCTACTTAAGTAAGATTAAAGCATATCTCTGCTTCTACCTTCTTTCCAGATTGAACACCAACGTTATCATCATCATCATCATCTTTATCATTATCATAATCAATCCTGATTTATCCCAGACGTTAAAGCTAATTATTATTCATTCAAAATATTTCTCCAATTCTGATTGGCTAAAAGCACACGCATAATTCACCATAACCAGTTACTGATGACCAAATTTGGAAGAATTTTGTGTTTAACGAGGAAATGACGTCAAAAATGTTGCCTGCGTGCAGACGTCTCCTATTTCCTTTGTTGCACGCGTGCAGCCGCTGAAGGTTAAGGCACCGTTACCGAAAACACCTTGTTTTGGTTGTGAAAAAAAAAATGGCGGACATTTCACTCGTTTCAAGAGTAAGAACTACAGCTGGAACTAGGGGAAATAATAGCTAAAAACATGGCAAAGACAGCAAGAAGACAACTCTGAGGACGACATCTCAGTGCTATTTGGAGAATATTTGCGGAGCTGGACAAACCTAAACGTACACTATCGAAGATGAACTTAACATCGATGCAGGTAAGCATGTTTTAGCTATGTTTTTAAACTAGGAATTCTTTTGAATGAATAATAAAGAAATTAATGAATTCGGCTTTCGTAGGAAATGAAGAATTAAGCAGATCTCGGAGGGTGTTATCCACCGAGGCCGAAGGCGCAGTCGGAGTAATTGTGCACCTATGTACCTTTTCGGAAGGGTCGGTATAATTGTGCTAAAGTAGGTAGTTCATAACAGTATGTAATCAAATTTGTAGCAAGTAAAATGACTCAAAGACGGTTTTATTTGATATAATTGCAGTTGGTTACAGGCCGCTCAAGACTTTCGCGAACAGCAAGATAAACAAGACAGTGGAAAGCTTAGGAAGTCATACAGGATCAGGCTTGGTATACTTAATTATTTCAATATACTTAATCCTTTCCCTTTGCAGGGGAGCTTTATAGGGATAATGAAAGAATATCAAATTAGACATAATAAAAGGTTAAAAATCCCAGCTGCTTGGAGGCAAACCAGTTGGCTATTTACAAAACGTGACCAATGAGATGAACTCAAGGCCAGGCCTAATCCACTCGGCCATGCATGTTGCCTTGAGAGAGCGTACGCAACCACAAAGACGACGGCAACGAGAGCGTCAAAAAAACTGCTTTCACGAACATCACTGCATGTGCATATCCCACTTTTAGGTAAATTTCCGAAATAATTTATTTCCTATTTTCTGTCTCTGCTTAACTTAAGTAACGTGTAAAGAACGATACTCGGATCTTGAAAAGAACATCTATCTTCCAAGTCCCCAAAATGGAGGATTTTCTGAAGAGACAATGGAATACGAGGATGGCTACGATGTTACAAGAACAGATGAATTCGTTAGCCTTCATCCGTGTGCTCAACTCGGAGCCAAACAGGTAGGATATTATTATGATTATTATTGTCAAAACAATAACTGCAAATATCTATTAGAATATTAAACTGTGGGACCACCAAGAACAGTGGAATAATAAACTCATTTTCCGAGTTCCATAAATTTAGGCTTAGAGAAAACACTTATTATTTAAAAATGATAAACTGATTTACACTTAATTGCAATAACTTTGTCATAAGAAAAGCAAAAAAAGTAAAACAAAAAGGCCAAATAGGATATTAACCATACAAATTAAATGTGGATATATTGGTAATCCTGAAAACACTTTTGCAATACTGTAGAGACACTTTAAGGTAAATTGGCCTACTGATAGATATCTTCAATCTCATTGTAGATCTTTGAATGAAGTGGGTGTGCCTAATTCATTCCTACTCAGCGTTTTTTTCAATTCTCTTTTTTCTATTTTTCTATGACAACGTTATGGCATATAGATGTATACTGAAACGAAAACTCCGAAATGGCCTTTGGTTTATTAATCACCACCCAGAGAAAACTGCGCAATATCAGTATTTTTAAATTATTGTTTTTGAATTCCTTGCTTTGACCATAACGTAATTAAATTATCATCCGTTTGAATTAATTAGATTGAAATAAAATTTACGTAATAATCATTCAACCTTTTTTCGATTAATTAGGACCAATTTTGGCACTCTTTGAAATGGAGGTAATCCAATACGAATGGTACAATAATGACGTCATTCCTATAAAATATGACGTCATTTCATCATGAAAACATCCTTAGAATTAAGACATTTTCTGATGAGTATATACATATCCTTTAAGATACATTACACTACAAACCAATCAAAAGGATATTTCTTTCTATTCCTTTGTTGCAGCTTAAGGAGAATGGTTTTCCAAGTGATTTGTCTCTCACCCCTAGAGAAACTCTTCAACTATACGACACCATGCTTCAACACTGGCCTGATAAAGACTCCTTGAAGGTCAGTGAATAGCAGTGAATTGCAATGAATTGGAAGTTCTCTTGGAAGATAACTTCAGTGATTCCTTTGCTTGGATTGGGAACTTGTCACAAGCAGAAGCGAGCTAAAAGCTAAACTGGCATAGATGACTTATAGATCGTGAAAAACGCGGAAAGAGGAGAGCTGAGCGGGTAGAAAGAGAGGGAGCTCGGTTTTTTTTATACTTTCCCCACCCGTGAAAACCTAGTACAGGCTAGATAAATGAACAGATAGTGAGTTGATTCATAGCTGAACAGTAGATGCCTCTTTAGCTATACATTCGTACTGAGACTCCCGCTGCTGGTTACAAAAGAAACAGTCTTCCGTTAAGAAGATGATCCAGTCCATCTATGAACTTATAAAAATTCTCTTCAGACTTTCTGTCCACCATAAGAAATGATTAACTTAAGCCCTTATCTTTACCCTTTGAAGTAAAAAAATTTCTTGTTTTAGAGACTTTCTCCTGAGCAATATTTCAGAGAAAATAAGTTCATTCACAAGATGCATGCAAGAGACTACGCAGAGGAACTGAAGAAAGAGTTCAAATCCTGGACGGATCACTGCGGACAGTTGAAAAAGGTAAACTTTTCAGATCCAGTGCTAGACTCTCTCTACGAACGCTCGTTACTAAGACTTTTAGTAATGAATAAGAAGTTGGGGCAAGAAAGATAATGGCTTTTGAAATAGGACATGTAATAGGTTAAAGATAAGGAGTCTGTCATGAGACTAGGCTCAATTCAATCATTATTCGTCTCTTTAGATTTTTAGCCTAAACTACTAAGAATCTATGGGTATCAATACAAGATGATGAGATCAGCTGTGTGACTGCTTCTGTAAATAGATATGAATTAAAATAGAGTCCAGCGCGGTAGTTGATCAAGATCTACCGTTTCAATTACAGTTAACATGAATAGAATGATTGCATGATTTTCCATTTTTTTGCTCGTAGAAAACCTCCATCGAGTTACGGCGCATTGCCAAAACGTTCTCTGTTAATTAGCGGCGGAGCGCGCGCCGCGTAGCTCCATAAGAAATATAATATGGTTGTCTATTCATCCAATAGAATGTGGTAGTCCTTCCATCCACCAGTCTGCATCATAGGAAGACCAATGTGTAAAGTCACACTTACTAGCTTGAGTGGAAGCCCGTGGAAAGGAGAAGGGAGTTAGGCAGAAGTTAACATATTTTTAATACAGAGTACCCTTCACGAGTTAATGCTGATTTTAAAAACTTGAAATGGTTTTAGGTAGTCATTTAGGTTTCCCAAAAGAGCTTTGAGGTTAGGGCCCGGGGGGGGTACTCCCGCGAATTTTGGATAGGGGTGTGCCGCGAAGGTTCGTGAACTCTAACCCTATTTAAGGACTAAGAAAGCGAAAACTGATACCTTTTTAAGGCCCAAAGCCGAAAAATGACACCCTATTCAAGGAAAAAACAAAATTATTAATAGCATGAAAAGGAAAACTTTATTTCTTCTCTGTAACATTGGATGTATAGCATCAAGCATAAAATACTAGAATAAGCCTAGTTTAATAATATGCAATCATAACCGGCGGGCGTTTTCACACTCCAGTTTTAGATAATACAATTAAGCTACCCTATCTAAGGACCACACCAGGGACACAGAAACAAAAGGGTCAAAAAAGATACCCTATTTAAAGACCGAGAACCTCAAAAATCATACCCTATTCCGCGGCACGTACCTATATAGCCCATATATGGGAGTACCCGCCCGGGGGGGGGGGGGGGGTTAGGGAAAAGGAAAGGAAACACACGCATTTCTCCCTCTCCTTCGTTCAACCGTCTTCACACCTTCACTTAAACACTCGTGGCCGGTTCTACTGCGAAGTCTCATTTGGTGGTTAGTTAGCGTTAATTAGCGATGCTTCCTTTAAATCAATAAGGCATGTGTAAACTCCACTTTTGATTAACGGTCTATTTTATTCGTCCCTTAGGTGAAGTCCGTGATTGACTCCCTAAATTCTCTCTGCTTAACAAAAATGACTTCGACTGATGAAGAATGGATGGAACTAGATATGGATTCCTCAGGAAAAAAGTTCATTTTGAGTAACTATCTAAAGCTTATTGAACAACTCAAGGCACAAGATAAACTCCCAGCCTTAGTGTTTAGGTATTATTTGGCGTTACTGTGACCTATTTATTTTAGATAAAATATGAGAGACACTTCTGTATGGGTGTTTACAATGGCAGGCCGAAGGTCCTCTATCGTCATTTTTCGACAAAATTGCATTACAATAGCGTCAAATCTGTATAGAGTCTATACAGATTTGACGCTACTGTAATGCAATTTTGTCGTGCACTTCTTACTTGTGAAGTTAATTAGTTAAGTCGTTTGTTTACTCATGGTAATCAACCCAGTTGGTTTGTATTGGGAAATTGATGAGTTGTATGACACTAACTAAAGGACCATTGAAAGGGAACTATATTGTTTGAAGCAGTTTGGTGGAAGGCCATCTGAGTCATTCTTTCAGTTCCAGAAAATATTGTTAACAATGGTCACTTTTGTTTGCTTTTTGTTGTATATTTGTGTTAGCTTTGAAAGAAAACTGTGCAGAGACCTAGCAATGGGTCTTGCTATGCAATTTGAAGAAAGAGAAGAAGCTTTGAGGGAAAGTACAAGAAAACTTGATGAGAAGAAACGTTTACAGGATGAAAAGATGTCGAAAAGGACCAGAGATGCAACAGAGAAAGAAAAAGGCAAAAGGTAGCGTAACAAATTAGCATTGAATTTTACCCGGTTGTAGGGTAAAATCACCCTCTTGACCGAGGACGAGAAAAGGAGGCTCGCTCCGCGTGAATCGCGTCAAGCCTTTAAAGTATTAGTCTCCCTCGCAGCTGTTTTTGAAGTAGCCGCAGCCCGAACTTCCAGACTAGGCCAATCCTGTTTTCTCTCGTCAAACTGGTTTCGAATGCGAGCATCCCTTTATTGATAAATAAAGGGATGAGGAATGAGTCCGCTGTACCAAGCGCACGGCTATTAGGCCTGGGTTCGAAATTGTAGTCCAGCAACATGCCTCCTATGCTCAACAAAGATCTTACTCGATTCCATGCAGAGTCTTCCTCGAGTAAGCGAAAGAAAGGCTCTGGCAACAGAAAATGTCACTTCAAAATTTATGGACGAAAACCTCTACTGGTGTGATTTTTACATGAAATCTCTTTTTAAGTACTATTGCATGGTACTATCTAATTTTAAGGAACTCTCAGATCGAAATTTAGAATTTTTGTTGAACTTTAACTTTCTGACCTATTTGGTTTAAATCTATGAAAGAAAGCTTAAATTTGACAGTATTTTTCGAATCTCACCAGAACCAGCTCTCAGCGAGATAAACTCGAAGAAGCACAAGATGAGCAAAATTTGACAAACTTGGACGAACCTCTACCGAACTGTACGTTAGCCTTTACCCATGCAATTGGAAAAGAGGTAGCAATTTTTTTCTAGTTTCATTATTGATCATTTTTATAGATTTAAGAGCATTTCCTCTTAAATCGCTAGAAGCATTTATATGAATAAGTGATGATTAGAAAGCGACGTTATTTTCGCAAAGTGACATTTACCTACGAACTTCCTCGTGGCACGAAGGCTTTTTTCTTCCTTTAATATTCTCCTTAAGTAAGAAAGAGAAAAAATGTCGCTTGTTACCAGAGTACGATTCAACATTGTCTGTCGACTGCAGAGTCTGACGGCATAGGTACAAGCCACTTTTCTTTCTAATTCACTACAAACTTGTCTGGCGTTTTAATTTGTTGTCTGCTCATTTCTGTTTTCTTGTGCCACCATTTTCCATGACGTTTTCACTACACCTGCAGCGTTTGAAGCAGATTATGAACCGCATCTGGATGATGAAAAGTAACCACCCATTTAAGGCTGCTTTGAGGCGAGGAATCAGCTTCCATCATGCTGGATTGAACAAGAAACTACGCTCGGTCGTAGAGATGCTTTTTAGGGAGAAATATCTTCAGGTAAAACAGTAGCAAATCAGTAGAGGGGATACTCGTTCATTGCTTTCACTTACAAAGAGCTGTTCAAGAAAATACAAAGGAAATGAAAGTTTAATGAATGTTTGAAAATCAGATGAAAAACTGCTCATTTTGCATCCTTAATTTCTCCTTCTAAAATCATTTTGTTTGAGAAGAAATATCAAGCATTCGACACAGTACGTGTTTCATCACCAGATGAAAAACCTCGAAGTTCATCAAAAATTCACTGCTGCACGTCGTATTTTAAACTTTCTTCTCAGATTTTACTGATCTGGTGATGAAACACTGTCTAATTCTTGATATATTACTTATATCTCAACAAGGTGAAAATGTGACTGGGGCTTGACGCACCTTACGTTCAAAACACGGCGCCGTAACTTTGAAACGCACGCGAACGTTAATAGCCTGCAAAAGCAGACGTATTTCAGGTCATCGCGTCTCTCCACCCGAAAGTAAGGTCTGCAAACCCAAGCGGCCAAACGATTTCTGTGACGAAAAAACCTTTTGTTTTGACGTTGAGCAATCAGATCAATGGACAGAGTAAACCTCGAGTGACTCTTCGTGACCTCGCGGGCTGGCTTGTCTATGATTTTGGAGAGTTTTTAAAATACTCTTTGGAACGTAAATTTCACGACTATAACAAGGTTTTGTGCGACGTTGAATGCTGACTTCTTTACGTCTGCGTTCACAGACTATATGTTGGACTTGTCCGTTGCACGTTATTGCACTTCGAAAACGAGTCTGGGACAAGAAGTAAGATGCGAACCATTTATAGGAGCTGTTCGTGTCTTTTGTAAGACATGCTCGTATAAATGCTACAATTTGCGTCTTTTGATTTTAACCGTTTAGGACTCTTTTGAGATGTAAGACGCCTCTTATTTTTTTTTCTCGTAAACATGAATTAAAGTCTTCTGTTTATTCTGGGTCTTCAGGTCGTCTCGGCAACATCTACCCTTGCCCAGGGTATTCATATGCCTTGCAAGACTGTTGTGTTCGCTGGAGATTCTCCGTTTTTAAACTCTCTGATGTATAGACAGGTAAGTAGGCGAAGAAGACAAACAAAACTTAAAAGTCATTTCAGTAATGGTTTAAAAGGTTTTTTCACTTAAGCACAGATGACTGAAAATTGGTCCCCCATGCAGTTGCCAATTCTCAAAACTGGTTTTGTGGTAGGTGCGTTGAACTGAAAAAGTGATGGCCGGTAGCGCGCAAGTACTGTTCTTTGCTTTTTCATCTTACAGATGTCTGGCAGAGCTGGCCGTAGAGGGTTTGACCCGGTGGGTAATGTGGTGTTTTTTGGAGTTCCTTACCGGAAGGTTCAACGTCTCATGACAGCTAATATACCGGAGCTTGTCGGAAACTTCCCTATAAACGTTTCCCTTGTTTTGCGCCTGCTTCTGATGACATCAAGAGGGGACGACAAGAAAGATGCGCTTACTAAGGTAAGGAAGTGAAACAGGCACTCAAGCCTTTATTATACCCTGCAGTTTATAATTTAAAGGGGCAAGTGTCACTTAGAAATCTAACCATGTATGTAATCTCAAAATACGACTTAAGGTTTTCTCAAACGCTATTAAAGGAGTCCTAACGATCCCCTTAAAAGCTAAGTGACAAAATATAGGCTGATTAAAAGTGAATTTAGAAATTTTAATCAAAAACACAGCAAAAACCTCTCTATGTTACGGTTTGACTTATTGTGACCGTTATTAATTTGTCTCTAGGCATTAGCGTTGCTTTCTCACCCATTCATCTGCCAAAAGCATCCCGAGATGAAAAGCCAGATCAAGAAACATTTTCTATTCAGCGTCGAACTTCTTGCCAGATTGGTGGGTAACTTGTTGAACATCAACGTGGTCTCCCCTGCACCCCATTTTTGCGTTCTTAATGTTAACAGAGGGGGAGTTGTTAGATAAATGTCATCGCTGGAATGGCACACACGGTCGTAGACATGAGAATGTAGGCTAGATGTTAGGTAAGTAGAGGGGGGAGGTTCATAAGGTAGTAATTGCTCTTGCGAATTAAGGGCTGTTATGCATGGGGCCTTGGGTTATAGCTTGAACTGGGAAATAACAAAAGCATCGAACGCTTTATAACGATTTTTGGATGGGCTAAATCTTCACTTTCTTCGTCTTTGTTGCGTGTTCCATCTCAGGGCCTCATTAACAAAGACACTGGAGCGCCACAGGAAATGGCTGGACTCGCAACTCATCTTCATTACCACGAGCCTTCCAATTTCGTTCTAGTTAGCTTCCTGCAACGAGGCCTCTTTCATGAGTTTTGTGAACCGGACGAAAATGGTAAGAAAGCCATAGCCTTTAAAAGTGTATGACGAGGTCCTCTAGGAGGTCAATCTACTCAGTGTAGTCTACTCAAGGCTCTAATTATACTACTGGGATACGATTATGCATTTCATAGGCGCGTAACATACTAGAAGAAATGTCTAACTGGAAACAATAATAATCAGAATAACTAATATGATTCATCAATATAGGGGTTACATATGTGGTATGCACATTTTAAATATCTTTTTGTCTCCAAATCATTATTACAGGAAGGTTTTCAGAAGACGTCATGAGGAAAATGGTTCTGATACTTAGCCATTTGTTTGCTCGAACATTCCTCCATGCTTCTTACAAGCGAAGGCTTTCCCTTTGTTCAACTTCAAAGGTACAAGTCCCATCATCAACCACGGGAGGGGTACTCGCTATAGAAGCCAAATGAAATAAAATGTCGCGGATGAGAGGAAAGTAGACGTGTCCTTTTGACATAATATATTAGGGACCTTAAGATCCAAGGACCGCCTCGATGGCAGCGAAAACGTCGCCTAAAAAGTGAATTTGCATTCTTTTGGTCTTTTTCGCGATTGTACCAACACACCACGTATTTTGTCAAACGAAGGCGAACCCTCCTGGAGTTGAATTCCTAGAGACAATATCCAAGTTCAGAAAGAGAAATACTATTTCGTTGTCGCTCGTTTACGTCTTCCATAAAACGTAAAATTGGGCAATTTCACGTCCTAGTCGTGCAAAAACGGCAAAGAAATGTACAAAGTATTCACGTACAAAGATGTTTTTTGCCTACTAAACCTTTTTTTGGACGTTCTCGTTGCCGTCGCGCAGTCGAATCTTGAAGTCCCTTTTAACAGGTTAGCAAGTCAGCATACAAGGGCGCCACTGGCAGCCGCTATCAGTCCATTTATTAGCTATGAGCTTACTATAACCCACCAAGCCCATGATTTGAATGATGTATGCAACGTAGACCAAACCACCGGGAAAACTTCCCCTACTAATTTCAAACAGTAAGGTGGGTTCCTTTACGTCCTCTTCGAATTGACTCATGTGAGAACGATAAAGGAGACATGCAAGGCCAACGGCTTGACGTCACCCCACAATGACGCGATCATCAGAGCCGGCATTATTTTATCATTTTTTAAAAGATCCCTGGTTGGTGTGGCCCGGCCGGGCTTTGAACCCGTGTCCTCCCACTCGAAAAACCGGCGCTCCTCTAACCCCTCCACCCGGGACAAGTTTTCTCCACATAAAAGTCAAAGAGGCCTTAGTGTTAAAAGAAATTTGCTCTCGCTGTCTCAACAAGTTTTCTTTCTTTGTGTACGCTGTTTCAATTGATTCACTTTGAAAGTTTACCCTCTCTTTCGTGTTTAATTTTCTTTATTGGAAAGTAATTATTCCTTCAACTGGCGTTAATTCAAATGCCTTAATTAACACAAGCGTAAATTTCCGGTAACAAGGCAAAACGTTTCATCAAACACGTAAAAATTTACATAATGGGCCTTACATTAAATTCAACCTAACTAAATTATAAAAAGATGTTATTGGTTTAGTATCAAGAAGCCTGTACAGCGGTCTCTCCTCGCTCCTTTTCCAACAGGTTATTTTGGAAGATCTTCCTCAAGAGTTTGCAGAAGCTCTTCAAGATTACAATGCTCAGGTTACAAAGGTTTTCGGCCAGTATTTAACCACTGTTGCTACAGAGCATGAAAGGCAACGAGGAGAGGAGAGCAAACTTCCCTTGTCAGGAATAGGTAAGAAAGAAAAAAATCCCTAAAGAGTGGACTGTAAGTAGGATAGACGGCTCCGCTTACTCCTGTTTTTTGCGGTTGAATCTCGTTAATAAGAATCAATTAACGCCGATGACATCATGAAAAAGCAACTCAGAAAGATCGCTTCATTGATGGTCTTAGTTTAGTTAATTTATTGAAACGAAGGAACAAGCGCTAACTTACATGCCACCTTTTGCCGCATTACTTGTCTATAGTTTGGGTTCACTGATTCTTGGCGCGCAAATTGTGCATATTACCTGATCATTCATCAACTAAACATATTAAATTTTCCTGAATTTTTTTTAACCCTTCCTCTACCTTTCAATTATTTCCTTTCTCCTTGATTTTTATTTTCTTCCCTCACCACCACCTCCACATTTCTATTGTCCTCCCGCCACCACCTTCACATTTCCATCGTAAACGATGACCGAATCTTGGCCTTCTGGATGTGTGCTTACCCAAAGTTCGACTGTATTACGAATAGCCTCAACAAACCCAGGGTCAGTTCCAATACAAGCTGACAATCTAACTCAACTAAAGACCTCCGAAAAGAACGTAATACAAAAATGGAGTGTGGCGCAAACCAAGAAAACGTTCATTGAGACGAGAAAAGTGTTAACAAAAAAACTCCGCTGATCGATATTGATGGTATAGGTGAAACATCGAGTAAATAATTCGTAAAAACAAATATTATACGCATTGTGCCAAAAGAGCAACGTTCACGTGGAATCGTCCCTCAATATAACCATCAATCCCATTTGACGTTGTAGAGTTCCCAGATCAAGCGAGCATTAACCTAATTGATGAATTTGGCATTATCAAATCGCTTGGACGCTCTTCTATTATGTACTCTGCAAGCTCGTCATTTGCTGCATTATCGGGAAACTCAGACTTGAAATTGCCTTCTTCAAGTCAAGAAGATGAGGAAGACGAAGAGGATGAAGATGATGATGAAGTGGGAGCAGATACGGAGGACGCAAGCTCGGACACCACAGAGGAGGAAACAAGTGACAGTGACGAAGAAAGTGATGAATTTGAAGATGAAGATAAAGGAGGCGATGTTGAACCCATTGACCTTTTGCTAAAGGTAAACAATGCATGATTTATCTAGGATCATTTATGACATTTACACCTTCACGAAGAAGAAACTTATTCCGTACCTTTTCAAACCTTTTCAGTGTATCTATTCTCTCATCTCTGGTCTGATCATATCCTTTTTCGTTTAGCCCACTCAGCTTGATTCCATTTTTTTCTTAATTTTGCTAATAAGATTCACATTAATGCTTATTTGTAAGCGGTTAGGATTTCATTGTGGGGCAATGATCAGAGGTTCCCCACTGAAGCCTTCTAAAAATGCACCCAGCTATCATCGTACAGACCATAGGGAGTTCTCTGGCTTCATTGAGGGATGCGAAGTAGTCCCAGTAAAACTCTGCTTACATCTCCTACAACCTTCTCGTAATACTCGTACAGCTTGTACACAGAGCGGGGAACTGTGAGTGAGGCAGTCATCGAGGTTTTTCTTGGTATCCAGCGAGAATTAAATGTTTGGCGATAACCATGAAGTCCTTCAGTAATGCCAGGAAAGTGGTACTAGCATCTAGTTATAAAATAAGACATGCAAGGGAAATTTCGTAATATTTACCCGAAAGACAGTAAAATTTGTAAGGAGTTCTAGGATTTTTCCAAGTTTGATATACAGATAAAATGGTGCATATGGCTACCTTATAATGAGTCTCCCCTACCCCTCTTGGCGCGTTTATACAATAAAAAAGGCTTTTACCTTACAGATTGTTCGTCAAGATGTCTATACAGACATCAACGTGGTCCCAGTTCTTCCCTTGAGGAAACACGATTCACTCGGGCGAGTCCAGCGCCTCAATTCTTATGCTTTGGATTTCTTCAAACATGGATCTGCTAAATGCATTGAGAAAGAAAACAGGTTTGTAACCAATGCAATCATTTATATCAATATAGGGTTATTTTTACTGTCCGTTTACACATCTTGTATGCATTCTTTCGTTAGTTACAAACTGTTTAGTCGTGAAGCTACTACTTTAAAGACACCCCACTTACCTCCACCACTGCAGATTCCAAATTTCATCAACGGAACCCCAGAAGTGATCCCCAAATGTGAATGTGGGATGTATGGGACATCGAATACTTCAAAGCGTTATTTTGGTGAACGTAACAAGGGTCAGCTCAGTCGGTAGAGCGCTGACCTGCAGAGCGTGGCGGGGTGGGGTAGGGGCGGTGTGGAGGGCATGAAACCCTCGCTCCTTCTAGAATATCTCTATGAAGGCACTTCCGAAAAAAAAAGGAAAGCATAATACTCTATAGGCAGGTTTAGAGTCACGTGAGTGTTTTATTAGAGACAAGAGGATTTGAGTACAGACACTAGTCCCTTAACCAATTTGTTCATAACTTAAAGGAACTCTTAAGCCTAATGCGTTGGTATGCAAATGTCTGTATTCTAATTGTTGAGAAGTAAGTCAAGTAACTTCGTTGCTTCCCAGCCCCCACCTGGGCCTTTCTTTGCATGTGCAGTTATTACTATGAAATTTTTCGGAAAGGCCAACAAGGTTTTTGCGTTGCAAACCCATATTGAGAAAGGTCAGAAACTTATAAGTAGGTGAACTTGCTCTGAGAACTTAGCTGCACCTTTTTTCCGACTTCCCGTGCTTTGATATCTTCATGAAACAGTACTTCTCGTGTTCTTTAAATTAAGATTATGAATGAATACTACTAGAAGTATTCATTCATGTATTAAACCGATAAACCTATGTTTTTTTATATATATATATTAGTTTTGAACTGCAGTAAGATTACAGCTATCTTGTATGGAAATGTGCATACACGGGAATAGGCGTTCAATCATTCCCATGTTTCTCTTATAGAATAAGAGCTGGTGAAGTTTTCAATGTGTTAAAGGACTTTTGCTTAACCATTAAATCAATCAGGTACGAATAAACTTTTTATTATCCTTTACACAATCAACCAGTTAAAAATCTCCCGCATAATCATTCAACAACTGACTTACACCGTGGAAGAAGAAGCTATTACAAAGAGTAGCCGAATCAGATGAAGAGACCAAAATTAGTACGCGATGGATAGCCTCGTGTATGTTTCCTCAAGATTCAATACAAAAAAATGCAAAGATTACTTATTTAAAAACATCCTGTCTTTATTTGTTCAACCATAAATTTTCCTTTTATATTTAGGAAGAAACAATTACATGCACTCCACCACAAACATTAATCTTGATTTGTTTTTCAGCTGTTCATTAGAAGAGTTAGGACCTGAAAATGAACCGGACAACGTGGTGCTAGCGTTTCAGCAGTTGGCCGAAGAGTTTGGAGAGCAATTCAGGAAGCAATATGATTATGACATTTAAATTTCTCCTTGGAAGTTTACTTGTGTGGACTTGAAGAGTGTTGTAATATTAAATAACTTCTCATATTTTACATGTCTCCAATACGAGACTTTTTCATAGACTGGTGAAGGAAAGAATCTCTACTTTCATTTAATTGCTCCACTATTTCACCATTTTCACGTTATGACAGAAAAAAAACTTGCAAAAAGTTAGGTTTGACAATTTTCAAAGCATTTAGCAGAATTGGTTCAATACATTTAAGAGACGTGAATTTTCTTTTGATATTAAATCCATGAGAGTTATTCCTGTGAAGTTGTTGTTTAATTTTAATATAGGACTGTTGAGCAAACAGCTCCAGAACTTTCTAAGGTTGTTCGGTCCAGAATAAATAAATAAATAAATAAATAAGGAAATTTATTGTTATCATTAATTCTCCACGCGAATTGTTAACAAATAAAAAATTAAATTTAACAAATTAACAAATCCCAGGACAAATAGATAGCCAACAAACAATAAACTGATACGGCCCGTTTTTAGGACCATTTCTTTTTTATTTAGTAAAAGGAACTGCTAAATTTTATTTTACAAGTGCTCATAAAAGGCGCCACGATAATAGAGGCAACATAGGTAACCATTTTGCCTACTGGAAGCATCCCAACGGATAAGGCTGCATCACTGGCACCAGCAGAGTATAGCCCACATGTCTACAGAATCATGCCCAATTTTCACGAGTGGCTTCCTTTTTAATAATTTTCTAATATACAGCCATATATTTCTCATAAGTATATTTAGCCACAACTTTATAATATCTATGTAAAGTAGTGGCTGTCATCTTAGTTGGTTCGACGAGTCCACTATGACCCGACCATCTCGATCTTTGACCCGCACACGTCCCGTAGCATATCGGGTCTCTGTTCGACCATCGGGATAGACTGTCTTTACCGTTCCGTCAGGGTACTCTCTTTTCTAAATATGAACAAAAAACACGTCACTCAGAGAACAACACTTTTGAACTCTAGGGCAATGATGCAGTTCTGAACATGATACCACTTTTACACCTGACTTTTCTAGGAGAGGAGCAATATGGTCTTACTTCTCATCCAAGTTCTGAGGTAGAAATTCGCGTATTCCTCAAAGGCTTTTAGTTCAGTGTATTTTTAATCGCCCCTTCATTTGCAGAATACGGTCAACCACCTTGCTGGACGGCAAACGAATGTTCTGATTATTGCGACTTGATACCACATAACCATTTTTTCGTTCAAGACACCATTTTACTCTACGAAGTGCTGGTATGAATAAGCAAAATGGGATTTCACAACGCCAGTGTTACGCTTAACCTCGACCTAAAGTATGTAATGTTGTCTGTATTGTGACCATTGTGTACAGGAGCTACTCTGTGAGAGACATGGGCAAATAAAGGGTATTTGGCAACGAAAGGAAGATCGATTTTCGTTAGAGTAAACGGGAGGTTTGAAAAGTCACCGGTTTGAGAATTCTACTACTCACATAGCGGACCAGCTTAACCTGTTTTCGTTGGAAATCTCAAGCATACCCCGAGCAACACAAGGCACAAAGAACAAAATGGTTCGTTTCTACTTACTTTATAGCACTTGGTGTGAGTTTCCCGTTGTCCATTTGGGAATTCAATGGTTCTCTCTCCTTCCACGTTAACCTTTTGAATGGTACCGTCACTAAACACGCATTCTTCCGCTCCATTTGGGTACAGGTACTTAATGGTCTGATCAGGAAATATGATTTCCTTTGTCCCATCACGGTAGTGCTTCTCAACCTGTTTGCTGATTCGGAGAGAAGCAAAGTCATTAGTGGATGGCATTTTTAGAAACTTGGTGTTTAGTTCAACGAAAAGAAATACTGAAAGAAAGGTGAAGCGATTCAATCCATTAAGTATTATATTCAGACCTGGGAAATTGAAGCACTTCCAGTCCATCAGGGTATGTGGTATGAGTAGTCTGCGCTTCTGAATAATAGTAAATCTGATCAAGAAAATAAATGAAGAATTAAAAATTTGGAAGACACTCATTTCTAAGGCATTTCAAAGTTTATCATCCGGTTCTGAACTTTTCGCCAACTAACCAAGACATAGCGAAAATCTCTTGCATGTGATTTCGTGAATTTTACACTTTATAGTCCGAAGAGAAACAGAAAAGTTAACTATTTTGCTTTTTCGTTTATCCCTCAAGATTTGATTGTTGTTTTGCGGCCGTGTGACGACAGAGAAATGTACTAAAATGTGAAACGCACGTGCACACGGGCCTTGTTTCGCACAGTACTGCAGTTTTGGCTGCCATCACCATCGTGGTTGCTCAAACTAGTCATCATCTTCAAGACCGTAGACTATCGCCACCAAATAAACACTGCGGCGGACGTTTGCCTCACATGTTTGCGACACAGAACTTGGTAAGGTGAGAGATTTTTATAATATTAATTTTCCCGTGTGTTTCACTTTACAAAGCTTTCTAAGAACACTCGCCTTCAACTCGCCGAATTTAGCACCGTTCACAGAATAGCTTGTACGCAGTAACAGAGTCATTCCTTTTTCATGATATATTTGGTATATCCGCGAGACTGTATTTATTCCATTGCCCATAAAAGTCGATGGTTTGATATATATCAATGCAAGTGTACGGCTCTACGACATTTTTTGCTACAAGTTTGGCTTCCGCGTGCTGCATTTAAGTCAGACAAGACGAAGAATATGGAATCAGACGCAGAATATTTCTTAGATTGTTTTGAGATATCTTTCTTCTTAAGCGTTCTTTGGGCTCAGACAGCTAGTTCTCAGACTAAGAAGTATATAAAAATGTAAAATATCGAGAACGAGAGCGTTCTCACAACAAAACAACGACTTACGCCTTGTATTTTTAACAAACTTTAGGTGTTTGAAGTAATATATCCAACATGAGATGCAGTGTTTCATCACCAGATGAAACACCGAGAAGAGAGTTGAAAATACGACGCGCAGCGGAGTATTTTTGACGAACTTCGAGGTGTTTCATCTGGTGATGAAACACTGTGTCGAATGTTTGATATTTCTTCTCAAACAAAATCATTTTTGAAGGAGAAATTAAGGATGCAAATACTAAGCAGTGTTTCATCCGATTTCCAAACACTCATTAAACATTAATTTCCTTTGTATTTTCTTAATGAATTATTAATGAGTTTGAGAAATTATAATGAACAGATCATGACTTTGATATAAATTCTAAATGACAATTATTTTGAACTCTTGGGCTGCAAAATTAAAACGAGGATTTTTTTCAAACTTTCAAACAAGACACGACGCACAACTTCCTTCATCCTATGCTCTTGAATTTTAAAAGAAAATGAGTTTTAAAGGGGCGTTTACACGTGCAACTGTTCGCAGGACAAAATAGCAATTTTTCCTGATTTTTTGTAGCTATTTTTGACAATGCGCAAGAGAAGGACAGAAATCGGTCTTTCCCCGCGAAAATCGCCGCAATTTTAGAGTAAATTTAACTGCGTTACCATCGAATTTTAAGCGTCTTTGCTGCTATAAACCGCGCTGATATTGCCGACAGTTTAGACGCAAGGGAAAATTGCAAGTGTTACCGGCTTTAAATACGCTGAGGGTCGCAAGAGAGGGAGCCATGTGCCAACGACAAAAAATGTTAAGCAGCCCTCCCAGCTGTCTAGAAAAGATCGAAATATCACACAAGAGAACGAATAGTTTATCTTACCACTCGCTGATCAGGCATAATTTGCTTGATGTCTCCATTAAAGAAAGTAACGATAACGGTCTGGCCGTCAGCACTGATTTCTTTTCTTGTACCGTTTGCAAAGGAAATGAGACGAGAGCCGTCGCTGTTGACTTTTTCCACCTAAAAGCAGATCAATAATGGATATTATCACTGCTTTTTAGAAACCTTGCGCTGTAAACTATGGTTAGAAAGTCGAGTCCTCCACTCTCAAAGCCAGTAATTTGACTTTGCATGAAGCTGTTATACACACCTTAATGAATAAATCGAAATTAGTTCAACTCATGCAAAATGTTCACTTGATTATGGCAGTCTAGCGCATGTTAGTTTTTTAACCTGTCCTATTCGGAAAACGCCCGTGGTCTTAAGTAAACAAACTCATAAATAATGTTGGAGATTGTTCCGGGCCGGTGAAATTTGCTTGTACGCTCAAAAGAGCAAGATCTGCCAGCGTGGCCGTACCTTTTTTAAGCCGGCAATTAAGTCTGGAATTCCCTTCGAAAGCACCAGAGATGAGATAGGATGAAGTAATTTTGCGGCTGACCTCCGTTACTAGTTAACTATACAGTAGATAGTCACCTTTCCATCAGAATGCATGATCTCCCTTTGGTCTTGCCTTCCTGTTCTTTCACATGAATTAGCATCCTCTTCTTCTCCATTCTGTCGAGCTGTCTGTTCGTCTTGAAAATGAACATTTCTTTTCACTTTTTCGCTGTCAGGCGTCTTGCTCCTTCGTCTTGGACTGCTGCAAGGAAAGACAGTTTTGCTAACTTAATTCAGTAAGTACAAACGATAATGTGTAAGATTATGGTATATGCAATCGCACCACTAAACAATCCCTGGGGGAAGTGGTTTAAATTCGAATCCTTTGCTGTGCTACCCTACCAATTAAGACTTCACTGTGACTAAAAAAACTTTGCAATCAAAAATTCTTTCGCCATGAAGGAGCTTACTGTTCAACAAAGATTCGTTTCGGTACATTAATACGTGCAAACTTCAACGTCATCTAACAAATAATTGTTTCACCTGAATCACACGTTAAATGAAGTAAAACAAACATACACGAACAAACTAACCTTCGTTTCGACTGCAGAAAATCGTGAACATGATTGCTGTCAGGTGTGTCAAAAGTTGGTGTATCTGGGCTTTCTCCTCTTGATCTAAAGTGTGTTTGTGATGATGTGATTTCGTCTCGTGGAAGACCCATCGCGCGATTATTATTTGAATCTATTCCAGCGGCCGGTGACCTGCGAAGAATATCACAAATCGTGTGATGGGTTAAGTATTAGAGCGGTTGACTGTTAGACAATAATTATTACAATAGACGCCAACAACCAGAAGATCCAAACACTGGGAACCCAGCTGGCCATCGCTGGCCAATGCCACACGCATGAAAAGTACAATCAAACACGCCGGAAGATCATTTTTTAGCCAGGGCTAAAAGCGAAGCGTCCATTTATATACTTACAATAAAAGCAATTAACTTAAATATAATAAACTCTAAGCCACTAAAAAGTAGCAGCCAATTTACAGGTTACGATTTCTAGAGTCAGTATGGAGCTTTAGCATCGACGACGGCGTCGGCAGAGAAAAAGTCACTTTTAAAATGGATTCGCGTTTCTTCAAACTTTGTCGCGTTTTGTTAAATGCAAGAGAAGTTTCCAGGAGTTGATTTCTTGGGGAACGAACTCAAGTTTAGAAAGAGAAAGAAAAATTCGTCGCCACTTGTTTACGTCCTCCTTATAACGTGAAATTAGGTATTTTCACGTCGTAGTGGTGCAGTGACGACAAAGAAATGTACAAAAAAGCGTGATGCACGTGCAAAGTTGTTTTTCTAAATAAACTTATTCTTTTTTGACGTTCTCGTTGCCGTCGCCGTCGTCGTTGCCAACGCTCCCTAATAGGAAAGAGCTAAAAGAAAAATCGGACTGACGTTTGTCTTCACCATAGGTTTATTATGTTTTCTTTCTATCGGGCCCGGAATGGAACAGTTATGTGTAATTTTTTTAAAAAGCGTGACCAAGCTAAAAGCACATCCCTAAAACTATAGTTTTCAAAGTCTTTTTGGTCGTCAATCAAACAAACGAAATTCAATATCTTTACTGGAAAAACTCCATTGGCTGTCACTAGGTGAACAGGCTAACGTTTCGCCCAAGACAAACGCAAGCTGCAAGTCTTGGATTCCCTGTCCCCGCCCTTGCAAAATCTAATTAGTCTCTCCTTGCCAGTCCATACGAGCGGACGAGCGGACAGGCCGGCGGGCGTCTGCTGACGTCAGAACCAAATTTTCTCGCATCGATAGTTTCCAATTTCTTTAGCTATGGAGGCCCCCTCGAGAGAGCTTCGCGCACGCAGAGACCACGCTAAAAAAAAAGGCACACGACTGCAGAGCAATAGCAGAAACTATTTGCGATGATTTCTTAAGAGCCCATCATATATCCCATGCCAGCTTAATACGCAGAGAGTATGGCAACAATTTCCGGACTGCTGGTTCTTACCACTACCAGTAAAACTGCTTTCTACTGATAAGTAATCCGAGAGGCATCACAGAGCAGTACCCTTCTTGGGTCGATGGCTGAAAAAGGCTAGAAAGGTACCTGTTTTCTGAAGCAGCGGTAGCATTGTCTGGAGTGGACCTTGAGACTGCCTCAACAAGAGCAGGCTTTAAAGACGGAGATCGATGACTCAGAGGAAGTCTGGGTCCGGACTCTACGAGAAAGGGAGCAACAAGTAGTTGAAAACTGTATTAAATGCGACGGTATTGTACTCCTCATGAACGTAAATGCGGCAAAATAACCCAAGAAAGTAAAGCAATTAGCATCACGATGTAAAAAGTAATAATAAGGTATTTCCTTTCGGTAAAAAAAATCTCAATATCGCGCAGATGATATTAGCCTTACAAGGCAGCCGACATTTCGCGACACCACTGGTTTCCCCGCGAAATGGCGTTAGAAAAACCAGCGCAGAAATTCCACGCTGACGATGCGTCACTACCAGATCTGGATGGTGCTTGCGACAACATTTACCAGTCAAAAGCACTACACAGGTCTGGGCAGTGACAGACACGTCTGGTCATCAGTATGGTTTTTACGCTTGTTTCTCAGACGTCACTTCTCGGGGAACCAGTGAGACCAAGTGGTGACGACACAAAGAGTCGGCTGTTTTCTCCGGCTAAGATTATGTCTGCGGTAATTCTTGATATTTGATTTTGCGCTATAAAATTATTTTACTTCAAATGTTTTTGGCCGACTGTTGCATTTCGCGCCAAAATTTATTTAGTAACTTCAAAGTACCGTAATTCGCCCAATATCTGCGTCAAAAATACTACCTAGACATGTTTCTTTCTCTAGTTACACTTTGTAATTTAACGCAGCCCTAGCGTGATTTGATTCATGAAGCATTGCGAGACTTACCTTCCTCTGTTGTTTTGACAAGTTTTCGTTGTATAGGCCTCTTCGGTCTTGAATCCGCTTCTTCCCTTGCCTGACAAACAAATTTTCTGTTGTTAAACAAGCAAAACGTTTATCTCTGTCCTGTAGAATCTTCAGATAACTCAGGGGACAGTTGTAGTATATTAAAAGAGAGAGCAAGTTAGGGTGCTGGGGTCCGTCTCTCGAAAGTCCCGGTAACCTTTAGGGCCGTCCAAAATCAAATATTCAAATCAAAATCAAAAGAATAAAATCGGGGGTCCTACAATAGCTAGCAAACCAGTCCATTTTGCTTTGTCACAGTTAATATAACAAAGTAATTTCTCATTTGTTATTTATTTACATGTCCTTGTTGGTCCGCCAAAATGTAGACCACTTGGACAGCATTTATTACGACATCAATTATGCCAGCTTACGACCTACTGAAGGGCTTGTGTTCCTTATTAAACTCTAGAGAAGTTTTTATGCCCCAACCTTTGCCTGTTCATCTTCTCTCCACTGCTGAAGTCGATAGTGTTCTAAGAGTTTTACTTCCTCTTGTAATTCCTTGTTCTGTTGCTCTAAAACTTCTATTCTCTGTCGACTGCGTGTTGACGCCGCTGACCAGCGTGATTCACGACGCTTAAGTTCTTCTTGTAGCTCTGCTACCTGAAAAACATGCAGTTTGTAAAGATGAAAGCCGCCCAAAATATCAATGTCCAGAATTCCTAATGTCATGACAGTAAATTACATAGATTCTGTAAGCAATTCTTTCTGTCGCCCTTTACAATATTATAGTGTTTGTTTGTTTGTTCGTTTGTTTAACAATTTTAATATTATCTGAAAATTTAGATTACAAAATATGACGCGAAACCAGTGCTAAAAAAGTAATTGAGTTAATTACATCTGACTCAACCCCACAGTTCATGAGTTCCACTAAAACCTTCTCTAGGCTGGGAGGATATTTTACCACTACAGAAAGTGCAGCGTTTTAAACTGGGGTTTTTGGCATGTGCAGAGGCTCTCACTGGGCATTCCAATAAATCATGAATATTTGAAAAAAGTGAGCGAGGGTTGGACGATGGAAGGAGGGAAAGGGTGACAGCCTCTCTTCCTTTCTTTCCCCTTCCCATCGTCCCCATCGCGCTTTCTTTTTTTCCCCTCTCCCCAATCTCCCTCCAACAAAAAGAGGCCTCTTCGGAGTATGTTCGGGTAACAAGCACGAGTTGCGATAACTTGGTAGTATTTAAAGTAATTTAACAGCTCACATTCTTCAGCGAAACAATCCTAGGCATAACAGCGCCAAAACAAGTGTTCAGGTTCTCTCCATAGTGGAGTGGTGAATACGCCATTCACCAATCTCACATTGCTCATAATTCATTTTGTTTATTCCCCTCCCCCTTTCAGTTCCCCTAAAAAAACTGTATTAGCGTTACCCTAAATTCCCTTGAGACGGCTGTAATACCCAGAAGAAATTGGAAAGGGGTAAACAAGGTGTATTATGGGAATTGTGGAAATGTTGAATGTTCGAATTCTCGAAAGGGAAGTGGCACGTTTTTCGCGATTGCAAAAAAATCGCGAAATTAATGACCCGCGAAAATAAATCCTCGAAACACAAGCACGCGAAATTTAATACCCACATAGAAAAATAAAATAAAGCTGAGAACGCTTAAATCGCGAAAATTAAAAGATCCCGCGATATATTGTCTTGCCAAAATCGCGAAATTTTAAAGTACCAATAAGGTAGTCTGAAGATGAGGCTAATGCAGGGGAATATCATTGTAAAATACCGCGGTATCTCCTATAACAAGCGCCCCCCCCCCCCCCGCAGAAAAGCAGAAAAGAACCTGTCCATTGCGCAAAACTAACAAATAAGCACCCCATTCCCTCCTCATCACTTTCTTGCTTAAAAAGAATGTCAGAGGGAAATCTTCTATATTTTCTTTCCTCCGCGCGAAAACAAAGTGAAAGGCTAAGTAAAACCAGGAAAACTCGGAACCACAAGACACACTGGTAACAAGATTACAGTAACAGTCGAAAGATTAGTTGCTTTATTAAGACTCTACTATTCATCTATAAGTTTGGCTGTAATCACCTATTACATCGATTAACCTAGTTTAGGTCTAAACTACTGCACTGCAGTAGTAAGAAATTGTGAAATGCCATTCAGGGCCGGTTCGATTCTAGTGTCTTTGTTTGTTTTGTTTTGTTTCGATGTTACAGCCAAACCAGGTCAAGCGTACCCCCCAAGAATCCATTAATGAATTTATTATTCAAAAGTTGAATCCGTTGCTAGTTGTAGATTTCAGATTGATCTCTGCATTCTTGTATGTGTAATGAGCCGTGAATTCACACGCGAGGCAGTTATGAAATTTCTACCGGCTCCATTTTCCTGAAATTGATGTAAATGTCTTCTAAGAAGCTTAATCCATTCAAAGATTTCCAATCTGACCAAATTCAGAGAAGTTCTCGTTCTCATTACGCATGCAGAAATGCCGCTTTGAATTTGACAACAGTTACGGGAACGACTAACGGATTCATTTTTCAAATAATCAATTCACTGATAGAATCTTGGGGGGTACGCTTGACTTGGTTTGACTGTAAAATGTTTGTTTGTTTTTTTGTTGTTTTCTAACAATAACTGAAACAATTATTGTAAATAATGAAAGTGCATTCGAGGACAAATTCTCCCGTTAAACAATTAAGTCAGAGTCGGATTAAGAAAAACTCTGGACTTCAGTCCTGAAGAAACACCCAGGAATACCCTGCACTCCTGCCCTCATTGGTCAATTCTCCTCACGAAGAATTTTTATTTTAGTCTAACGGAATGCAATCTGTATCAAACGATAAGGTTTTTCTGGATGGGTCATATTCTCGCTCTTTGTCAGCTGAGGAACTTTTCGCACACCCAGTTAAATCTCTGGTTGGAACTCGTTCTTCTTTCTGACTTGCTTCAGATTCTCGTTTCTGGGTGATCGCTTTGGCAAATTGTATCGGATTGTTTATGATCTGCTCAACTTTTCCAGCTAAAGAATCCAAAATGTTGGGACTTTCAATGTAGTCGCCGCCAAACAGGTTGTATGATCTCACAAAAAAATGTCGCAACTCCCTCTTCCGAAGAGCCTCTAAAAGGTTTCCAAGGAGCTTCAGCATACACTCGGCTCTGTTGTTCTCCGTCCATACCTCCGCGCCAGTTTCTTCAATAGTTTGCAGAAGAATATTTTTAAGGTGAAAAGTCACCAAGCCTTTCGGGTCAACAGCAAGATAAGCTCGATGGTATCTCTTCAGACATCGGTAACACTTGCGCTGAATTTCATTCATCTCTTGGCTTAACAGATACTCTGCATGGCCAAAGGAGATCCTAAAGTCGCAATCCGGATTACCGTTCTTTGGAGGTTTCACAACCAAATGAAATCCCTCATGAATAACACTTTCAACCATGGTATGCGAAGGCCATTTACGTTCTCTTTTGATCCATTCTCTTGCAACTTTGGGCCAGCCATGGGACCTTAGAGCAGGCACAAAATCAAGTCCGCCAACCTGCTGGTGGAAATTTAGTTTGCCAGCGTCTTCATCTTCTATTGAAGAATTTCCCTTTGCTTCAGCCACAGTTCGGGCCAGATGATCAACCTGGAGCTTGTTTGATTGCTTCAACTCGTTAGCTGATCTGTGATCATCTTCAGCCTTTTTTGGTGAGTTACAAGGCTCCGTAAGAGTCCCATGAAAGCAGCTTATAGGGTACCTTGAGCTTACCTCTCCGTAATCGTATTCTTGTTTGAGAGACTGTTGATCAACGTTGCGCACATGGGCCAAACAGCTTTTCGTTTCTCGCCTTGTTTTGATTTGTACTCGAATTGCATCGCGAAATCTGCCTCTTAAGTCTTGACCTCTGCCGCTACAGTAAAAATCTGCAAACGATAAAAACTTGGATGCAAAAGTGAGACCTTTGCCACAGGTAGCAGACAATAGTACTCCACTCGAGAACTGGGAAGCAACCTTGACAATTTCAGCGTGTTCCCTTGTATGAAGCTTTCCGCTTGCTGAACACAAATGATGAATCAGCCACTCCCACTGAGCCGCGTAAACATTCGGCAAATCTTGCGCGTCTTGAGCTGACTGAGTAAAATCTAGTGTTACAGCTGGGCCGTCAACCTTGTTTTTCAAATGGCAAGTACTTTGAAAAGTGTCTTGAGACTTTATCTGTTGAAGACTCTGAATAATGAACTTAAACAAACGAGACCACGACTTGCCATAAATGTTGGAATTGAAATTTTTCAAGGCTGACGTAGCCACGTAACCAGTGTTTTCTGCAAGACAGGACTTCAAGACAGGATGATTTTGTCCTTTGATTCTGACGTGCAGTGGATTTTCTGGTGAATATTCAATCATCTCTTCGTCGATTATTAAGTTGTCACAATTCGGAAAAATAACGATATCCACGTCGCCAACATCATCGGGTTCAAGGCACTTTAAATCTTCTGCAGCACTACCATACGGTCGAACTATGACGCGTTCAATAGTGGTCGTATTTAGCACCGATGATAGAAATTGTAGAATGTAGAACACAACATTTTCGGTGAACTCTTTCCACTGCTGGCCTTCCTCTCCTCGCTCTCCCAAACATTTGAATATTAAATTCATTTCCTTGGTCTTCTTATCTTCTTCTGTCACGTCCATTTTTATGAACTGTAATGTCAACGAAAGCCCGATGTTTTAAGCCTTATTTATCCATATAAAATGCATCTTCGAGTCTGAAACCAACTAACGCATCATAAATCTTCCCTGCAACTACCGAATTTAATAGAAACATCCCCACCTCTTCAACCTTCATGAGTCATTTACATCTAAATAATATGGAACATTAACATTGACTAATAGCTACATAAAATAACCAATGATGAAAAGTAAGTATTTCTCAGTGCTCGAAGCATCAAAGGGTGAAAGTTCTTCAGTCTCCTATAACATTTACAATATATGATAAAACATGAACAGAGGTTTTATAAAGAACGCAAATTCCAGCATCGAAATCAGTCTGTATAAAATATTCCTTTTTAAAAAGGCCACGTGCTCGTCATTCTTGAGAACTTTTATTTTGGTTTCTAGAAGTACCGTAAAATTCCGAAAATAAGCCTCTCCATGTATAAGCCCCTCCAAAAATAAGCCCGAAAAACTCGTAACGCAAAAAACCCTCCGTCAAATCCCCTCCAAATATAAGCCCACCGGGGGTTGGACTTGGAAATTGCCCTCAAATACAAAGTAAAACAAAGCAAAAACGGTAAATTTCCTTCCAACTATAGGGCTAGCCCAATCGACGCAAATTTCCTTCCGTAGATAAGCCCCACCAAAAATAAGCCCCTCAAAAGGAGCCTTTGAAAAATATAAGCCCCGGGGATTATTTTCAGAATTTTACGGTATTTTTTTACCGTTACGGAGTGCAACATGTACAGCTGAGACAAGATGTCAACAGCATTTACATGTATTTGAAAAAGAAACAAAATATACGCAGGTCCATTCCCTTAACATGGTCAACTAATCTACAATAAACATGACAACTACTTCACGATGAAGTATGAAGGCATACAACTCCCTCTACATATAACGGTTTTGATCCCTTTCCAATTTAGGTTTCTGGCAAACTGCCCACCTACCCCTCCGATAAACTAACATTAACACTTGTTTCTCTCTTAAAGCAAAATGTTGGCTTAGGGGGGAGGGGGAGGTGGGTAGTTTCTCGGAAACCTAAATTTATCAGAAAGGAAACCATAAGGGGAACACTGATATGAAATTTGGCCCATCATGGCGCCCTTCCTGACCAATATTAACGTTCGTTAGATGTTTCCCTTAAAGTCGGGGGTACAAATTTGGCGGTGTTAAAACATCTTAGTCTCAAATAAATCGTGATTTCTCTCAGGAAGACAAAATAACAGTTCCACAAGAGTTCACACTTCGTTACGCAACGATTGATCTTGTCGTGTATAAGTTGTGGTTCAATTTTGTCATTAGTCTAAATTTTATTTTCTTTTGTTTCAAACTCATTATCATACATTACCATACCCAAAAACAAAAGAAAATAAAGTTTAAACCAAGGATAAAATTGAACCACAACATATATCAGTCTATCCCTAGCAGTGTTTATATAACTAAAATTCCTTTGGTTTTCTTACTTGTGTTCGCAACGCCTCGATCTCTTCGCGTTCCTTCTTGTCTGGCATAGTTCGAGCGGCTTTCTGATACTTTTCAAATACTCGTCTCTCCCGCCTAAGAAAAAATAATTATTAGACAACCTATGTTGAGATAATCATAAATGGCAATGACAATAACAGTGGGATTTTGTAAAGGGTTGGAAAAAAACTACCGGTAATTAAACCTTAATAAAGGGAACTCGCTATTGTATCCAAGTTTTCTTTAATCTCAACCTCAGTACCCGGCAAAATCGTTCCCCGTCGCTGAGGAAGGTTCCTGAAACGTCTCAACACCGGGGAGCGAGGAGAGGCGGAATAATGGGCTCAAAGTCTCACACCTCTTGTCCGCCGGCTTTAGGAAAGGTTACTGAGAGGGAAGATTGTCTCAGTCAGGAACCTAGGCTCCTGTCTCAGTGGAGCTTGTTTCGGACACTCCTAGCTTCTTGGCGTTAGGGGTGAGCACGTGATCACACTCTCGGTAATAAGAAAGTAGAGGCTGATTTTCTAGCTCAGAACAAGATGATCAGGACGCGCATGTTAATGATGTGATTTTGACTAATTCCTCTCCGGACTTTCATCCAGTTTTGACGGAGGTGGCTAAATAAGCATCATTCGGTGGCCGTAAAATTTCAAATGAAAGTAATAGAAATGGAAAGTTGAGAGAAGCGACCAAACGCTCACACATGCTCGTTTGCCAACAAGATGTTGGACGAAACTGTTCCATCGTTTCGGTGGGACGTTAAGGCAGAAGGGCCTTGACTTCGAAAAATGAAATCAGAAGTTACAATTACATTTAAAGAAAACTAATACTTATTTGGATAAAAAGACACACACCGTAATTTTCGAAGTTCCTCCTCTCTGAATTGCTCCAGTCGATCAAGTTCTTCTGTTTTCTGCTTGTCAAATGCGGCGATCTCAGTTTGGAGTTTTTTCAAACCCTGAGGAACAATGCAATACCGAGAATTGCAAATGTACAATATATACAGTATTTCCATTTGTAAACGCTACAAAGTACACTTGTCCATTTAGAAGTGAGTTCCTTTTTTACAAGAGAGAGACTGAATAACTGTAGCGATACAGAAACAACCTAAGGTTAAGAACTTGACGGACTTGCACGAGTTGTTTCCCAAAGGACTAAAACCGTCCTTTATCTTAGGTGGAGCGCGGGAACGGCACGACATGCTCTGAAAACGTATAATCATTAAGAAAAATAATCAGAGAGCATGACCAACTCCACAAACTCTGTCTTCACAAGAAGCCCATATTTCAAAAACTTTAAGCCGGACAGTGTCCCGTGAGTTGAAAGCAACAAATCAACTTTCCAAACCAATCCTCTTTGGTTAATCTAGTTATAGCTACGTGCCACACTAAACGAAAGCAATAACTGTTTGTTCATTAGGGTAGCCACAATAACAAAGCGATTGCCTCGGACGCATTTTTAACTATGGGACTTCCTCTTAAGACCACTTTCACTTTTTAACATTTATACAAAATCTAATTCTTATTTATCCCTCATTTTGCATTTTGTCTGGCTATGAACCGTTTCCTGTGAATTGGATCACTCTCTCACAGCAAATTTTCCCTCACCTCTTCTCGTTCAGTTCTCATCTTAGCCAGAACTGCATTTTCAGTTCTGAACTTATCAATCTCAGATTCCAGTTCTTTCAGTTTTTGCCGGACCGCTATACTCTGAACAGCGTCTGAAGCTTCTTCTTTCTTTTCTTCTGCAGGTTTGGTCTGCGGAGCCACTTCACTAACTGGTTGTTTTGCGTCGACCTGCTAGAGGAAGAAACAAAAGGCACGGATGAATTTAAGGTAAGTTAGGTTAGTTGTCTAAAAATGACCTGCCGTACTGCGTCGATGAAGACGTTCTCATGTGGTCTTAAATTGTGTGATAGAGTGGCCACAGTGAAGCTCTTAGCGAAATCGAATTTTCTCTCGCTAACGATAACCTACTGGCTGGCGTTCGAAGATTAAGCCTTCTGCAACTCTTTTCTCCAGTGCCAGTTTTTCGGGACCATTACGAACAATTCTTGTTCTGACTAAAGTCACAAAGCTATTGATGTCTTATTTTCTTGACTGTGTTTATTTATGTAAATCACTGGATTGGGAGTTTCACGGAGGTTATCCATGGGGGAACAAGATCCCCAACAAAGTTTTATACGGGGAGGCTCCGTCCCGAGGTCCAACCCTCTACCTCTTTTATATACCAGTTATGACAAAAAAGGTACCTCTTTCGTATACCCTCCATTCAAAAATGGTACCCTTTAACATACCTAGTTTAGAACTTTTATCCGTTTTAACTCAAGTTTGTAAATGTATTGCCTTTATAATAAGAATAAATCAAAAACCCAGAACGGTTCCTCGACTTTTTTACAGCCACAAGATGTACCTGTTAGCCCTTTTGGGCCTTTTTACAGACTAAAATGACAGATTTCCCTACCCTTTCATATACCTGAAGTCTGAAAAAGGTACCCCTTTCGGGCGGAGCCTCCCTGTATAGGTCATTATAGGGATTAACCCCCCCCCCCCCCCCCCACCTTGAGGAGTGGGATCATAGCGATGACCTGTAACTGAACAACGTTTTTAGATAACATGAATTATGGAAAATCATACCCCACCCTCCTGCTCTACTTACAGTAGCTTTTTGCTTTGGCTTTAACTGTGGAAACAACTTAGTAACAAGGGCAGAAGTTGGTGGTGTCGATGCGATGATTCTGTCAGCACCACTCACTGCAGCCTGCTCTGTTGTTATTTGAGCTCTTCCACCCTTTAAATGTGCCGGAGGAGTGGAAGTTACCAGAGGGAAAATGTCGCTGATTGTTACATCACTGTCCTCATCATCATCATCATCATCATCATCATAATCATCCCTATTTGCGTTCTTCAAATGCTCTGCGTTGCTCCCCGCCTGCCTCTTTATCTCGCCCCAAGCTTCCTCGTCATTGAAGTCGTCCTCGATTACCATAGACGCCGAGCCTGGATCATTATATAAAGGAGCTATCAAAAGAAAAAAAAAAGAAAACATTAACAAAACTTAAAGCCCAAATATCCACACACACAAATTATTGCTCTGACTAATCTCCATACATTTCCGTAAAGAATAAATTAATAGAATTTTGTAAAATACCAAGGCATTTTCCCCTTAAAGGCAATTTTATTTGTTCTCAAAACCGCTTCTCTCAATGATGTATTGTTATGGTTAGGAGACAATTCTAAGGGCTTAAAGAGGATGTGAACTCTCGACTTAGTAGCCCGCAACATAGGCATATGTTTAGGCAAAGCAAACGCTCAGTATTAATTTGCTACTTAGAGTCACCATCTTTGATATAAGCAGAGAAAGGCCGCGTCGCGAGCGAAATCATAAACGCAACGAATTCGGACTCACAAGAATCACGAATTCGTCGCTTACGATCAAGTGAAAACCTCAATGTCGCAGTCGCCAGCAGAACTCGAAGTAAAAAAAATTACAAAGCTCGTTCCAACGAGTTGTGATTGGTTTAAATCTTCCGCTTTTGTACGCAACTCTTACAATCTGATTTTCCGGATCAAGCGCTCCGAATCCTCCCAAGGATGAATCGGAACGCCCTGCGCCTCTGATTACAACTCACATCCCTGCTCCTTCGTTAGTTAAACCCTGTCTTCATGCTACAACTCCCTCAGCATTGTAACAGATAAAATTACCTTTAGCGTGCTGATCTCCGGTTGTCTCTTTGGGGATTTCACCATTCCTATCAAGCTCCAAAGCACTGTCCAAGCTTATCTCCTGCAATGTGATGTCGCTATCTTCATCTTCACTGACTGCCGGGGCAACAAAAATTGTCAATTTAGTCATTATTCAATTTGCCGCGCGATTTAGTTACGAACTTTTGGCGATTCCATCGCAATTTCCAATCTTTATAGAGTAGTTACCGTATAGAAGGGCGCGGCAAAAGTGCTGTCCGATGGCCAGGTGATAGCGTCGTGCTAGTATGTTTTACTTACCAGTAGTCCGCGACGGTCAAGTAACATTTGCTTAGATAAAGTAGTTGTAAGTGAAAAGTGGGGTTGGTTGGTCTGCCCGGCTGCGCCAGGATATTAAACTTCAGCAAAGGGCAAAGGCGATTTTTTAAATTTTTATTTCACTCTGCCGGAAAGTGTATCATAAGTAGCAGTTTTTCGCAAGAGAGAATGATCTATTTCTCTCTCGTTTTTCGCTAAGGGAGTTTTTCGTAACTCTTGAATAGAAAATCTTCGATAAATCGCACAAACATTCGAGCAAGTCCGAAATAACTATGACTACGCAGCGAGAAATAGTCTACATGATATCACCGCTAGTTTACACGCCCGATTCAAAGTCGCAACAAAGTTGCATAACAAATATCAGCAAAATTCGCACGACAAATCACCAGGGTAAACTGGAAAAGTTTGGCATTCCCTATTCTCAGTGAGTTTAGAATCTTATTCATTATGCGTCAGATTGCCAGCTCTTTTAGACTTTACAAAGGAAATGTAAAGAGCGTCAGTAGGAGGAGGCTTGGTCCAAGTAGCGCGAACAGCCCCACGCGAATGAAGAATTTCCGCTTTTTGACCAGGCCACGGTTGTTCAAACGTTGGAGAGCGCAATCCAGTGGATAAATCACTATCCAGCGGATAAGTATTGAGGAAACTAATTGCAATATCGACTGGATAGAGTTTTATCCGGTGGATAGCGCTATCCAGCCTTTGAACAGAGGAAAGTTGAGGCGAAACCTAAACTGCGAAAAAGGGAAGAGAGAGGAGAGGCTAGAAGTGTTATTTCCATTTAATCGTATTTCAGAATGGAAGGCTTGCAAGCGTTCCTCTTCCTCCCCTCTCGCGTCGTTATGACACCCAAGTATTAAAATATATCCGTTCTTTCTTTAATATTTTTTTACCATTGTCCTGCTGTTGAACCATGTTTTTAAGTCTACACTGATCAGCTGATGACGTTACTTTACCATCACCGCTACCATAACCAGTATCAACAGGACTCAGAATTCCCTCGGCTCCTGGAAATGAAATTAGTATTGCTGTTATAAATCCCAACAGCTGAACTGCAGAGTGGTCAGGGAGCAGTGGGCCATTGAGATTTCAGTTACGAATTCAGTTCCGGTTGCAGTCATTTTTGACTTTTGAGGTGGAGATCGATTTTTGGGGGGTCTTTTTGCTGGGGGGCGGCGGGACTGGTGTCTTTAATGGCTATCAGAGTTCCCTTTGCTAAACGTTCAGGTTCAAGTTTTCGTCAAAAAGAAAAGTGTGTTTTACGGGTTTTCATACTTGCGTCTTTTTTCCAGTTTTGCTTTGTTGTTTCCGTTTGTAAATAAATAAACAAAAAAGGGGCGCCACATTTGAGTTCTCTTAAAAAAAACAGTAAAATTTGTCAATTTGCGGCCGTGTTTGGTCCTTTACAGTCTGCCGCTTTTCTTTGTTTTCGTTGTTGTTGTTGTTGTAACTAGACTTTAAAAAAAGCTACGATTTTCATTTTTCTGTGGTCTGCTATGGATGTAGTTTTTAATACTCCCCCCAACAAAGGTACAATATTGTGATTATGAAGTACTCTTCTATTTGCATCTCCACAGATCAACACTTTCATGAGACACTTTAATTTAGTTGAGACCGGTCATAGTCGACCATAGTCGTATGACCTGATTTCCAGTAAAAGCGTTTTTTTCTCAGCCAGAATTTATTTTAAGATTTTGGAATTTAACCATGGTAAGGCATGCATAACGGAGTACATGTGCGTGTAAAACAATTCGGTAAAAAGATGAAAATGAATGAAATGCACATTTTTTGATTTAACAAGAACTACCTCTGAGCTGTTTGCTCCCTCGAGCTTTGGCCAACACCTTAACAACAACTGATGAGTTGGACGAAAAGGAAGCATTTGCTGCAGCTTGCTCTAAAAGTTCAAACTCTTCTAGCTCTTCTTCCTCTAACTGAATTTTAAAAAAAATGTACACATCTCTTACATACATTAACGTTTTTGTAATTGAATTTCTTTGTTAAATCTGTTTATCACCAGCGTTATAATAAGCTCCTGTCAGATCGAACGGTAAACAAATGAGGGGAATCCTGGAGAAATGCCCAAACTGACTTGGAGACAACAAACTTATTTGGTCTGAAAGCATTGGCTTTGAGGCATATCCTTGCTCATCACATGATCTAGTGCATATACAAAGGGCTCGAAAACAACTTGAATTCCAGGCTAGCTTGTCCTTTGGGCAAGCAGCTCTCATATTTTGCTTGAGAGGGGCCACTTCTTGCTTGTCTTAGTTAATGATTTTGTTAGAGGATGACTCGCCTGGATCCTTGCCCACTGAGCAAATGAACTTAACAAAATTTACCAGCCCAGCAAGAAAATCTACTTGTCCTGAACTACTGGACCAGAATTTTTCGACCCCTGATACATTATGGTTTAATTTTACTGCTCTCTCTCTTTTTCTTAATGACAGTATCTGACTTAGCAACAAAGACCCAAGAACAAAATAATTGAACCACAACAAAACCATGTATAAACCACACACCTCTTGCTTTTCCTCTAGTTCTTGTAGTCTCATTTGAAATGAGGCATCAATGCTATTAAGAACACCAGCTGGATTATTCCCTCCTGCTCTTGTAAACACAGAACTGCAAAAAAAGGCATTTGGTATTTGAAACTGGACAAGTTTAAGACTAGTTTAGTTTAAAACTAAGAACATTCAACTATCAAATTATTGGTTGACATCTGCCCTTGTTTGAAAGAGTATGTGCATTGCAAGTGTATTAACTAATCAGTATTCACTGATTTCATTACTATAAAGCAACTACTGCTAATTAATACTTCAGTTTATTTTTATTAATCTCCCCCACCCCTACCAACAAAAATGCAAATGATAAAAATGCAATCAGTCAGAAACTAGTTTACTTGATCAAGCCATTGTTTCAAAGTACCCTTTTTGAGTGTTGAACACTATTGCTAATTAATCAATTAATCCACCTTGATGCTATTGGCTTTGGTTTGTTAGTTGGAGCTGCCAATACTGTTTTTCCTTTTGTGCCATCCTCGCTCTTTGGGTTCTTTCCAGCTGTGGCATCTTCACTTTTTGTAAGCCCCTGAGCACTTTTAGATGCAACTTTGCGTGTAATCTGCAAAACATTAATAATAATACAGTCAACCTCTAATATTAAGAGGTCTGTCCAATATTGCTGGTTTTCAGCTGACGCCACGGCAAGCATGCTTTTGGACAAGAATAACAGTGTTTCCCTCCACTGGGGAACAAAACTATTTTTCCATGCAAATTCTACGTAAAAAAAAATATATTGTTTCATCCATCAACATGTCCACCTTGTCAAGTGGTTGAAAACCAACAATTAAGCAGCCATCCTCAATTAAATGGCTAGTTACTAGAGTCCCAAAGAGAAGGATTGTAAGTAAATTACTGTATTCAGTAGTAAGCAGCAAACCATAAAAGTGTCTACTTGTCCCTTTCCCAACGCCAGGGAGGCACCTAATAGAAGTTAACTATGATAAACAAATTAGCGCCACAGTTAATAGATCAAGATGTACTTTTGTACTTGCAAATACAAACTGATTTTCAGTTAAAACTTTATAATGTGGACACCAAAAGATACAGAGCTAAGTGTATTAACCCATTCGCCCCTGGAGATTTTGCTGAAAAACGGGTTTTAAAGCTAGTCAAGCAGTTTTCTGGTCACTGTGGTGCTATTAAAAGCAAAAACTTACCACAAAGCCAGTTACAGCTCTTGCACTTTGTGGCCTTCTGATCCAGATGCAAAATATCAGCTTGCCAAGTTCAGGCATACACAGAAAGCAAAATTTCGAGACAGTTTTTGGGTTTAAAAGTGACACAGAAGTCTTTACTTTTACTTTTCCCTTTCTCTCCCCTCCTCTTTTTTCGCTTTTCTTGCCTCATTTTTTTTCTCTTGCTAGGCATTTAGTAGGCTTCATTTTGGTGGCAAAGGTTTTTAGGAAAGCTTTTAGGATCTTAGGATTAGATGAAAGGAAAGGTAGGTGGGTAACATGGAACAAGATTTTCATGGAAATTTTCAGGTCAATGCTACATGGTTTTTGCCTTTTTCTCCGGTGTACTTGACTGAATAGTGCTTATTCTGGTATGGTTTGAAAGATCTCTTCACTCTGCACAAGTTGGCAAACAAAGTTGTTCTTGACCGTTAAAACTGATGACATCAAAAGCAGTAGAAAGCATGTGGACCAGGAGTGGTTACTGGCGGCTCAGGGGCAAATGGGTTAAGCATTACAAAAACAATTTACTATCAGTTTTACAGCTTTCCATGGCATTTGGGCAAGCTCCCCCAAAAAATTGATTAGCATTGATTACAGTTAAATGCATGCTGTGTAAAGGATGGAAATTGTTTTTTTTTTTTTACAATATAAGTATATATTAAAGTTACCATTACAGTACCTGGCTCTGACTAACAGAGACACCAACTGGTTTAATACTTCCTTGAGGTAAACCAGACTCCATATTCCTAATTGTCTTCTTTTCCTTTTTCTGAGGGGCTGTTGATGGCTGATTTGTTGATTGCTTTTGTAGACCTACTGGTTTATTTGATGTTGATTTTCCTTTAAACCTGGCAAGCCCTTGACCTTTTCTAAGGAATGTTCTATGAGGTTTCTGCTTTTCATTTTCCTGTGATGTCTTCTCTTCTTTGGAAGCCTTAACAAAATAAAAGAAAAAAATTAATACAACTTGTTAGATACCCTGCATTTCCGATGAATAGTATATATAAGGATCAGGAGCAACAAGTTTATTCACATAAAAATGTGTTTATTGTGGGCGTACACCAATTACGTCACAAAAATCTTGAGTTAACTTGATAAATGATAAAAGAGAACAGAATCCAAAATAAAAACGAGACATGATGCACATGTTACAGAGCTAACCTCCTCAAGTTTAAGTTGTTTCTCTAAAAGTTCCTCGAATGTCTTTACAGCAGATCCACTTCCTGGATATTAAAAAGAAATGACAGTGAAAAGGAAAATTTGTCCATACGAGATACAACACTCACAACATAAAAAGTAGATGCAGTTATTGAATGTCATCATACCTATGCCTGGTTTGATAGGTCTCATTTCATCATTTACGTCAGGTTTTTCATTTCCCTGTTGATTTTCATTCTAAAGAGGAAATTATCAAAAGAATTGCATGAAGTGAATAGCATACTACACACACTGAATTACAATATTATTTTAAAAGGTCAGAAAGCATATGAACTGTTCTGACAAAAGTGTCTGTTCTTAACCCTTTCACTCCCAAGCTGGCCGGAACCGGCCGCTAAGAAATGTGCAATTATTCCCAAGCCGGCCGGAACCGGGTGCTGAAACAGCCTTTGTTTTGATGCCCTCTCACCTCCCCCGTAAGGCTAGAAACTCTATAAAGTACATGTAATATATGTGTTACAGGTCAAATTTGATTTCAGGTGAAATTTTTTAAACCCAGGTTGATTCTCAAATTCCTTTGTCTCCTAGCCCTAATTAATCATAGGAAACAAAGGAAACTGAGAATCAACCTAGGTTAAATCAAATTTAACCTGAAATCAAATTTGACCGTAACATTGTACATGTGCAACTGTATACCCCCACATGCAGCACGAGACTTGATTTCTGTTAATATTCATTAGAGGGCAGCTGCTTTTTTTTCATGGCCATATGAACGAATATTAGAAGCCATCTACTTTGTCTTACTGATTTTCAATTTTTCCCAACTGCTTTTGATATTTATCAGGCCTCAAATATCTACCTCTTACACCTGAACTCTTTCCAAAGTTAAACACAAATAACCCTGAACTTTGAGATTGTATTCTCATACAATTTTCCAAGAACTGAAGTGCTTGGAAGAGCACTATGGTTGAACCTCGATTTAACGAACCTCTATATAATGAAGTGCTCAGTGTAACGGACAATTTTCTTTACCCCAGTGATAGTAAAATATGGCTGATTCAATAAACGTTGCTTTGGGCATTGGGAATTGGGCACAAGGAAGCTATTGTTTGGTGGTCACTCAGGCAAATAATGACATTGTTCTGTTTGCCCAGATGCCCAATGCCCAAAGAAGCCTTTATTGAAGCAGCTATACATGAAAAAGAACCTTGATATAATGAAACCTTCTTATAATGAACACATTTCCCTTGGCCCTTCATTAAATTGAGGTTCCACTGTATTATGCAAAGCAACTTCTAGCTTCTTTAGTTGACTCAAAATTGCTCCATCGTTTTTAGCCATATTCAACCTTTCTCCAAGAAAAAACCGTAATGCAAAGCACAGTCAGCACTCTACATTCTTTTGTTCAAAGCCACCACCAACAAGTTCTTTGCTTTGCAAAATCAGTTCAGTGATTAACTAGCTATTATAACTTTTAAGGAATAAACTGAATGTCACTAATATCACATCCATTTTTTACATGTTCATGGAAGTTAATACTCACTGCCACATTAGATTCCAAAGAAGCAACTGTTAAGTCTATAACAGTTTTTTCCTTTTCAAAACTTTCATCAAAGTCCTCTTCAGCATCAGATCCAGTATCCACGTCCTCAGTCCCTCCTTGACCTATGTCATTTAAACCTACCTCAGATTCAGAATCATACAGAGGGTAAACTCCACTCATGGCATCCACATCTGACTGGTCGTCAGCATGAGACTCCTCACTAGCAAGAAGGTGTTGTGCCCCAGGATCCAGATTCCATTGTCTTTCGTTGCCTTGTGTAACTGCAATAGGAGTAGTGTTTCTTTGAAGAGCATCATTATGATCTTTTACATTCATTTCTAAATCACTCTGGATCCCTGTCTCTTGGCTAATATACCTTCTGAATCCTTCATGCTCAGGAGTTGAATTTTGACTTTGGGAACCCTGTGCAGCTGCAGTCATGTTACTGGTAATCATCCCTATATGTGACATGGGGCTACCTGGACTTGTGAAACCAACAACAGGCTGCCCATGCATAGGGGTGACTTGCACACCAGAAGAGATGGGTATTGATCCCCAAGGGAGGTGGTAATTTGGTGAGTTCCACATCATAGGATAAACTGTTGCATTAAAAGATGCTACACTTTCTTCAAGGTTTTCTTTGCCTTTCGCTGGCATCTGAATTCCAGGGAATGCAACTTGTTGCTGCAAATGATAAAGACTTTTTGGTGACTCTGATGAACTAGAGGAGGATTCAACTTGGGTTACCACACTTCCTGGAACAGGAACAGATGATGATGTGGGAAATGAAACAGGAACAGGAGTGCTGTTAGGTCCAGCTATTTCACTGGAATGATATTCAGTTTCTGGCCTCATCACAGCAGATGTGGGCATCCTTGAGAAATGTTCTTGTTGGCTTTTCGTAATCATAACATCCCTCAGGCTTGATGCAGTTTCTAAATTTGGAGAATAATTTGTTGGGTTTAAAACATGTTGTTGTTCTTGAAGTTTCTTCTGAGCTGCTAAGATGGTTTGCAATTTACTTTTTTCAACCTTGAGTGTTTCCATAGCCAGCTGCTGCTGACGGTACATGCTTTCTTGTTGTTGTTGTTGCCATTGACGCAGCTTTCTGAATTTCTCCAACAGCTCGGTCTGATTTTGAGGTTGTGTTGCTATATTCCTGGCCTTTAAAGGTTGCTGAGATTTCTGTACTACTGAAAATAAAAGCACAAAAAAGTGATGATGGACTTATTAAAAAAAACTAAAAAAAGCTTGATTGGCAAGATTACATATTATGGATAATCAGGTAATACTGACAGTGATACTTTAATTTACCAATATGACAGGTACTACAAGTAGGGGGAGGGGTGGTGGGTATTTTGAAATTGACTACCACACTTAAACACTCTAGTTGTGATCACTACAGGTAACAATTACTTAATTGTGGAATTATAATTACTCATTACTTTTGTTTTAAATGTCTAACCAATAAAAGAAATACATGCAGGCGCTCAAAGATTGAAGGTCCATAAGAAAAGTTGAAAAAAGCATTCATTCAACAATTTTATCACTGACGATGCATGAGTATTCGTTTAACTGAATATCTATCAACTTATCAAAATTGACCGATCGACAGATATTGGATCATCGAGTTTTCATCCACCGATCAGATGTCGATCACCTACCTCCAACCTGTTGAATGCTCATCTTTATGTTGGAATTCACGATTCCTCCATCTTCGGCAAAATATGGGTTATTTTCCTTCTGAGAAATGCTCCCAGCGTCTACAGCTCTAAATTCTTCCATATTTTCTACACTGAATTGATTTAATTCTGCTCATAGCGAAACTACCTTTTCCGAATCCTAATTTACGTAGCGAATTATCATCCCGATTTTGTTTAAAAGAAGGCCGATCTATTCAGTGACTTTTTTAAAACTTTGCGATTGATAATTTCAAGCTAATGAGTATTTTCAATTATGCTGTAATGGTGAAACCATCGAAGCGAAACTATAGGAATTTGGATAAGCAACGCGCCATTTTTTCAAAGTTTACAATAGCAAAAATTGCACCCCCGTTCACATGCGCGCATTGTAGAATACGCTGACTACCATCGCGGGCGCTTCAAACATGGCGAGGAGTTTGCAGGTTTCCAAACTTGAAGAAATCTTGCAGAAGGAGCTAAATACAACAAAATTAAAACCTTTAGGATTTGCAACTGGTGGTTGCATCAACGAAGGCCAGAGTTATCTTACTGAAAATGGAAAGATCTTTGTCAAAATCAACGAGAAATCTGAGGTAAATTTGACGTCTCAGTAGAGGCCGGGGAATCTCCTTCGTTATGTCAAACTCTCCGCTTGTTAAATAAACAGTTGGTTTGGTTTTCCTTTCAGGCGACAAAAATGTTCGAAGGTGAATTTTTAAGCCTGGAAACTATTTATCCAACGAACACGGTCCGAGTTCCTAAACCAATCAAGGTTAGTCTATTATTCTAGTATCTGCATGCCCGTCTACTATCTGTATATTTGAAAAAGCCGGCAAACATCGAAGTTGGAAACAACGGTCAGATTTTAGTTTATGTTGGAAGCTCCCTGACCGTGCACAATCCTTTGTTTTTTGTTCGCAAATTGTGACTGAATAAATTAATGCGATGTCTCTATTATTGGTCAGTAAGTTTAAAACGATAGGAATACTATTGAATGTTGTGCACCGTCAGGTCCATAAAAGCTAACAAAAACATGTAACAAAGGAGTCTAACGGGTTTCATAACCATTCCATAACTTATCCGGACTCAATCACAGTTCGTCAGCTGATTTTTAAGGCGCTCTTCAGCTCACGCAAAAAATTTTCAAGACATTCTTCTCCAATTTAACTGTTTTGCAGTTTGACATAATATTTAAGTGTACAGTAATGATAGCTACAGTCTCAGACAAAAATGGTTGGGACACTTCCACTCAACACTTTTTTTTTTTCACTTCTGGCCCTTTTTTACTTCCCTGTTGTCCCAAATTATGTTGTTAATCGCAGTTAACTCGCCAAATCTTGCCCACCAACGTTGAGAGGGTAAGAAGACAGTAAAGTGTTCCAACAATTTTGACTGAGACTGTGGGTTAAACTGCACACACATTATAAGACTTGAAATAAGGGAGCAACTACAGAATACAGGGCCATATTTTAAGATCTTAAGCAGAAATAGCTTGGTGGCTCGCTAATCATGACAAGTCTTTAAGGAACTAGAAATATATAAGCCAAATAAGACTATAAGACAGACATAAAGAAGATGTAAGAGTATAAGATTTAAAGAGCAAGTTTCGTGACTTGGTGGCTCTATGGCTCATCAGTAAAGGTTAGCGTCTTAAAGAATGAGAAAGGTATATGTTGTAGTTAATTTTTTATCTCAGGTAACAGGTAATATATGCTAATAAAGTTGAAACAAAGGAAAAATAAAAATTACCTGCGATAAAAAATAAACTACAACATATCTATTTTCGCGGCTCGACAACTCAGTGGCTCTTCAGTCAAGGTTATATACATGTAGTTTAGTGGCTCGGTGGCTAGTCAGTCGCGACTACCAAGCTGCCAAGCCGGTCCAACAAACATACCTAGAAAATTTGCTGTATTCTGTAGTTATGCTGAAATAAGTCCAAGAAGTAGTAAGAAGCAATAAAGAAGCCATCTTGACTATTCACAGTAAAGAACTGGGCTCGATCTTGTTACATCATTGGATAAAAAAAAGTATCCAGATTTAGTGTCCACCCGATTCCGGATTCATAGCGTCAAACATTTCCACTCTGGAGAGCTCAGAAAGTTGCAGATTTGTATGCTGGATTTACTATAGATATGTATGGAGTGAAGTCGAATCCTCAAAGAAAAAGTTGTGGATTCAAAAATATCTGGATGCGTGTAGATGGGGCCTTAATTTTACAGTAACTTTTGCTCTGTTTTGCCTATCAGTAGTTTCGCTCTTTACTACTTAGTCTTTACTGAAAAAATGGCATACCTCAGTGGAAAGACTTAACTAAAATATTATCAGCATCAATCAAAGAGAACTGTGTTTTTGTAGGAATCATTTTCTTACATCAGTCTACATTTTTTTTACATTACAAGTAGATATTTGACCATCCTGCTGGGAGTGGATCAATTTTCATTATGGAACATATTGATATGAAGGGTTTGAGGAAATATCAAGCACAGCTAGGAGCACAACTTGGAAGGTAACTCAACCATCTCTTAGAGGTGTCCGCCTTTAATAAACAGTCAGTCAAAGTCAATCAGGCGGGGTTTTTTTCTTTTGGAGAAGAAAAGGAAAAGAATGGAATGCCTGATTAAATTTTTGTTTTTTAAAGAGACACCAAACACCCTCAAACTTATGTCTAGTCAGCCCTTCTTAGCCATGATGGGGATCAGATTTAGATGATCGTTGGTATGAAATACATCTGCCACCAGAATAAATTTGTACTCGAGGAAGGCAATAAAATGGCACTAATCTTTGAACAGCTAGCAAGTGTATAGCAATTCCAGCATTTCACTTGAAGGATGTTCAGATTTGCTCTAGTTGCCTTTAGGAAATTGACTTAGTAATTCTTGAGATTCATTAGAGCAAACAAAAATATAGTGTTCAATTTACATTATATTCCCAGTTCTTCTATTTTTGTTGACATTTTTACCAGAGGACTTTATTCACTGAAACCCTTCAGCCAATAAGAGGAGAACTTTATAATACGTGTTACTTCAGAACCAGTCAGAAAGAACACCAGATACTAGCTTTTTTGCATGTGATCTTACAAATTAGTGGATCATGGACAGCCTCCTTCTCATGCGAAACATACAGAGATGATCAGATCTCATGGTATCATCTTCTATATAATTTATATCTGGTTAAATTAAACTGGGTCCTGTTTCTTCCCACAGACTACATATGGATAACATTAAAAAATTACAAAAGGCTGAAATAGAGGAAAACAGGATTGGAAAGGGGAAGGACCCAACAGCTATTCATAAATTTGGTTTCCCAGCTGTGACATGTTGTGGTTACATTGGACAAAACAATGAATGGTGTGATGACTGGGTGGTAAGTGATGAGGTTTTAATGTATAAATTGCAGCCACGGAAATGAAATAATCCTGAAAAAGGGAAGGTAACAAAGTCAGGAAATACAGCTGTTTTGAATTGAATCAGTCCTCCTTGTCATCATCATCATCATCATGATCATGATCATCATCAATCATCGCCATTATTTGTCATTTCCATTTCTGTGTTTGAGAGGGACCCTGTGTCTGATGCACCACACTTTTTGATTAGCCAACAGGCTAATAAGCCCTTTGCCAGACTCTCTCTCTTCATCTTTCATTAAAAAACTATGTAAAGCCTTTGCAAGCTGTCAGACTGGAATCTTGTTGGTTCCCATACTAGCGGACAATTTAGGGTGCTGATAGCAATGTCCTACCAGCTGCAGACAACGTTCCTTTACCTTATAGGACAACTTCTGAATATTAAAACAGGATCATAGAGCTCCTCCATAGCTTTTTGAACAGTCAAAGTATCTTTCACTGCAATTGCAATCAAAACTAATAGTAATTTTGGCCTCATTTTTTGTTGTAGACATTTTACACCAATAGATTACAGCAGCAAATGGACCTAATTGATAAAGAGGTAGGATATGTCAATGCCTATAGGTCAGGAGTAAATTTATTAAATGGTTTCTCTTCAGGTTGATTTTAATTTCCTTTTCCTTAATCCTGAATAATAATAGAGAGAAGACAGAGGAACCAAAATCTCAATATGTAGTACTTAAGTCAAGCTACCTGTAGTTGTCTCTGTTGAGAAAGTAGCATAATATAACATTGTTCTCACTTCCCTTTGTCCCCTCCTCCCTCAGTGCAGTTTCAATGCCTTTGAATTAGCAGTTTAATTTGTTGCTGTTCAATTTGACATGTGGGATGTGATACATCTTCAGTATGGAGATTCAGAGACAAGATCTCTTTGGTCAAGCCTTAAGCTAAAAATACCAGAGTTCTTTAAAGATGTACCAGATATAAAGCCTTCCCTTCTTCATGGGGATCTTTGGAGTGGAAATGCAGCAGAAACAGATGATGGTCCAGGTAATGCAACTACAAATCATTTTAAACTGTTAAATACATGTACTTGCTAAAAGATAGCACCACATTGCTTAACAACAACAGCAACAACAACAACAACTTTATTAAGCCTTAAAGAAATACATTTACACATTCACACTGCCTGCAGTTAGCAAAAGCAATTATTTTGAGGCAAGCAGTGTGGGGACGCTACATACATGTGTTAAATTCAATCACATTAAAGGAAGAACTATAATTACAAAGAGGATGCAGCATTGTCTCTTAATTCCCAATTGGAGAACCTTAACATTGTAAAAGTTCCTAGAACTGGGGAGTGCTTGCAAGGAGGGAAATTTTAGTACTGTTTTCCATGGACAAACAAAGATGTCTCTTCCCAAGAGGAGTAAAGGAGTTAGCCCTTGCACCCTTTAACCCCCAGTTATTTTCCTACAAAACAATTTTCCAGACTGCTCAAGTCCATACATTTCCTTAAAAAAAAAATGGATGAGAGAATTTTGTTTAATGACAAAGCATTTTCCTGCAGATGATCATTTTGTTAATTCTCATAACCTTTTCCCTTGATAATATATTGAGATAGGTGGGAGAAAATTGATGTTGGTCATTCGCAGGACTTAACCCAAACAATGATGACAGCCGGCGAGTAGCAAAAAAAACTGCATTTTTCACCAATTCCTGAACACCTAAAACATCAAGTTTCCACTCCAGGGGCATTTTACTTCAATGAAGAGTTATGTGAGGATGCTCCATGCCGACATACAACCCCTTTAATACCCTTCTATATACCATTTCTGACAAAAAAGTTAATACCTCTTTCATACTTTCTATTGACTTTCACATATTATCTAGTTTAGAACTGTGCATTCCTCTTAAATGCCATAAATGCAGTGTCTTAAAAACATGAGTAAACCATTGCCTTGTCCCAAGGCCTCGATATTGTGCGTGGCTGATGTGTTCCAGGTCACTTGGTCTCCCAGCTGTTTAAGTCTCAGATACATCACCGAAATGCATTGACCATGCCAAGAAGGCCTGGGAAGACACCATACAGGGACTACTAGGCAAAGTAAATCACAAAACCAGAACGTTTTCTAGACTTTTTCACATCCATGAAATGCATATGTTAGCCCTTTTTGGCCTTTTTACAGTCGCTGACTGAAATGACAGATTTATTCTTTTAATGCTTGCAGTTGTATTTGATCCAGCTTCATTTTATGGCCATCATGAATTTGATTTGGCAATAGCAGGAATGTTTGGTGGCTTTTCCAAGGCATTTTATGATGCTTATCACAAGGAGATACCCAAAGAAAAAGGCTTTAACAAAAGGCATCAATTGTATCAGCTTTTTCACCATTTAAACCACTGGTAAGTTAATTGTGTATGTTATGATGTTCAGAACAGCTAATGAAGTACAGGGCTGTCATTAAGGGGCGTGAGGCCGGGGATTTCCTCCGGCTACCATGAACGTGGCCCCCAGCTACTTTCAAAGGAAAATAGAACAAAAATAGAACAAAAAGAAACCCCTAGCTGTTTCTTTCCCTGCCTACTTGTTGTATTTACCCGGCAACTTGAAACTTTAGTGACAACTCCGGAAGTATGAAACCCATTTTTGACATATTATGCTTTGTAGTTTACAGCAGACTCACATTGTGTTTACAAGCCAATGTATCATTCAGTGCGATAATGAGTGCAATAAAATTTGAAACATTACACAACATAATTACAATATACACATCAACTGACATGGGGTGGCATTACCCGCCACCCAGTTAGCTCAGTTGAGAGAGGGCCAGTCTGCGTGGAAGGACATGGAGGGTTCACACAGTCTTGAAAAGTCCTTGAATTTTAGGGAATGTAGAGAAGTTGGTGAAGCAAACAGTTCAAGCCATAAAGTCTTACTAGAATAGACTGGGAATGTACACTTTTTTGTACAATATGTGAAATTATATTACTAGTAGGTAGTCCTTGAAAATCTAATGTAGTCCTTGAAAAGTCCTTGAAAAATGGTTTCCATTTTTTGTAGGAACCCTGACATTGGTTCAAACCCTGCGCAGACCAACAACCAGGGTCTTTAAAAAACTGGAAAGATCACGCTGGCTGTGATTTAAGATCTTGTCTCAGTTCAGATGATCACGTCATTGGCAGTGTTCTTACCAGACCACGGCATTGCAGCATTGCTTCTCTTTTTCCGGAAATTATGCCGCACTATAATTAGCCTAAGGGGTCCCGAGGTGCAAAGAAGGAAAACAACCTATTAACATAATCGTATGTAAGCATACCCACAAATGCCTACATTTCCTTATAATATAAGCCAAAATTTAATTGGTTACGGTGTCTTAAGAAAACACCCATCATTATCCAAGACTCAGACCTGGGAAAACATTGAATAAACTATATCTAAAAATAAGATTATGACCCGCTTTTTTCCCTCTCTGTGGGTCCTGTGGACCCCAATGTACGAAATCCTGGTAAGAACACTGCATTGGGCAGTGTCATTAAGCCATTGACGTCATCTTCTTCATCCTATCTGGAAGGAGTCGTACAAGAGTAGGAAACATAGACCTCAGTGGTGTTGTCTATCCCTCATGGGGGGAGGGGACTCTTATGGGCGTACAGTAATATTGGTGACATGTGCGGTGGCGGTGACCCTGCCAAAATTGGCAAACCAAAGTTATGTAAATATATTGATTAATCAAAGTAAATAATATTGAGTAGAATTTTTAAAACACCAGTGACATGAACACAGTAAGATCATAATTTATTGTATTTATCATTCATTTCAGGAATCACTTTGGTACAGGTTACAAGTCATCCTCCTTAGCAATCATTCATGGACTACTTCAAAGTTCCTAGCAAAATATCCATATAAAATTCAAATATATATTTAAGATATTTATGATGTTCCCAGGGCAAAAAAGTATACCGTAAAATTCTGAAAATAAGCACTGGGGCTTATATTTTTCAAAGGCCCTTTTTGAGGGGCTTGGTTTTGGAGGGGCCTATATTCGGAGGGGCTTATGTACAGAGGGAAAACACAACAGCTGTCGTCATTGGTGGGAAAACACAACAGCTGTCGTCATTTTACTATGAGTTTTAGCAAGAATATCACAGTGGTGAAAACAAATTATCAAATGTTAGAAGTTTTATCATTTTTCAATCGGGAGAGGGCTTAACCTCCTTTAATAAAGATAACAGTCCTCACTTTTCTTGTGAATCAAAGGCACAATGAAACTTTCCAGGCTGTCTATTTTTTGAGAATACATGAAAAACACTTTGTTTGTAGTCGTTCTCCTCCTTGAATCTTAAGGTCTCTATTATTACTACTACTCAGACAAACACCACTGCGTTGGAATACCTGAGACACACTCTTTTCTGTACAAGACATAAACAATTTGATTGATGACTATTCCTATTTCACAGTTTAAGATTATATTTGGAAAGTTTCTAGTTATTTAATTTTATATGGCTTATCAACTTAATTCTGTCAAATCTGGAAGAAAATACACCATAACTTTGACTAATACAGTAAAATGAGTGCTTCAAGAGTTTAAGTTGTCAGAGCCAAAAACTGCTTATCTCTGAGATGAATGGAAAGGTGAAAGTTTTTTGCCCTGCTTTCTGAGTACATACATATTTCTGTACTAAAAATTAATTAATATCTTTAAAATGTAAATATAGCCAATAAAGATGAAAATTTCTTAATCTGAAGATAGAATAATTAATTTTGTTGGACCATGGATGGGGCCACACTGATCAGTCACACTGTGGTTTGCATTATAGTAAGTTATCCTCTGCAATCTGTTAGAACTTACGAAAGGTATCATGATCAACAACTAAAAATAAATTCCAGTCCATTTGTTTTTGAGTTCGTTATGGCTAGTGTGGCTAGTTTTGTTTGCATAAAAAAAATAGATTGCATTTTGCTGCACTTTTTTGTTACAGATGTATTGACAGCCTGTAGGAACATGTAAAAATACAGCAAGAAAAATTGAGTCACAAAATTTCCTCAATTTTTGTTCTTATTACAGAATAGTTTATCTCATCATTGTGTAAAGAACTCCAGCAATCTAAATTCTTAATGTTAATTCCATGAACAGGATGATTTCGATGATTGTCATAAAACTCTTTCAATAACAAACCAATTTTCTTTGTTCAAAACTTTTCCTTGATTCTTAAAATGTGTATCAAGTAGGAGTAAACCAAGTCTTCATGATCGCTTGCTTGCCAAGTAGATGCTCCAGAGAAATGACATAACATTACCAGTAAGTACACGGTACTGAAAACAGATGAAAAACAGGTATAATTAAAAAAAAAAAAAACAGACAAAATTCATTTGGGAAAATTTAAATCAAGATTCTTGAATTGAAACTTAATCAATATTATGAATAAAAAGTTTTTTCAAAACGAATTTAACATTGGTTAGATTTTTACTTTTAATTTCCAGTTGTCTACTCTATTAATAGCAGATAGTGATATTAGGTCGTTATCTTCAAATTAAAACAGTTTGCAGAATTTATTAAAACTTTACGTCTAGTAACACTAGATGAACTTACCTGCAAGGGAACATAATTGAGGTTGAAGTACTGAAATAGAATCCACACTCGCCAACTCATCTTTAGAGCAGTCCAGTAATGCTGTCGTATTTTTATCATTGCCTCTTTGTGTGATTTCCCCTGCAAATAAATTTATACATAAATTAGAATTATGGTAACATTAATTCATACTATACTGCATGAGCAAGACAGTACAGTACAGAATAATAAGCACGACTAAAATGCACAGTGCAGGTCCAACATGCACTGGTTACACTCACAGTAGACCCCTGGGGGGAGAAGTACGCAATAAGGTTATGTCATGCAAACAGATGCAACAACTCCCAACCATGTTGGGAGTTGCAATGCATCGTGGAAAGGATACAACCCATAAGACTTGCTCTCTCCAAGGAGACCATGGGTAATGCGCCTGCGTGGCCCCAACAATGTTGAGCCACGCTTCGGCGACCATGGAACAAAAGAAATGTTGGGAGTTGTTGGCTCAAAGTTTGACCAGTTTCAACAGGGTGGATGCAGCATGTAACATCCAACAATGTTGGCAGTTGTTGGCCAATAATGTTGTGTGCATTTGCACAGGGCTTTAGCCCTTGGCGACTTGATTAAAGCCCTCAGACAGCAAAGAGAAACTAAAATATTTGAGAAAATCTAAAATGCTTAGCACTTAGGATTTCAGTGATTAAGAGCTCCTTGCCTCTCTCTTGAACAATGATAAACTGATTAGACAAAATGCACCTAAGTTTTTATGAGCACAAAGAGGATAGGTGAAGGTGACCTAAGGCACTAGCCCATGAGCACGCTCTTAGGAGGGTGGGATCCAGGAGTTTCTCTGTCCCACTGCTGCCACCTCTACCCTCAGAGAGCTTGCTCATAGGCTACGCAAGTAGTTCCAAAGTGCACTTGGTGTGCCCAGAGACAAGTTGCTACATTTTGGCAGCATTATAAAGTAAGACAGGATCCATGAATTCACTCACCTCCATAATTGCAACTACATAAAAAAAGATGAATAGAAGCAATGGACTCATTACACCCCTGTCCACCAGCAGCCTCTTGGCTTTACCATATGAGGTCGATTTAGGAAGAAACTTTTCCAGGTACTCATAGAAGTAATGGATTAATGGGCCACTTATAAAAAATCTGTAGAGAAAGAGTTGATATTATACTACTGACAATACAAACTAAACTCGCAGGTGCAGATCTACATCAGTTTCCATCGTTTTACGGAAATCGGTCACATTTTTCATATTAAAGATATTTTTAATAATAAAAACACTTTCCCAGTTGAAATCTGGCCAATATCCTGTCTGAATGACTCGGAAACCCAGGAAATAGGACTTTAAGGTGTAAAAATCCAAAAAGTTTCTTGGGGAAGCCGCCCCCCGGACCCCGTTAGAAGCTTGCGCCTTCAGCGCTCATTTAGGAAATTGGTACGTATTTCTCTTAGATCCGTGCCTGACTCTTAAACTTGAATAAATGAGCTAGAGGAAACTTGGCACCTAGGGAAGGTACTTGGATGTGCCACTTGGACCCTGGAACCCTAAGCCTATACCAGAGCTAGTTCGGATGAATTTTTCTACCCTAAAATAGACTAAACTGGCAAAACCTCTCCCTATTCTAGAGTTCCCATTTTCAAAAAATTATAGAGGTCTGTGCTTTCTTTGCTATTTAACTGAGTTAGGGGTATAGAAATGGTAAATTCGAGACTTTGTGAGGCTGCAAGACCCCGGTTTCAAAATTTGAGACTAAGTTTTTTAAAAAAATTGAGACTCCAAGACACAAAATCACCCGAAAATAAGACTTCAAAACCCATCACAAACACTTCCAAGATTTGGGCCAAAATTTTCCAAGACCCACATTTTTCGAGGAACACTTCCATAAACTTGAGTTGTGGGTAAGATTTGTCCATTTCATTTTTTTTTTGGAATATCAATTCCCAGTTTTCCTCGTCTAAACTCAAATCTTCAACAAACTAATCAGTTTGCGGGAAATTAATCTGCTATTCTAGATCCAAACTCTCTGATATACCCTACCCCAGACTAAGTTGTTGGAAAACCATACTCTTGATAGTGGCACATATGTATTTATTATATAGACACGAGCGTTTTAATGGAAAATATACCACTCGTAAAATTCATAAAAACTACATCCGGGACCCGATTGGTTTATTTTCCATAATCTCACACGTGAGTTTATCGATAACTTAAGTTCAGTAATTTCCCTCTATTATTTTATCAATATCTTTTTGTCTATATAATAAAAAGAACATTATACGGCGGCTTGAAGATATGAATTTTATTTTCGAGTGGCAAAAACAATATTTTACTCACTCGCTGCACTCGTTCGTAAAATGTTGTTTTGCCACTCGAAAATAAAATTCATATCTTCGCACCACTGTGTAATATCCTCTATATAATTTATGTTACAGGTCGAAATTAGGGCTAGGAGACAAATAAAACTGAGAGTCAACCTAAGTTAAAAAAGTTTAACCTGACTGACCTGCAACTTACATCCCATATAAGGCAGTACTCTCCCCAGGAACCTGGCTTACCTGCCAATTCCAGTGATTAAGATTTTTTATTGCACATACCAGTTATTCAATACAAAAACTTCTGTAGGAATGTATACTCACCCATATCCTGAAAAGGCTAACACTGGTCTATACTCAATGGGTACATTTTTTCCACGTTTCTCAATTCTTTGAGATACATAGTTACCCAGCCCAGCAATAACAGCACTGTTAAAAGAACAAACAGGGTTTTCATTACATGTATACAGTCTCAAAATAAATCATCCAGGCATTGTTTCTTTACCACCAGAAACCACTTCCTGAAAAGCAATGATCACCATTGATACAGCCAAACCTCTGCGTGCGACAACTTTTTCCCTAGCAACCCAGACACAGCACTGTATTTGGAACCTGCAGAGTCATAAACAGCCCCCCTCCCCCCCACCCCCTTCTCACCCCACTTACCCCTTACAATCAAGCCAGGTCAAACTCGCCAAGATTCTATCAATGAAATGATTGCTTGGAAAATGAATCATTGGTCATTGAGGATTTCAGCTCATTTCTTCATTCCTGCATGAACACTGAGCAGTGAATTCACACACAAGGTAGTTATGAGTTTTCTGCTGGCTCATTTTTCTTAAATTTGATGCAAATGTCTTCTCAACAGCTTTATCCATTCAAAGATTTTTCAGTCTGACCAAATACTGAGAAGTTGAAGTCAAACATTTACAGCTCATTTACACCTAGAGATGGTGGAACATACAACTTGGGGGGTGGGGGATGCTGACTAGTGGCTTGACGTGGAGACGCTGAAGTTGGACATAAAGTTTTGCCATGTCTTTATCAGATATAAATACAGTCATTAAACATTAGTCTTTTTTGTTTTTTCTTTATGAATTATTAATGATTTTCGAATTTTTCAGAAGAAGTGGAGGCTCCACTCTCCCTGCAAGAGTTCTGGAAATGGTCTAGCCTTAGTGTGAGTCCACCATTTACTAAAGTTAATAAATCCAAATTCAGTACAATATTATATATGAATATTTTGCAATGAGTCTCTCTTACGCATACACTGAAGTCACTCATCAGTTTGAAACTGGTTGCCGTGCAACGTTCTGCTTGCAGTATCTAATGGGCAAGGTTATACCATGGCTACCCTGCCTGCCCCCTCTTATGTAGATATGCAAATAAATGAGCTGACTACACATAAGCAGCTTTTTGTTCTTTAGAACACACACTAAAGAAAGAACAAGAAGACAGTCAGTTGGAAAACTTTAAGAACTTAATTGCTGTAATAATCTCTCCCCGCGGCGGAGGAAGTCTGCGTAGTAACGCTCGCAGATGATTCACGTCTGGGATGCAGCATTTGATTTTTTATGTTTTCAAGTTTGTGGTACTTTCTCTTACCTTGTAACACTCTTGGTTAATATTGGGTGTTTCAGCACACAATACTTGTAGCTCACAGCTAGCTGCTCCAAGAATCCCTTGTCTTTTTTTTCCTCAGATTTGTCCTTCTCCAAGGAAGCCGCCATCTTTTGTCAGAACCGTCCTCACGTGGGGGACTCGGGATGAATTTGAGTTATTAGAACCCAGTCTCTTGAAATCCGAGTCGCAGAGGAAAACGTGGGAAAAGCTGTGGAAAGATAAACGTGGTTTCGAGCTCCGCAAATATTTTTGAAAACGTCTATGCAATGAAGAAAGAGGTTGACAAAGAATTAAACAGTTGTGAAGTGTGTACAAGCGCTGCACATAAGTACAAATGCCCGTCATGCAATACAAAGTAGTAAGTATGATCGAAATAACATGTCTCGATTCCAACCCCATATTTCCAACATTAAGCTTAGCTATTCTCTAATGTCAAACGTGTATTATTTATTTTTCTCTTTCTGCAGCTGTTCTCTCTCCTGCTTCAAGACACATAAAGGTAAAAATGAATTTGGTTAGCCATTGTGTCGGATGTATTGTTGTCGTTGTTCATGATGATGATGACAACGGTGATGATGATGGTGGTGGTGGTGGTAGTAGGGAATAATTCTATCAATTATTATTTCATGTTTCGCTGAATACTTAGAGTGCTCAGGGTTATCAAATCTTTATTTAAGGTTGGTAATGTGAATAATGATGAAAATATGAAAAGGTATCATTCCTGGTGATGGTCGCAGGACCTGATGTAATGATCTGTATATTTTTCTCTATTCAGCCCGCTGGGGACCTGAGGCCGTATTTGTTTTCAGTGTCTTTCTATGGGGTTTAGAGATATTTCCCTCATCCCTCTCCAGTAAGCGTGCACAATCAAAGGGGGTCAAGCTTTGCCTTGAAGTCTATTTCAAAGTAGACTGTTTCCTGCAAATTTCTGTTATTTCATCACTCCAGCCTCCAGTTGGCGCCTTTGTTCACAGTGTTATGGGAATGGTCTATTAGAGGCTAGGGAGTTTTTTAGAGGAAATATGGTATTCTCCAGGCATGTTTCGATAGAGAAATTTGGATTTAGGTTTTGAAAGTCGGATTTCAGATCTTGCAACGAAATACAAAATCCAAAATCAGATTTCAACTTTTATTGTAGAAATTCAGCCTCAAGGTGGATTTCAATTAAGACACCCAAAGTTGGATTTCATGGATTTTCTTTTTTACCATTTTAAGGGGAAAATCCAAAAAAGGATTTGTGAAACTGTTCTCGGGAACACTGGTCTTTTTCTACTTACTATGCATGTGTGTGCTGGTCTGCTGTTCTTGAGAACGTAGATTGTCTTTTTCAAATCCATTTTCGCATTTCCCAATAAGACTGAAGGAAACTTAAGGCAATCCAAGGACAGATTTCTCGCAATTTACATCTGTTTTTGGATTTCACATGTTATTGAAAATCATATATCCGGATTTCAAAATCTATAAAATCCAGATTTTCCAATCAAATGCATCCCAAGCCTTAATACCTAGAGTGTTAATAATTTTTGTGTGGACCTAACTAAGGTGAGGGGATTTCAGTTGTCACTGTTCGTTTTTTACATTGTTTCCTCAGTGGTCCATTTTCATTTTTAAGAGTAGCCTTTTTGTTCTTGTTTATTGTAGATGATTTATGTGATAGAGAAAGTAGAAGAAGAAAGGAAGAGAGACAACAAGTAGTTGAGAAGAGCTCAAATAATGCATGTACTGTATATAAAGGTAATCGCTGTCCATATATCTTTTAAACTTCAGTTCACACATGTGATTTGATTTCACCTCCTTATTTTTTTTTTTTCAAAACAGAAGAAGGTGAAATCTCTGGTTCAGATGAAGAGTCAGGTGATGAAGACAGAGTCAGTGGACATATTCTTGATAAACTGGGTGTGTATATAATAAACATATTGCCAAACAGTTGATGATTTCTTTTCAACTTTCCTTAAACTTAGATTTGAAAAATCTCTCTTGATGTTCGTTTTGTGAGAAGATTTTTCGGATCAATTTAGATTTCTGGGGAACTGCCCACCTACCCCTCCCCTAAGCCATCATTTTGCCCTAAGTGAAAAGTAAGTGTTTTTGTTAGCTTAAGGGAGGGGTAGGTGGGCAGTTTTCCCGAACCTAAATTGATCTGATTTTTCAATCCCCTTGGGAGTTGGTCCCCGAGTCCACTACAATTTTGCATAATAACAGATATCATTTCAGTTACTGAGTTTGTAAAAATAATATTATGCCTGCAAGTGTCTATGGTATATTGTTATTTTCGGTTGTCTGATGGTGATGGCCTCTTTAATCTGAGTCTTATGTTGCACTCTCAGCAGGGTTTTTGGCCAAATCTATTAATATTAATACTAATATGCCCTGATGTGATTTACTGTTTTTGCACTGCACTGCACTGCACTGCACTGCACTGCACTGCACATCAGAAAAGACTCCTACCATTTAACCACTACTGATCCAGGGAATTTGGAAATTGGCATTTCAGAGAGTCTAATTTCACAAAATCAGAGGGTATGTCCCCCTTACACGTTCAAGCCTTTTGCAGTTTAATGTCCATTTGCTTCACTTAAGAATCCAGAACTTAAATGTCATCAACAACCCTGTAGGAGAGAAACCTGGGAATGAGGTTGTGTTGTCTGTAGACTATGATGGAATTGTCTCTATCAGTCATTCCCAGTGGAATGTAAATTCCATAGTAGTCATCAAGCTGGCTAACAGTCAGTAAGACTGTTTACAATGTGAGAACATTTCTAGTGACACATAATATTAGGGACGAAACAAACTTCAGGTTCACAAGGACTTGCTGATGGCTGATGATCTTTACTGACTTGTAACTATTTCTCTCCAGGTGATTCCCAAGAACTGTGCAACATGCTACATAACAAGCACTTGCGAGAAATGATTAAAGAAATTGACTCTTCAGAAGATCCTGGAAAAATTCTTACACAAGCAATGCAAATTCCCATATTTACAGAGTTTGTAGATGAATGTTTAAGAATTGTTGAACCACAAGATGAAAACAAGATGGAAGTCTGAACACCAATGATACAATGATCTTTATGTTTGTTTTGATGGTGTTCTCTTGTTTATGCTGTATGGCATAAGAACAGCTGCACATCTGACACCAGGCTATAGCTGTTGAATCGGTTAAATAGTTTTGAAAACCTTGTACTGACAACCTCCAGACTGGATGAACTCACACTCCAGCTAGACCTCCCAGCGCTTGAAAAATAACTTGTTAAATTTCAGCTTTTCCTATGGACAAGAGCTCTTACATTATGCTTTCTGGGGCCACTTTGTACTCATCTTAGTTATTTTGTTAGAGAATGACTAATTACCTGGACCATTTGGGCAAGTGAGCCTCAAAAGTTACTTGTACAGCAAGAAAATTTATCTGTACATGTCCCGGACTACCTGGCGGTACTTTTTTTGAGCGCTGCCTCCTACAGGTTATTTAAAGTTTTTTCAAGCTTGAAGTTATTTGTCTCACATTTGTAATTTTATAACCATTTTAATAACTACACTTATGTAATGTTATTTTATTGAATGATATTTGCGCGGAGATTCCGTTATTAAATAAAGATGATGATGATAATGATGACAAAGATGTAAAGGTCCAACCAACCTGGGTCCTCTTTTTCCTCTGTAGGCCCTGGGAATGATGTTGGCAAAGGTCTTACACCCCAACTGTTTGCAGGGTAAAAACAGTGCCATCTTGTAAAGTAATGTAATAACTGTGATCGATAGTCTAGCCCCTGGGACCAAACTCACAACCACAATTCTACACTCTTCTGGCTGAGAAAGTACTTATTAAATAAATATCTGTCAGAAGCTAAAGTCGTTTCTAATCACTATTTTTTTAGGTCTTTGACAGATACAGTATTT
>OZ038002.1:11654193-11676693 GCA_964035705.1 Porites rus
TACTCACGCACACTCATGATATTTAGTGCGTGACATGACAAAGCAAGTATATTTAATCTGTTTAACAATGGCACAAAGAGTCAAAGTAATTTGTCATAATGAACTTCAAGCGCTCATTTATCTCCTCCACTACCAATAGCCGCAGCAGGCCGTTAGCAAACAGAACTGGTTGTTCAGGATAAAAAGCTGAGCTTACTTACTTATTTCAATATTTTAACAGTAATAAAAAACGGCACATACTCCGGCATGTTCAGGGGGGGTTGAGTACATGCGATAAAAGACCATACACTGACAAAGAGTGGTTTAATGTGCGGTTAAAAATGATAATGAGCTGCCTCCAACTCTTCGTTGTTTGTGTGTTACCCATTCGCGCTGACCGAGAGTGACTTTTCAGCTTCAAAAGTTCTTCGATCTGCGGAAGAAATGTAGAGGTTAATTAATGATTGACTCCGATTCTTCAACTTTCATTTGGACTACCTACTATTAAATGGAACGCGGAAATTGTTGGACCCATACCGCAGAAGACAGATCTCTCTCCTTCGAAATAACACACATTCGAAATCTCGAAATAAAATGGCAGAAAATGTTCAGTAACATTTAGGATTTTACTATTTGTCAGCAAAGAAAAACAATGTACATGAATGGATCACGCCACAGTTGTTGTCTATCCAATATCCTCAATAAAAAAAGCCTTTGTTTCGTAAGATCATGACAGTATGGATGATCCAATAATAAGAGTTTTCTTGCCTGACATCACCGGGTGACACCAGCGTTGGTTATCCAATCACATGGCGTTTTTGTACTTACATCATGGCATCAACCACCATTAACGAATAAGAAAGCTCCCCTGTCATGACATCACAAGATGACATCACCATTGTCCAATCAGGAAGCTCATCTGTGGTGACGTCATAATGCACCTATAAAAAGGATTTCACATGCAATATTCTTTATTTTTAAAAAGATAGAGGATGGCGGTGGTACTTGTCGTCGCATTTAGGTAGCGAAAAGACGGTCATGGCAGAACGCGAAGGAACGCATCGCCGCCGCGAGAGGAAATGTCCAGGGCGTCACCGAGACGGAACTGCTGGTGAACTGGCCGCCGTGTCTCTACTCACGATAAACACTGCCTTCGAACATATTGAAGAAACGCTTGTGAATGTACAAGTAGTCCATGCAGGTGGACAAGATCAGAACGCGAAGGAACGCATCGACGCCGCGAGAGAAAATGTCCAGAGCGTCAACGAGACGGAACTGCCAGTGAACCGGTCGCCGTGTCTCTCTCTACTCACGATGAACAGTGCCTTCGAACATATTGAAGATATGCAGTATGCGTGTGATGCTAGTAAGCTAAACACGCGCCATCGCAGAGCGACACTTAAGCGATTACAGGTAGTCCATCGACTGGACAAGGTCATAGTCATCAATGGTCTAGGGGCCGACTATGTTCCTCCCTCACTGCCTGTCGAACTGATTCCTAACCGAAACGGCGATTACACGCGAACGACAACATCGCCGCGTCGAGGAAAGACTCAGGTTGCAACGCTTGTTGATGTACAGGTAGCCGATGCAGGTGGACAAGATCAGAACGCGAAGGAACGCATCAGCCCCCGCGAGAGAAAATGTCCAGAGCGTCAACGAGACGGAACAGCCGGTGAACCGGCCGCCGTGTCTCTCCTCACGATAAACACTGCTTTCGAACATATTGAAGACATGAAGTATGCGTGTGATACTAGTAAGCTAAACACGCCACCGCACTTAAGCGATTACAGGTAGTCCATCAACTGGACAAGGTCATAATCATCAATGGCTTAGGGGCTGATTATGTACCTCCCTCAATGCCTGTTGGTGTACGAGCTGGGCAAAAATATCATGGCAAGATACATAGCTGCAACAAGCAGTCCATGCAGTGGATAGATCATATTTTGATCTAAACAACGATTTCAGACACGCCACGAAACTTTTTCCCTCCACCTCTTTTTTTCGGGCGCTAATACATTGTAGAAGTGACGTCACAAATAAGTTATATAAGTAGTGATCAGACTCACCAAATTCATAATGCCTTGAATCTGTAATGTATGAAGACCAAGAAATGATAGAGGTGGATCAAGAGGATGAAGCCATGGACACTAGCGATTCCCCAGGAGAACAGCAGTGGAAGACAATCATAGAGGCCTTACAGGAGGACATGACAAATCATGTATCGACCCTGATCACGGGTCAGATAGATAAACTGTTGACGTCTATAATAGTAGACATAGTGGTGGAGAGGGTCATCCGTGCTTTGCAGACAAAACTGATGGATAGACTTGGCTGTCCCACTCAATCAACGGAGGCTCCAATTATCAAGCGACTCATCACTATGATAGGGATACAGTTAATGGAAGGAATTCTATGTTTTGAACAGCAGTCTACCTTGACGGCGGAAAGAGTCATCCCGGCAATGATGGAGGCATTGGGCAATTTCGAGCAAATAATGAGTCAAGAAATGAACCAAGTGCTGAATGACATTTTTGCGACTCTGGGTTGCTAAGAGCAATGTTAGATCTTGACAACCGCATCTTACTTTGTCATTTAACCGGATCGCATCTGAAGCTCGGCAGCGTGAAAACGTTTGTTACAAGATTGAATAAACGTAAACTTTTTTTTATGAACGCTGTCACGTTTGATGCATTATCAGGAAAAATTTAGAACTGCTATTCAGTAGCAGCCGAGTAATAGTTGGTTGGTCAGAGATGTTCATGGTCTCTTTCCAAGTGTGGGTCCAACTCCATTGTAATCCACGCTAGCAGAAGCCTCTTTTCTCTGGTATCCGCCCGCTGAATATACTAGAGAATCTTTCTCCCCGCCCCTCCCCGTTCCCCTTGACTCGCCCCATTTCCTCCTCTCTTCGGGAGTTTCAACATGGCGCATTCGCGATTAAAACAATTCGCGCGCCCGATGAAAACCCCAGCACCGTGCACAGGCTACGCTAGCAGGGAAAACCCCTAATAATATTTAGAGGTATGGTCACTTGCAAGTTAACCGACATTTAGATGTTGAATAGGTATCCTTGAGTTTAAAATGATAAGGTTTTGTTGCCTGTAGTCTTATTGATTTTCTTGGCGATTGCCAGCCAGTGAACCGTACTAATACGAAGCGAAACAATAACGTCCAATGACCCTTTACACTGCATGTTCAAAGCGGTAGAAGCGATTATTTTATTTTTATTTATTTATTTTATATCATTTCATTTATTCTAAAGTATAACAGTTACAACAATTACAGTAATTATCACATAGCATACATGCACACACTGACTATACACCGAAGCACACATGCAATTATACAATTACTACACTGATGCCATCAGCCTATTTTAAGCTATGGGTAGAAGGGATTATCCAGTACGCTATTTTGATTAAAAGATACGGGCGATTACACCGTCAGAGTTCTACAGATTAAATATTAAGGCTGTAAGTACACTATTTCGATTTGGTGAGCTTATTTATCTGGAGAAGGCTTTCTTTACAGTTAGCGGAGTCCCGTTACGATGTTTCCACTTTGAATCAAACCCGCACTATTGCTCTTTAGTCTCACGTGCGCAAAATAAGTCATCCTTATCATGCAGGACCATTACAACCTTTTACCGTACATTGCTAAAGTAGGCACTTCTGAAAATAGATGGAATATTTTCAGAAGCAGTTAACATAAGACATTTAGTGGAAATTAGGCAAATAACTTTGGACTGTCGGGTATTATATTCGTCTATATATTCTAAGCGGCAACTGTGCGTGTCCTTGAGTCAGCCACAAAAACGTTATAAAGAACACTGCCTACTGGGTGTAAACTGTTCTCAATCTAAAAAACTCTACCTTTTCCATTTCTTAACAATGAATTAAACAAAGACAGAATTCTTTCAGGATGATTGGTAGAAGTTATTCAAAATTATAGGAACGCTCCCATGTGAGTCAGGGCACTACAAACTGGCCGTCGAAGCCGAGTCGACCTTGTACATAACTCATGAAGTCATACTACACTGACCTTGCTCGAGACACAAAATTAAGTTTTCTAAATTCACGCACCGCATTTTTGAAGTCGTTTGACAATTCAAATCGAACATAGTACATTTACACATTCATGAGCTTAAAATCGAGAAGTGTCGAACTTACGGAACCAGTCGATGTTGCGAAGCGATCATAGCCTCGCGTTTTTCATCCAAAGTCGATGAAACCTCGCGGTAACTTCAGGCTTGTCAAATAACGCGTGAAAGCCATCCGACCGTTTAGCTGGAATGAACCTTTCCACTAAGATCATAACCGTGACAAACTTAAGCTCGTGATAACCGAAATAACCTACACTAAGAACCACCAAGCACGATTAAAGGATTCCTTTGACTTCCATGTGTAGAATTATATGTATATACATATATCGTATAAAGGTGTGTGAAAATTTCTCCCAGCGGGTGGGTGCTAGGTAATTCGGCCTGTCAATCCTTGCGCGAAAACAAAAATTGTTATCCTGTAAAATTTGCCGAACAAACTGAAATAACAAGGGCATTTGACACGGAAACCTCTCGTAAAAGCCATCACATCCAGCTTTGTTTACTCACGCACACTCATGATATTTAGTGCTTGACATGACAAAGCAAGAATATTTAATGCCACAGAGTCAAAAGTAATTTGTCATAATGAACTTCAAGCGCTCATTTATCTCCTCCACTACCAATAGCCGCAGCAGGCCGTTAGCAAACAGAACAGGGTTTTCGGGAAAAAAAGCTAAGCTTACTTACTTGTTTCAATAATTTTTAAAAGAAGTAATAAAAAGCGGCACATACTCGGGCATCTTGCGGGGTGTTGAGTACATGCGATAAAAGACCATACACTAACTAAGAGTGGTTCAATATGCGGTTAAAAATGAAAGTCAGAGCTGCCTTCAATTCTTCCTTGTTTGTGTATTACCCATTCACGCTGACCGAGAGTGACTTTTCAGCTTCAAAAGTTCTTCGATCTGCGGAAGAAATGTAGAGGTTAATTAATGATTGACTCCGATTCTTCAACTTTCATTTAGACTACCTACTATTAAGTGGATTGCGGAAAGTGTTGGACCTATACCGCAGAAGACAGATCTCTCTCCTTTGAAACAACACACATTCGAAATATCGAAATCACCTGGCAGAAAATGTTCAGAAGCATTTAGGATTTCACTATTTGTCAGCAAAGAAAAACAATGTGCGTGAATAGATATCACGCCACAGTTGTTGGCTATCCAATATCCTCAATAAAAGAAAGCCTTTGTTTTGTTTCGGAATATCATGACAGTATAGATGATCCAATAACAATGTCTTGGCCTACATCACTGGGTCATCTTTAGTCTCACGTGCTCGAAAGAAGTCATCTTTATCATGCAGCACCATTACAACCTCTTACAGTAACTGCTAGGCATTTTTAAACGTAGATTTAATATCTTCGGGGACAGTTAACATAAGACATTTAGTGGAAATTTGGCAGATAACTGTGGACTGCCGAGTTTTATATTCGTCTATACAGTCTAATGTCCAGAGCGTCAATGGGACGGAACTGCCGGTGAACCGATCTCCGTTTCTCGACTCACGATAAACACTGCCCTCGGACATATTAAAGATCAGTGCTGAGATTGCCTTGTCTTCTTTTGATGAAATCTGCGGGCGAGCCGATTTACTGAGATGGAAAGATCGCCGTGTCCAGCTATGATGTTAACATGTGAAATTTATCGTAGACTTATTTGATGATAAAATCAATAAAGTGAGCGTGTGATGCTGATATGCTAAACACTCGCCATCGCAGAGCGCCACTTAAACGATTACAGGTAGTCGATCGACTGGACCAGGTCTTATCAATGGTCTAGGGGCCCAAACTATGTTCCTCACTGCCTGTCGAATTGCAAACCAAAACGGCGATTACCTCGGAGGACACGCGAACGACAGAATCACCGCGCTGTGTCGAGAAAAGACTCGGGTCACAACGCTCGTGGATGCACAGGTAGTCCATGCAGGTGGACAAGATCATAATTGGTTTAGGGGGCGATTATGTACCTCCCTCAATGCCTGTTGATGTACGAGCTGGACAAGGGCATATTTTCAACGGTTGCCGATTATGTTCCTCCCTAACTGGCTGTCGAATTTGAAACTGGTACGGCGTTGCCTCGAAAGACTCACAAAGAACGGCATCCTTGCGCTGCATTGAGGAAGTGTTACACTTGCGCCTTCGATCGCAATGCTGTTTGACGTACAGGTAGTCCATGCAGAAGAACAAGGTCATAATCATCTATGGCTTAGGGGCCGATTATGTACCTCCGTCACTGCCTGTCGATGTACAAGCTACTGTGGACACAATTATCGTGGCAAGGCACAAGATACATTGCTGTGACTTACAATCCATGCAGTAGCCAGGTCATTGTAAATAAGTGCTCCGTGCAATAAAACCGTCCTCACGATCCGCATTCTTCAGGGGCACCCAACCAGAATATAGTTCAAAACACCACTTAAACATAGCCTTGTTGAACGTATTTTAGTATTTAAAGGGTAGATATAGGCATAATTTTATCTCCTAAAAGTTTTTCATCTGTTCGGATTTCCTAGCTGAAAGTCTAGTGATCCGCCGAAGATTATAGGGATCAAAACTTACCTTTTCGAAAATTTCATCCAGAAAAAGGTTCACGAAAATTCTAGGTGACCTTTTAAAGGTAAAAATCAGTTAAAAACGGGCAATTATACCACTTTTTAGATGTTTGAAAATCCCAGGAGAGGCAGGCAAGCAAGAAATTTTACAACAAATGTTCCGAAAATTCTAGATCTCAAATCGTCTTCCGAACAGATATTTTCCGAAAATTGACGTTGGGTGCCCCTGATTCTTCCTTTTCAACATGCATGAAGGATGTCCTTCGTACTTCTCGTCACAACTAGGTAGCGAAAAGACGGTGCTCATTGCTATGATCAGAACGCGAAGGACTGCATTGGCGCCACACGAGACGGAGACGGAAGTGCCGCGAATATATGAACCGATCGCCTTGTCTTTACTTTCGATGAAATTGTCCTTCGATCATGTTGAAGATGTGCAGATAGCCGTGTCTGACATGTAACCTAACGGTGAGCCGATTCACGGAGAAGCTGAGATTGCGTTGTCTTCTTTTGATGAAATCTACGGGCCAACCGCTTCACCGAGAGGCACAGTTCGCCGTGTTCAGCTATGATGCTAACATTTGAAATTTACTGTTGCCTTATTTTTGATAATGAAACCAATAAAGTATGCGTGTGGTGCTGGTATAGCTAAACACGCGCTATCGCCTAGCGCCTCGCAAGCGATCATAGGTGGTCCATCGACTGGACAAAGGCAAGGGCAATGGTCGCTGACTATGTTTATCCCTCGCTGTCTCTCGAGTTTCAGATTGGTCCGGCGATTGCCTCGGAAGACACTAACGACTGCATCACTGCCCTGCGTCGAGAAAGTGTTGTGCTCGCGACTTCGATCGCACTCGCCCTTAAACTTTTTTTCGGCGGCTTTTAGATTATGACGTCAAATTTTCAGGTAATATAAGCAATGGTCAGACTCGCCAATTTCATAACGCCCTGTTTCTGCAATGGAGGAAGGTCAAGAAACGGTGGAAGAATCTCAAAAGAGTAGAACACCATTTGTCAACACCTTCCATCCCAGGAACCTGGTTGCCGGGAAAATCATTCGTCGAAACCTTCCAGACCAATCACCAGGTACTTCCCCTTGTAACAGGACCGGTTGCCGCACATGTCCCCATATCAATTCATCATCCACAATTACAACACCCAAAGGGCATGTTAACATTACGAGACATTTTTCCTGTATTACTTATAACGTGGTTTATTGTCTGTCGTGCACCAAATGTCCATCGATAGTGTACATTGGAGAGACTGGGAGAAGGTTGGCGGACCGCTTTAGAGAGCACCGCAGAGATGTCATCAACGGGAGAAATGACCTTCCTGTACCTGCCCATTTCAACCAAGCCAATCATACACTGGAGGATATGAAGGTTGCGGTATTGAAGGCAGGCCTAGCCAACCAGGTATACCGCAGGAAGCAGGAGACTCTTTTGATTTGCAAATATGGAACTGTGGCTCCGTGTGGCCTTAATTTGAGACTTTGATACTCTCACTTTTGACACGCGCTAGTGTGCAATCGGGCACTTGAGCTAATTTAACGAAATTTATAACGGCTTTAGTCCTGTACCCTGAAGAAGGCAGCATTACCGAAAAGTCGGTCAAAACTCTTTTGAAGTGCGTCGTTTTTACAATTTTCAAATTAAGATTAGTTAACTACGTTGCGCAGGGTTTTTAATCGTTATTACGATGTTTTTGCTTGTCAGTAGTACGTATCCACGATCAAATTTTCAAGCGAACTGCTCCGCTTAAATGGATAAATACATCGGTTCCAGAATAAAAATAAACTTTTTCAAGCTTTTTTTTTCTAATGTTTTGTGTTAAATCATCAATGACATAAGTTTACTAACACGATAGCACCTGAGTTGCCTCGCATTTTATTCAGCTCTTTATTCTCATCAAATGGCTTCTAACAAAGCTGAATTAGGAAAACCTTTTCTTCTTCCCTTCATGTTTTGAATCTCATGTCCCCTCTTTTCTTCTTCCAAAAAGACGTTTTGTAGGTATATAGAACATACCTTTAAGTAAAAGAAAATTATATAGAACTTTTAGGTTTAACACGGTATGCTTGAAGTAAGATGCCAACCTCTTGGTGATTTCAAGCTATTACATTCAAAAACATCTTAAAATTTCTTTAAGATCAAGTTTGATCGTAGCTTAAGATGTCACTCGTCTTAAATAATATGCTACAAGCTTAAGGTAAGACGTGTGCGCCTCAAACTTAGACGCCCCCAAAAAATCGAGGATGTTAGTTTAAGACGTTTGTAAAATCAGTTTACACCAAGACGGAAACTGACATCTCACAGAAAAGTAAGAGCCTACCCGTCCTCTAAGATGATCGACATCTTACTAAGAGCGTATCCGTCTTAAACTTATTATGGTCGACCTCTTACTCTAAGACTGTATATCTTAAGATAAGGCAGGTTTAGGCTTAAATTAAGAAAGTGACGATCTTAGGCGAGACGAGATTTTAGTTTTTACCGAGTAACTGTTTGAAACCGTGCCCGTGAGTCACAATAAACGTGGCACACAGAAATTTTGATCCCCTCTCCCCCTTTATTTTTTTGTCAAAGATGCTGGCCATGCAATTGAAGGAACAACTTTCAACGGTGGGTAGGGAGGGGGTGAGTGCTCTATTTCACAGATGAAATCCAAAAAGGAACGAGGCCAATATCGAGCCATGTTGGCCGAACAAGCTTGGTCAATAAAGGATTTATTATAAGGCCAAAGAGATGCCTTTTTCTTACGGGACGAGCGGGCAAGATGGGCCTAACTCACTAGCTTGTCCGCGGGTAGCCAATCAGAAAACAGGACATGCTGTCGTCCATTTAGGTTCTTGAGAGGATGGGTCCGTATTCTCTGAAGAAATAAATTACTTGTGGCTGAGACAATTAAGCGGTTTTCAGCCTATTTCTTACATAAATTGGTTTTCTGTAAATATGACTTTAACAAGAAAAATTGAGGCACTGAGGGAGCGCTTGATCACGTGAATTTAAAGATGTAGATTGAAATTTGATAATTCATTAGAAACTATCAACCTGTTCCAAATTTTAAGCTTCATAGTTTCTTGTATACAGCGAGTCTTACTAGCAAATTGTATCCTATAGCAAGGTTAAAACAGTTGACGGAATAACTCAACCGCCACAACACACTCTCACGACGACAACAACTTTAAGCAACAATTTTATTGCTGGTTGATATCCAATAAAACAGTGACAATAAAATTATTTAGCCTATGATTTAATTTTTACATTTTATCTCATGCTGAGGTATGGGGGTTAATCAATTGTTAACAAGATCTTATCTTGTACGATCATGTAAATAATAGTTACGTTAACCCAAAGTGAGAGACTAAAACAGTCTGCTATAAAGTTAAAAATCCAATCCTAGAGGCGTCCTCCGTTCATCATTCAGCGTTAAACAATCTGAAGGTCGAATATCGCTTGTATATGATTCTTACATGAAAAAATCCCATGAAATAAATAATAGGAACTATGAAATTGCTTAAGTATTTACAATATCATTTAAAAAGGCGTGTTTCAACTCCTTATACACAGGCATCTCGGATCACGCGTAATAAGGTATATTAAAAAAAAAACGCCTGTGCAGAGGAGCAAGCGGAGCAAGTTGACAAGAAGCCTGCAGAGTCACCCACGTAACAGGTTTCGCAGGAAGATCTCACGTGGCCTATGCCAGGCTCTCAGATAGTTAGGACGTCGTGAAAATAAAAAAAAGCCAAGCGAAATCAACACACGCGCGATCTGGGGAAGTGGGCAGGGGCATTCATTGGCGCCCTTTCTCTCTCCCCAGCTCCCGCGCTTTTTTCTTATCACTTTTTGCTGCCCGACCACCCTGGAGCCTGAAACAGGCTAATCTCAGCGATGCTAACGAGAAATCTTCACGTGTATCGCTCGTTTGGTACATTGTCTTGCCGTCACGTGCACTACGCGACGAAAACGTGAAATATGTTAATGCGACGTTTTATTGAGGAACTGATCACACGACTACTGGTCTTTCTGGTCCGAAAGAATTCAACATCAGGAGAATTCAACTAGGTTAATGAAAATTTGAGGAAGTTGGATGAATCGCAATGAAGCTTGAAAGAACGCTAGTTCACTGCACAAGTGGCGATTACTTTATTGCTACTGTCGTACTGGCATCAAATATGGGGAGCTTTAACAAAAGCGACGGCGACCGCCAACGTTCATCACACTTTTTGGCACATTTCATAGTCGTAACTCTACGACCACGGCGTGAAATTTGCGTTCACAAGGAATGGAAGACACAGATAGACGACAACTATTTTTTTCTCTTTCTCCAAATTCACCTACACTTGTCATTCTAAACGAAATGGAATGATCGCAACGTCTGAGAAAACGCAAATCCATTTCACCCTTAATTAGGACATTCTCGTTTTCGTCACAATGGAGGACGGCAACGGCAACAAACCAACGTTACTCGTACAGTTACGAAGGCTGCTCTAAAAAGAAAACGTTTCCCCTGTACAATTAAAAAAAAATGATGCAACAGAACTCTACTTTTTGTCAAGTCCCATGGTTACTTTGAATTCCAGGTTACATAAAGAAAACTTCCCAAATCCGTCAAGTTACACATATATATGTAATAGCTAAGAACATTGGGCTTCTCTTTAACTGGCCAAAAAGTGAATTGTGTAAATCAAAAGCTCTTAAAGCGAAGGAGGTGTACTTTCCATCGCCTTTGTTGACCAGTAACATCTGTAATTTGGTATAGAAATCTTGCTTTTGAGCTGGCAACCGCACCTCCATCTTTCTTAATCCCACAACTGATATCACTTCAGTTCAGTTTAGTTCAGTTCAGTAGAAAAGCAAATTCGTTTGTTTCAAGTTGTTGAAACCAAAAATGCATTCATCAATGTAGGTCCGCAACCAGACCATAGATTGCATGAAATGTCTCTATGTGATTTTCAGTGCGTTACACAATGTGTCATACTTCCATGAACTTGAGTTTAGCACTGGCAGCTACAAAGGGATCCTGCCACATTTTCCGCAGATCGCCCTGAAAAAGAAAAAATAGCTGGAAGTTCAGTCTTCTTGCTGGCCCGTCACCGTGCTCACTATTCGACCGTGTGACAACTTATTTATTTGTTGACAGAAGCAAAAACTTGGTCACTTCAATAAAACTCCTCATGGTTAATCCTACAGAATAGTTATGGTCACCAAAACTACCTTTTAACGGTCTCCATATTGAGATTCTTAAATTAAATTCACCCTTTAAGTGAGATGGAAAACACGGGCTTCAAGGCAGATGGTAGTTGTCGACAAGTCATTTTCGCGTTTTGGAAACAGAAACGCGAAAAATAAACACACGGACTTAAATACCATACTGTAAAACGTTTTTAGCTCCTTCTCGTTTCATGAAGTGTACGGAGCCTTCTACCGACCAAGTCTTGCCTCCAGACGCTTTTAAATCTTTTGTTCACTTTTCCCCCGGAATCACAAAAATTAATACTTGCAAAATATTGTTCCCAAATTTTCGAACACTAGTAAGAAGGTAGTCAGTGACAAAGTGTCTGTATAAACAGTACACTCCCAACAAAAAAATGGCCAACAAAATCCCAGCCTGGTATGGGCAGAACCTCTTTGGCCTACGTGACAGGCGTCGAAAGGAGAGGGGAAAGAAAGAAAAAGGGAAAGGGGATTGGGGAGAGGGGGAGAGGGAGATACTCCCTTTTCCCTTTCCCTTTTCACGCTTTCCTCTATCTCCCCTCCCCTCCCCTCCCTTTTTTTGCGCCTGCCACGCAGGCTAAACTTGTTGGGTGCGTTGAGCATCTTGCTAAATTTTGTTAGGATACCTTGGATGTTTTGGAGGTAATTTTTTCCCATTTAAGGAAAGGGCCAGTCGCACGCGATCTGGGAAGCAGTTCAAGATAGATCTTACCTTGAGATAGGCCATGATCAGAATAGGTAATAATGTAAATGGTACAAGGTACAGTAATGCTGGCTGTGCTGCTTTATACACTTCAGACGCTACTGTAGCGGTAACTAAACCTGGGGAAAACAAGACAACAATAAGGTCCAAACTAGTTTACTTCGCTACATTCAGTGCGAAAATACTTCTATCCCAAGAAACATCCTCAATTATTTGAAGGACGGGATCCTATGACGGCTTGCACTCTCTCGACAAAGCGCCTAAACATTGTCCCATGGGTGAGCCCCTTTGTTAGCCTCTTTCAGCAGGCATTCAAATAATGGAGTGTGGCACGAAGTCCTGCTTCACATCTCACAACACTGTCTCCACAATCTTAAGGCCTGGACCAGGCTAGACCTCGATTGGGTGTTACTGGATTTCCGTTTCGCAAGATGATCGCAGGCACCAAAGCCAAAAGACTGCCTACAACTTCACTCAGCGGATTCTCCCGAAAGTAAACGCCCATTGAGCCTCTTCCGAAGAGAGAGGCCTAGTGAAGTTCATTCTTTGCTCGTTCCCACCCTCCAGTCTCAGGCCATAAAAGTTTGCCCGCTCAGCTGACTGATGACAGAATCTGAGAACTGATGACACATGATGGCCATTACTTGTAGACTACTACTCTTATCTCTATTTTTCTCTTTTTTCCATTCTTGCCCCATGATATAACGATACAGTTGTGAACAAAGCGGTTGGTGTTCTGCTGTAGAATGGGTGGGATAGGTAGGACAGGGGAATGGGAGAAGGCTGAGAGCAAAAAAAGTCCCCCATATACATACCCACATCAGTAGCATACTTGTAAGTGGTTTGGTCGATAATAAAATATCCAAAATCACATCATGTTATTTAACACCATGAATTTCTTGAAATTGACTTTTTGGAACCCAGTAGAGTTTCCGAAATCAAGCCACCAAAGAAGACTTGATCCGGAATAGCTAGCTATTCTTGAAATGAAAATTAAGATAATTGGAGATAATAAGAGTTTACACATTCTTAGCTACGAGATATTGTGAGGTTATCATCAGTATCTTACCTACAATGTATCCAATAAGTGAGCAATGAAAATAAGTTATCTTTGATTGGTCCATATCAGCTGCTGCAGCTGCTTGCTTTTTATAATTATCATATCTCATAACAAAGCACAAGAGAAGTCCTGGCATAACCTTAAAAGAAAATCAGAAATGAAGATAAACCGACAGTTCTTGACTGAAAAGCCCATAAAAGCCATAAGAGATCAGCCTTCTGTCACATCAACTACTTCCCAAATATAGTGGAACCTAGATATAACAAACGTCTATTTAAAGAAGTCTTCAGTATAAATTATGAACAGTATTCCTCAAAGTATCTGAGTACTCCCTAAACACAAATGTAAGGCTTCTTTTAATCAGCTCCTTTTACATATTTAGGAATAGGAGGATACTTATGTTGACACACCTATTTTAATAATTAATAAATTGAGCCAGATAATCTGAAATGTAAAATAAGTTTGTAATTTTGTAATGTTGTATTGTAATAACTTCAGTTCATCTTCTTGTATTATTTATATAGATCTATCTTCCTTTTCCTTTCCTTTTCTTAATTTTGTCCTAGTGAATTACGTTTCCTCTGCTGCCTCAATTAGCCAAGCTATATGCAAGTAGAGGTTGTTGGTATGTACTTGTACGTGTATGTATGAACTTAATTTGTAACTACTTTAGACATCAATAAACATATATATATGCTTGCTTGCTTGCTTGGCAAAGAATACTTTATGTACCAGTAATAGTAAAATCAGGACCTCAGGCTCCTGGTAAAATATATGGAAAAGAACCACGTTATAGCAACCATATTTCGCCACTCCCTTGACCCTTTGTTATATCAAAGTTCCACTGTAACAACATTAGTCTTGACTGACATAAAATATTAGAATTTGAGGTTATTTATGGCTGTCTCCCTTTCCCCCTTTAAAATATAAATGACAGTAAGAGGTGGAAAGTGAAGATCTGATTAGTATCATGTTCTGGGATATTTGTTTTAAGTGAGCTAAGTTTTCAGGGTAAAAGGTTAACACTGAATATAACTTACTATATCTCCTAATCCTAACATAGAGAATCTGCCTTTATCACGCATACTGAAAAAAAAATGCAACAACATTAATACTTCTTTCTATGAATCTTTTGACGACTTGTATTCCCTGCTAGCAGAGGTCTCTCACGACAAAGCAAAAATGAGAGACCTCTGCCAGCAGAGAACGACTTGTACTGATTAGAAGGAAAAATCAGAGGCTAACCTTGGAAATACCAACTTTCCTGGAAGGGAAATTTGTGGAGATATATTTCCTACAGAGTTCATTTTTAATTTACTTGCCATGATTTGGACCTGCAAAAAGAGGACAACCAAGAAAGATTTTCAGATACATGTAAAGCGAAGACCTGCTCTTTAGTTAAGAATCATTTTAGGGTAAATTTTGATAAAACTGCACCATTCATCTTTACAGAACACCCCACAGAACTTACAGAAACCTGACTGTAATTTCATGTGCCAAAATGATGACAGAGGTCTTTTAGCTTGTCTACTGTAAACTGCTGCTTAAAAGCACCCCACATTTAAGACCCTTCCCCCCTACCTTTTGGCCCATCTACCTGAAACACACACAAAAAAAACATCTGATTATAAGTCCCCACCAAATATATACATCCCCCTCCAGCTTGTATTGAAATGAATTTTATTTATTATGTTATTTTGAAGCTTAATTAAAAGCCAGTAAATGTAACATATTTTGACAACAACTGCTAAAGCTTGTTTCCAACTACTTTCTTTTATTTGTGCTTATGAGCCACCTCAGATTATTATAAGCACCTCTGTTTAAAAGCCCTCTTAACCCTTTAAGCCCCAGTATGCAGAGAGAAATTCTCCAAACTGATCTCCATACATTTCCCTAAAGAATTAAGTTGAAGAATTTGATGAAAGATCAAAGCATTTCCCTTTGGAGATCATTATTTTTATAAATTCTCATAACCCTTCCTATTGATGATATATGGATATTGTTTAAAGAAAACTGATGTTGTTCACTCTTGGGAAAGGGTTAATACCCCTTAGGAAGATGTACATGTACATAAGCCCAGCACTTATAGGGGTGGCGAAAGGTAAAATCCGAGACTCACCGAGACTCCGAGATCCTAGTTAGAAATCCGAGCCCGAGACTCTTTGGTAAAAAGTTTCGAGACTCAAAAAAGTAAAAACAAACCATGAAAAAACAATACTTTGAGACTTATCATTAACGCTTCCGAGACTTCGAGATCCTGACAAAATTTTCCGAGACCCACGTTTTACGAGGTACCATTCGCCACCCCTACTTATAAGCAGCAGTTTAAGGTATTCATGCAACAAAGCAATTTAAGACCTAACTGTGTCTTTTGCAAGCTATAATGCCAGCCACTTAACCTTTCTGATGACAAAACAAGTTGACGAGATGAGCTTTGATGTTGTACTGCTCAGTTATAGTTGTGTTCCCTTTAATTGAGTACTTACAGGGTTATCAGCCTGCTGTGTTGCAACGTGCACCATAACATTGGCTTTGAATATATAACTTGAAAAAAAGACCTGGAATGTGACCAAATACACAATCATATACAATATTATCATCCAAAGAACTACGGACTATCTTAGTGCTCTCATTATTTAGGCCCACGCTTTTCAAAATCTGGTGAAATTTCATCCAGGGTTAAGCCAAACTTTTAACAAAAATTTCTCAAGAATATGATACTAGTCTACACTGCAGTATTGGATCTAGACCTTCAGATAAGGGGGGGGGGGGGGGGGTGTCATTCAAACCCTGAGGTGTCAAACAAAATTTTTTTCTCAGTTTCGTCTAAAAATAAGGGGGGGGGGGGGGGTCTTTGCCCCTCGTGCCCGTCCCCAGAATCTGCCACTGCACTGTAGGTTGCTTTGGTTTGGTGCATGATTGTTTTTTGTTTGCATTAATAACTTATTGAAACTGCCACAAAGTTACCTTCCTCCAATGGCCCTCGCGACTACCTCAAAGGTTGCTTTTTCTTAACACTCCCTAATCTACCTTCCTCATATAATCAAATATGGCAGCTTAACAGTGTCTGCATGAACATAAGCATGGAGCTTAAACGCTCACCTCAAAAACACACTTGCATTGAAGCTAGGCTAATAAAATACTTTTGAGCTTCTACTCAGAGACCCACTAAGATTTTGTTTACCCAAAATGGCATCCAAAACAGACTGTAAAAAGTATATCTAACTGTCAGTTTAAACTTAATCCCAGGGTTACGTTACAAGTTAACCCAACCTAAAAGAAACTAAGGCTAAGCACAAAACTATAGCAGCTAGATCAGGATGTCTTGAAAGGATATCTCAAAAACTTACCCAAAATACATCATAAACTAACAGGCCTATTAATAGAAGAGTTGAAACTTTGAGGCTTGGCAAGCGAATGTAGGCAATCATTGAAACACACAATCCCATGGCTAATGCTGAAAGGGACATCAAAATATCACAAGTGATAAATTTTACTAAATTAAATTATATTTGTTTAATTATTATTACCTTAATTACTATTAGGACTTATAGCCTGCTAATTAAGAGAAGTTAGTTTTGGCATGTTTATTAGAAAGTTAAACTCACAAGAAGCAAAAAATTTTCAAGATGAAACAGCCACATGAAACCTGGACCACAGTAAAATGAGAAGTCAAGGGAGTCTCAGGGGTGAGGAAAGGAAGCTGCAGAGATTCCCAACTCCTTCCCTCATTCTCTCCCTTCTCCTTTTCTCATTTGACCTCAGATCAGATTTTACATGAAGCCCTGTATCTCAGAGATGACAGCCTCTACAGATCCAAAATCTGGAGACTCTATTTCTTGCACTACTTCCCTCCCCCAAATGTCAACAAACCCCCACCCCACCCACAAATCGACCCAGCCCCCAAATTATGACAGTCATGGGAATGGCCTAGGACATTATGAAGTCTTACATAAAGTACTATCAAAATTCGCATTCACTATTGTAATGACAAGATAGTCTTTGTCGGTGACTAAATATGTGCAAAAAATGTAGAAACCCTACTATTTTTGAAAAAAATGGGCTAATTTAAAACGAAAGCACAGAAATACTCAAAAGTCGATTTTATCCGGGACGGGAGATTTGGTGACCTGTACAGTACAAGAGAGCAGTCCGAGATCGGTAATGTGTCTGGGAGAGTTGGCAGTATATGCTATACAAACTAAAGTGGCCTCACGCAAGAGAACTGTGAGAGATGCTTACCCAAAGGACTTTTGGGATGCAAGTTTATTTTTCTAGTCCTGAGTACTATTGAAAAAATAATTCAAATTACCTGCTACACAGGCTACATGCAGTGGTCGCTGACTTTTGCCTCTAACTGACAAAAATTTTGTTTAAGAAGGACACTCACTGGGCCCGGGATTTTATAGCAGGTTTTCTCTTAATGCACAGCTTTGGACCTGTGCATGGAACATACATTATTTCATTTATTTAGTGGAAATAACTTACCATCCATTAGAACCCAATGTCCTGTTACAATCCAGACCAAAACTAATGCAGACGAACAAATAAGTGACATAGCCTCTGCTGGGGTGACACGGCCACAAAAGCCAACATAATATCTGAAATCGGTGGTAAAAGTTATTGACACAAAGAACCTGGTCATGAACAAGCAGCCTTAATATAAAAATGACAGAGGAAATCACCTGACCACTTACTTTTGATTGCCACTTCCAAAGCAGGGTCTTGTTAGAAATTGACAGACAGGCATAAGAACAAAAGAGAAAGCTATCATTGCCAAAGCTGAAAAAAAAGAACAATTTGATATATTCATTACCAATATTATTAATTTACAATATAGCAGTTATTTCTAGTTAAATTTGAAAGTGTATAAAGAAGGACATGCAAAGAAAGCAGAGCTTAGTACATTTAATGTACATGTACATGTAAACATTGATCCCAAGAATAAATAAATTAATATATGAAAGGTACCCTTGTAAAAATTTATCAGTGATCGCGCCGCGATGACCGCGATCGCGGCGCGATTGTGCATATCGCGGCGCGATTTAGATTAATCGCGCCCGCGATAGCGACGCGGTGATCGCGATCGCGGCAAGGTTATAGTGATCGCGGCGCGATGATCGCAATCGCGACGCGATGATCGCGATCGCGATCGCGACGCGGTGATCGCGATCGTGACGCGGTGATCGCGATCGCGGCGCGATATCAGCGATCGCGATGCAATTGAAGTAAATCGCGCTTGCAATAGCGACGCAATGATCGCGATCGCGGCGTATTGATCGCAATCGCGGCGTGGTGATCGCGATCGCGATCGCGGCAAAGTTATAGCGATCTCAACGCGATGATCGTGATCGCGGGAAGATGATCGCGATCGCGGTGCAATTTTGAAAAATCGTATCTGCGATCTCAAGGCCAGAATTGCGATGCTGGCGATGAAATCGCGATCGCGGCGAAGTTATAACGATCTCAGCCCGATGATTGTGATCGCAGGAAGAAGATTACGATCGCGGCGCGATTCAGAAAAATATTATCCGCGATCTCAGGGTCACAATGGTGAAGATAGAGCGATCGTGGTGAAGTTATGGCGATCTCAGCGGAATGATCGCGATCGCAGGAAGATGATTGCGATCGGGAAGACAGACGGTTTTTATTTTAGCTCGATGATATTAAACGCTATGCCGCTTATGGGGTCGTGCGATTTTGAAAAATAGTATCCGTGATCGCAGCGACATTGTACTTATCGCGGCGTGGTGATCACGATGTGGCGAGATTTAGTAAAGTCAAATCCGTGATTTATATGTCAGGACTACGATCCCGGTTTGGTAATCGCGATCGCAGGGGGCATTGTACTTACTGCGAAGCGGTGATGGCGATCGCGGTGCGATTTAGTTAAGTTGTAATCGGTGATCTTCGAGTGCCATATTGCTCTCGATCGTGGTTCAGTAATCGCGATCGCCAGGTGGTGATCACGATCAATTCTAATTAAGTTCGCGTCCGCAATCTCAGTGCCATTATCGCGAAGGAGATAACCGAGGATCACAGTTATCGTCGCGATTTCTGTTATAAGTCAGTCGTATGGTTATTATTCTTTTTGAGCTCTCACGTCTTTTACGCCCCGTTTAGTCTGGTTTTTAGCTCGTCTTGTTATTCCTTATCGCTCGTGACTCGTTAGTTGTTTTTTTTATAACTGGCTATATTTAATTTGGTGTTATCAGGGACCGCCTTTCCCGTTTGTTATGGGCCGTAATTCGCACTGCGTTTGCCTTTGCACCCTTTTTTACCACACGTTAGTTGATTCACACAGTGCATTGACTCTAAGGTTTCATAATGAAAGAACTTAATATTTTCGTTATTGCTTTGGAAAACTAATCGAGGTTAGTATGCATCCTTTGGCTTACTAACAGGCTTTCTAACTTTCCAGATGGCTTTCAAACTACCGGGTATTTAGCCTGTGCGAAAACGTTCTCGTGAGTCTCGAATGTTTCTAAGTGTCGAAACGGCGTCGACTCTCAGGCTCTATACCCAAGAAACCACAACCGCTCTACTGGTAAGCCGTTCCTGTTTTCCTACTCCCTTGGTAATTCTAATCGAAGATATAATACTTTCAAACGATTATATTTAGAAAAAAGGATTTTGAAGAAAATCCAAAAAACATTCTGGCTGCCGTGCAGCTTAGACCCTTCCCGGCTGCCGGGCATATTATTTTATTTTTGTATTCCATTATGTTGTTCTTCAAAACTTGCGATTGTGAAAATTATTAGGGCAGGCAAAATAGTAATAATATTATGATAAAACACTGGAAAGTTAAGTAACTAAAAGACTACAGAAATATATCAATATCGGGAGGTCGAACATTTGGAAAAACTATAAGCTTATTATACATGTACGTTAAAACGAAAAAAAGCACACTGTAGCGAAAAAAACCTATTAATTGAATAAAATAGAAAAACAACAACAAATACAATAACAACAATATTCAAGATTTTCTCCTATTAATAATAAATTTTTGTTTTTAAAATAAGAACAATCAGGATCGATCAGAGCACTGCTTTGCATTATCCAATGTAACAATTTCTGAGCCCAACTTTGATTCTACTTTATTGGAAGAACTACCCAGCCTTCATAATTGTCTTGAATAAAAAATTCCCTACATTTGTACTTAAAAAAAAATACTTGCCAAAATTTCCTACCTCAAAAAATCCTGGAATCGAAAGTTTCAAACCCCAAAAAACCTTTAATCATCCCCATCACTTGAAATCCGGAGTACCCCCCTAGGTATACAGGTAGTTTTCTACCAAAACTGATCAGAGCTTCTCATTTTTGGAGAAGATCATTATCAAGATGTTCTATTAATTTTATTTCACTTACCGGCAGTACAGAGTGCAAAGAAAAATTGGAGGGTATCGAAAAAGAAAAACATCACAAGAAGAGAGAAAGAAGCTCCAACTGGCAAAAACACAGCTTGAGCAGTGTTGATCGTTTGGAACCCTGGATATGGAAATAACAACATACCATTGGCTATCATTAGCTAATTAAAAAAATACAAAGTATGGTATAACGATACAGTGATAGTTTGCTACTTAATGAAATACATTTGTATGTAAAATTCTTCAACTGAAAATATCTTCAAAGGGAAATGATAATGCTCAAGAGGCTAGAATTTAATGTGGAAGGAAGGTGTCAACAGTGCCTGACATTTTTAATTTTTTTGCAGATATTGAATAAGAAACAAAGTAAAACAAAACTATAGGCAAACTAAGGATAAAACTAGTAACACAACCTAAAGATTGTACATGCGAGATACCTAATACAAACCAAATGATGTTTTGTCAACAACTGTGGTTAACACAGAATGATATTTGTTTGGCAGTATTTACTAACAAATTTAAAAAGCAATAAAAGAGGTATCAATTTGATCAAAATCATGTAAACATTCTAACCTAAATACAGGGAAATACTTAAAACTAATAGTACTACTAGATAAAAGTACTGTTTGTAAGTTTTTTTCTAAAAATGACCATTCAGTCTACATGATCACAGTGCTACTATCCCTAAAAGTAAAGATGATTTCACCCTCACCATCCATAAGTCTTGCAAAAGGAGAGGAACTTGGGTTTGGCTGTTCGGCTTCCCCATCTTCTGGTAAGTTAAATGCCGCATCCAATCCCAAGGCCCTATAGACAATAAATATCATGCATGTAACCAGACCACTTCTTACTCAAATGGAATGAAATTTACAACAATTTTGGCAAAGTTTAAATGAATTATGATGGTAAAAAAACAGGATATGTTACTAACAGTAAAATTACTGTTCATGTAGATGTATCATAAAATTATGGTTATGGAAAGAGTCTGTCTAGAGGCAGATTAAAGCATTATTTGAACCTGGAGTTTAAACGCTTTTGTTCAATTAACAGTGTCTCTTTGATTTGCTAAGTTTGCACAACGTACAAAGTACTTTAATTAAATTACACTGCAATTTTAAGCAACTTTAAGGCTGGGAGTAAGGGCATGACAGGCTTATAACTATCATAAAAGTTGATGATTGTGTTCATAATTTCTGAACTTGGTTTTGAAATAGTTCAACCTCGGGCCTGTCTACTCCCTCTGGAAAGAGGGGCAGTTCTATATTTTGAATGATCAATTATAGTAAATTGAAAATAATATACATGTTGTGTAATAATTATGCAAGAATTCAGTTAAATCAACAGCAACATTTGACCCCTAGATTCAAAAGCAAGTAAGACAGCTAGTGACACAAAGAATCATCGTGATTAGGCAACATCTTGAAGAAAACAAATATCAAGATAAGACAAACTCTTGATGTTACCCCTCAATAGCAACTGAGGATTTGCAGATCTGTCCCTAATTCTGATATTTGTCT